>CM076117.1:4112500-4712500 GCA_038048805.1 Hipparchia sbordonii | reverse complement strand
GATTGTAATTGTTTAAAGTTAAAAACCTGATCTAAGTAGGTATAACCTAATGCGCGAACGTCCTGATACTTATCAGTAAGCGTTGTATATATAAGCGTATAGTTGTCACCTGTGGGTTCAATGCCCGCAATAGACGTCAAAGCTGACTCGGACAGCTGACCTAGCAAATAATGTAATTTTTCCGAATTACTAAGTTCTTTATTATTATGGATTGTGTTATTGTAGCATTCGTAAAACATTGTCCACTGTTTCGAGTCACCATTGAACTTTGGCAAATTAATCGGAGGCAATTTGATTTTAGGTTTGGCCGGTGCGGTAGTTATCAAAGGTTTGACTGGACTTTTTGTAGGCGTCGAATATTCATTCAATTTATATTGAACGGCTGAAAATAAGTCTTCGAATGCACTTATTGATTGAAAATTCGGCTCATATTCCGGATTTTCTTGAAGGCGAGCGATGTTCAACTCTTTGACTAACTGTATAAATTCACTACGTAAAGTAGAAATATTAGCGGCCTTAGACAAAAATGATTTAAGAGATTCTGAAGTTTCAGTGTCTTGCGAAGCATTAAAAATCGACTGCATATTTGTGAAGTAGGTTCTTATCTGTGCTTCAATAATGAGCACATCTGCACTAACTGAGGCTGGCGATACCTGTCGTCTCGACATTTTAAATCAATAAACGACAAGAAATTAAAACTTTCGATAATAAATATGTACGAAAAAATAATGAGCGTAATAAACTATTGATTCATATAATTTATAAGCTAGCGTTAGCCACGCGTACCTATAGCTCGTTAGCACAAAAGACCAATCAAAATGGTGGACGGAATCCGCGCGTTGAGTGAGCGACTGATTTATAGATAGGTATAAACCAATAATGCACTGTGAGAAAACCTTTCCTGCGTTTTAAATGAAATACGAAGCGTTTTCGATTATAGCGATTATGCGTAGGTAACTAATTATTACCCTATGGTACACTTAAGCTCACTGCAATAAGTTGCCGAAAATAGCGTTAAGATTGCCGAAATAAGCGTTAAGATTGCCGAAATAAGCGTTGCGTAACTGAATTTAAATGTAATAAGTTACCTAAAGGAAAAATTGCGTAATTGCGTAATTACAGATGCGTAGAAAGAACTAATAGCATCGAAGGACCCTGCGTAAGTTATGGCGAAGCGAGGTGAACAGAAAAAAGTGACGCGAAGGTTCAAATTATACGGCTCGAAAGTGACCAAAAAACAATGTGTGCGCGAGAAAGAGAATGCGTGGAGAAAAGAGAAAGGAGGGAGCACTCACCGAAATCTACTGCACTTGACTTGACTGGAGAACTGCACTTTTTCTTAAAAACAAAAAATATGCGTAGACGAGCGTTGCGCGGCGGTGAATTCGAAGATAGCGAAACGGTCAATACAGATCTCACGGCGAAGGTCAGATTTCAACTGAACATGATGACCGATGTCCATTTGCGTGCGTGGACGCGGGCCGCGGGGGTACTCCAGCGGGGTTGAGGAGAGGTATGCGGGGGGAGAGGATGCGTTAAAGGAGATAGGTGTTAGGTATTTTTGCACACAACAACGTTTTGGCGCGAACAATACTCGCAAATAAATACTGCCTCGTCGTCCTCGTCATAGATCCCAGCACAGCTACAATGTGCCCAATTCTCACAGAGGGAACACGCGACCCATCCTTCATTTGACTCCATATATCTTCTGTTGGAGTAAAAACAAGGGATATTATTTTCGTATTCATAATATTCTGGTGAAGCGCGATTCTTTTTATTTTTCTTATTAATGGCAGTTTTTTGTTTTAGTGAATTCGGTTTTCTTTAAGTAAGCAGGTAGCAGTTAAGTAAGCAGGTAGCAGTTAAGTAAGCAGGTAGCAGTTAAGTAAGCAGGTAGCAGTTAAGTAAGCAGGTAGCAGTTAAGTAAGCAGGTAGCAGTTAAGAAGGCAGGTGGCAGTTAAGTAGGCAGGTGGCAGTTAAGTAGGCAGGTGGCAGTTAAGTAGGCAGGTGGCAGTTAAGTAGGCAGGTGGCAGTTAAGTAGGCAGGTGGCAGTTAAGTAGGCAGGTGGCATGAAAGTAGGCAGGTGGCATGAAAGTAGGCAGGTGGCATGAAAGTAGGCAGGTGGCATGAAAGTAGGCAGGTGGCATGAAAGTAGGCAGGTGGCATGAAAGTAGGCAGGTGGCATGAAAGTAGGCAGGTGGAATGAAAGTAGGCAGGTGGAATGAAAGTAGGCAGGTGGAATGAAAGTAGGCAGGTGGAATGAAAGTAGGCAGGTGGAATGAAAGTAGGCAGGTGGAATGAAAGTAGGCAGGTGGAATGAAAGTAGGCAGGTGGAATGAAAGTAGGCAGGTGGAATGAAAGTAGGCAGGTGGAATGAAAGTAGGCAGGTAGGCATGAAAGTAGGCAGGTCGAATGAAAGTAGGCAGGTCGAATGAAAGTAGGCAGGTAGGAATGAAAGTAGGCAGGTAGGAATGAAAGTAGGCAGGTAGGGATGAAAGTAGGCAGGTAGGATGAAAGTAGGCAGGTAGGATGAAAGTAGGCAGGTAGGATGAAAGTAGGCAGGTAGGATGAAAGTAGGCAGGTAGGAATGAAAGTAGGCAGGTAGGAATGAAAGTAGGCAGGTAGGAATGAAAGTAGGCAGGTAGGAATGAAAGTAGGCAGGTAGGATTGAAAGTAGGCAGGTAGGAATGAAAGTAGGCAGGTAGGAATGAAAGTAGGCAGGTAGGAATGAAAGTAGGCAGGTAGGAATGAAAGTAGGCAGGTAGGAATGAAAGTAGGCAGGTAGGAATGAAAGTAGGCAGGTAGGAATGAAAGTAGGCAGGTAGGAATGAAAGTAGGCAGGTAGGAATGAAAGTAGGCAGGTAGGAATGAAAGTAGGCAGGTAGGAATGAAAGTAGGCAGGTAGGAATGAAAGTAGGCAGGTAGGAATGAAAGTAGGCAGGTAGGAATGAAAGTAGGCAGGTAGGAATGAAAGTAGGCAGGTAGGAATGAAAGTAGGCAGGTAGGAATGAAAGTAGGCAGGTAGGAATGAAAGTAGGCAGGTAGGAATGAAAGTAGGCAGGTAGGAATGAAAGTAGGCAGGTAGGAATGAAAGTAGGCAGGTAGGAATGAAAGTAGGCAGGTAGGAATGAAAGTAGGCAGGTAGAAGTGAAGTGAAGTGAAGTGAAGTGAAGTGAAGTGAAGTGAAGTGAAGTGAAGTGAAGTGAAGTGAAGTGAAGTGAAGTGAAGTGAAGTGAAGTGAAGTGAAGTGAAGTGAAGTGAAGTGAAGTGAAGTGAAGTGAAGTGAAGTGAAGTGAAGTGAAGTGAAGTGAAGTGAAGTGAAGTGAAGTGAAGTGAAGTGAAGTGAAGTGAAGTGAAGTGAAGTGAAGTGAAGTGAAGTGAAGTGAAGTGAAGTGAAGTGAAGTGAAGTGAAGTGAAGTGAAGTGAAGTGAAGTGAAGTGAAGTGAAGTGAAGTGAAGTGAAGTGAAGTGAAGTGAAGTGAAGTGAAGTGAAGTGAAGTGAAGTGAAGTGAAGTGAAGTGAAGTGAAGTGAAGTGAAGTGAAGTGAAGTGAAGTGAAGTGAAGTGAAGTGAAGTGAAGTGAAGTGAAGTGAAGTGAAGTGAAGTGAAGTGAAGTGAAGTGAAGTGAAGTGAAGTGAAGTGAAGTGAAGTGAAGTGAAGTGAAGTGAAGTGAAGTGAAGTGAAGTGAAGTGAAGTGAAGTGAAGTGAAGTGAAGTGAAGTGAAGTGAAGTGAAGTGAAGTGAAGTGAAGTGAAGTGAAGTGAAGTGAAGTGAAGTGAAGTGAAGTGAAGTGAAGTGAAGTGAAGTGAAGTGAAGTGAAGTGAAGTGAAGTGAAGTGAAGTGAAGTGAAGTGAAGTGAAGTGAAGTGAAGTGAAGTGAAGTGAAGTGAAGTGAAGTGAAGTGAAGTGAAGTGAAGTGAAGTGAAGTGAAGTGAAGTGAAGTGAAGTGAAGTGAAGTGAAGTGAAGTGAAGTGAAGTGAAGTGAAGTGAAGTGAAGTGAAGTGAAGTGAAGTGAAGTGAAGTGAAGTGAAGTGAAGTGAAGTGAAGTGAAGTGAAGTGAAGTGAAGTGAAGTGAAGTGAAGTGAAGTGAAGTGAAGTGAAGTGAAGTGAAGTGAAGTGAAGTGAAGTGAAGTGAAGTGAAGTGAAGTGAAGTGAAGTGAAGTGAAGTGAAGTGAAGTGAAGTGAAGTGAAGTGAAGTGAAGTGAAGTGAAGTGAAGTGAAGTGAAGTGAAGTGAAGTGAAGTGAAGTGAAGTGAAGTGAAGTGAAGTGAAGTGAAGTGAAGTGAAGTGAAGTGAAGTGAAGTGAAGTGAAGTGAAGTGAAGTGAAGTGAAGTGAAGTGAAGTGAAGTGAAGTGAAGTGAAGTGAAGTGAAGTGAAGTGAAGTGAAGTGAAGTGAAGTGAAGTGAAGTGAAGTGAAGTGAAGTGAAGTGAAGTGAAGTGAAGTGAAGTGAAGTGAAGTGAAGTGAAGTGAAGTGAAGTGAAGTGAAGTGAAGTGAAGTGAAGTGAAGTGAAGTGAAGTGAAGTGAAGTGAAGTGAAGTGAAGTGAAGTGAAGTGAAGTGAAGTGAAGTGAAGTGAAGTGAAGTGAAGTGAAGTGAAGTGAAGTGAAGTGAAGTGAAGTGAAGTGAAGTGAAGTGAAGTGAAGTGAAGTGAAGTGAAGTGAAGTGAAGTGAAGTGAAGTGAAGTGAAGTGAAGTGAAGTGAAGTGAAGTGAAGTGAAGTGAAGTGAAGTGAAGTGAAGTGAAGTGAAGTGAAGTGAAGTGAAGTGAAGTGAAGTGAAGTGAAGTGAAGTGAAGTGAAGTGAAGTGAAGTGAAGTGAAGTGAAGTGAAGTGAAGTGAAGTGAAGTGAAGTGAAGTGAAGTGAAGTGAAGTGAAGTGAAGTGAAGTGAAGTGAAGTGAAGTGAAGTGAAGTGAAGTGAAGTGAAGTGAAGTGAAGTGAAGTGAAGTGAAGTGAAGTGAAGTGAAGTGAAGTGAAGTGAAGTGAAGTGAAGTGAAGTGAAGTGAAGTGAAGTGAAGTGAAGTGAAGTGAAGTGAAGTGAAGTGAAGTGAAGTGAAGTGAAGTGAAGTGAAGTGAAGTGAAGTGAAGTGAAGTGAAGTGAAGTGAAGTGAAGTGAAGTGAAGTGAAGTGAAGTGAAGTGAAGTGAAGTGAAGTGAAGTGAAGTGAAGTGAAGTGAAGTGAAGTGAAGTGAAGTGAAGTGAAGTGAAGTGAAGTGAAGTGAAGTGAAGTGAAGTGAAGTGAAGTGAAGTGAAGTGAAGTGAAGTGAAGTGAAGTGAAGTGAAGTGAAGTGAAGTGAAGTGAAGTGAAGTGAAGTGAAGTGAAGTGAACTGAAGTGAAGTGAAGTGAAGTGAAGTGAAGTGAAGTGAAGTGAAGTGAAGTGAAGTGAAGTGAAGTGAAGTGAAGTGAAGTGAAGTGAAGTGAAGTGAAGTGAAGTGAAGTGAAGTGAAGTGAAGTGAAGTGAAGTGAAGTGAAGTGAAGTGAAGTGAAGTGAAGTGAAGTGAAGTGAAATGAAATGAAATGTTAGGACCCTTTCGTTGGCATGATACACGGTAGATTCCTAGTCGAGTTATATTTTAAGAAATTGTAATGTGTAAGTCTTAAGTGTGCCTATTTCATTTGTATTTAGTTTTACATGTCAATGAATAAACGATATTCTATTCTATTGTCATGATTTCTGGTATTATATTCTGTATTCGTAGTTTTATTTTCTGCGGAATTATAATGTTATAACTTCTGTACTAGCAACACCATCTAGTATCTAATTATTGGTCCATACAAAAACAACCGCGGATGTGCGCGTTATCTTTAACCAATGAGGACTTTTTGCCACGTGGCCGACTGGGAACTGGGGAAGGAGTTGTTACAAGCAGATAAAATGTGATTTCGGCCAGAATTATAATGCGAGCAGCGGAAGTGAAAAGGGTCTTAAGTTAAGTTATTGTGTACTGTGTGCAATCAAGCAATAAATGTGTTTAATAAACTATATTAAAAATCACTCACCCGGACCATCGGGCGACACGCAGGCAGGTGGCGGACGCCGCCGACGCTGCATCAGGTTCGCCCGGCACCAACAGGCGATGGGCAGGCAGGTGGAGCGTAGGGAGCGCAGCCTCCACACAACAGAACCTATACAAACAAAATTGAAGTGTATGCTACGAACGACCTCCCTGGCGCAGTGGTGAACGCTGTGGTCTTATAACTGGGAGGTCTCGGGTTCGATTCCCGGCGGGGGCTATTTAGGAATTTATAATTTTTAAATTGTTTCTGGTCTGGTCTGGTGAGAGGCTTTGGCCGTGGCTACTTACCACCCTACCGTCAAAGACGTGCCGCCAAGCGATTTAGCGTTCCGGCACAATGGCGTGTAGAAACCGATTAGGGGTATGGGTTGAATTTACTCTGCTATACCTCTTCCAAGTTAGCCCGTTACCATCTTAGACTGCATCGTCACTTACCATCAGGTGAGATCGCAGTCAAGGGCGATCTTGTCATAGAAAAAAAAAACGAAATGCAATTTTGTACTTATAGCATTACACGACAGAAAAACCACCATCTGAACGTGAGGGTAGTTATCAAAAATATCAAAGTAAACGCTGAACCTCTATCTAAAACTGCCTCCACTCACCCCTTTAGCGGCCCCTTAACCTCACATCTAATTAATTTAACCACAACACGACAGGAAATCCACGATCTGAACGTGAGGGTAGTTATCAAAAATATCGAAGTATTATTATTCAACCAATTGCACTCATCTAAACCTCCAGGCAATATTTATTATTCGATTAGAGTGCGATTGCTATCGCAATCCCTCAATCGAATACAACGACCTAGATGCGGGAGCATCTGATATCTGATAGCCGAATAAGTCTCTGGCAGAGACTGGATTCGTAGCGTCAAATCTACCGTATTTTTACCATATTTATACTAATAATTCCAGATTCAAGATTTCACAGAAACATGAATAAAAATTGGAACTTACCAAAATATAATCCAGCAGAACCACACACTGCACCAACGACCAAACCAGAATGTCACCAACAACACTATCACGACTATCAACTGAACAGAGACGACGACCGACAATAACTAGCTCAACACACGCTGCGAGTCTCCTTTATATCAACCGAACGAGTGGGGGGCAATGACGCATCGCTCAACGAACAGTGATACCAACATTACAAAACTACCGTCATTAAACGCTGCAAGACTACCGTCAATAAACCTTATAAGACTACCGTCACTAGATGGCGCTTCAAATAATCTTAATCTCCGACATATAAAACAAAGGCGGGTTGGATTAAAGTAATATAACCACTTTAATCTTAATATCGGACATAAAATTCTACTTTCCTCTAACACTATTATATTATAGGCACCATAGGTTCGTAGTACTTAGTTTCTTACCTTTCTTTTAAAAATATATACTCGTGTTGGCGGAAGCATGTTGGCCACATTTTAAATATTATGATTAAAGCTATTTAATAACTAATTGAACTTTAATCAATAATTAATCAATTCATAATTATTTACATTTTTTAAGGTAACAATTAACTAAAAATAAAATCAGATTGTTTACTGAATGTTAAATGAACTCGTATTAATTAAAGTAAGTATTGTTGTCACTTGTGAATTGTAATCGTTTAAGATTACTGGAATTACAACACTTCAATAATTCATAAATATTACAAGACGATTTTAGCCGTCGTAACTTTAATTTTATGAAGTTAAACCATTTATTGATTAATAAATGGACTTGTCTTGATTGAAGTAAATAACGTAATAACTTATGAATTGTAATCGTTTACGATTACTGTGACTATAACAGTTCAATAATTCGTAAATATTATAAGATGATTTTAGCAGGAATAATCTTGTAAAACCATTTATTGTATGAAGGTAGTGAATATCTTTGTATCTTGTGAATTGTAATGGTTCAAGTTTACTGTACCTAACTATAAAATTAAATATTTTTTTTTAATTCCGTGTGATTTATTAACCACTAGCTTTTGCCCCCGCGACTTCGTCCGCGTGGAATTAGATTTTGGGGTGGAATTTTCAAAAACTGTGACACACGTACTTCTTTATTTTTAACTGAAAGCTCAAATACAAACTTTGATGGAAACAGCTTGAAAAATGACGGAGTTTCATATAAACTTCCATCCCCTATTTAAACCCCTTAGGGGTGGAATTTCCAATAATCCTTTCTTAGTGTGCGCCTACGTCATAAAAGGAACCAACTGTAAAAATTTCAAGTTTCTAACTTCAGTAGTTTAGGCTGTGCGTTGATATCTCAGTCAGTCAGTCAGTCAGTCAGTCAGTCAGGACTTTGAATTTTATATATATAGATACTTATGAGTTTTACCACAATACTCACTGTTGGGAACTAATAAATAGGTTCTCAAATAAAATTTAAAAGATAAGATAGAACTAGCTATAAAGCTATTGCGATAGCTTTGAACTAAAAAGTGAGCCAGTTTTTGTTTTGTTCCCACTAAACTACAACATGGGGTTCTTCAAGGGGCGGACCAACAAATTCGTAAAAGCGGGCAAACGCATTGGTGGTGCCTCAGGTGCTACAAATGTTCATGGGCGGCGGTAATCACTTAATATCAGGTGACCCGCCTGCTCGTTTGCTCGATAAAAATATAAAATAACCGGTCAAGTGCGAGTCATACTCGCGTTCTGAGGGTTCCGAACCTTGTGTGGATTATGTAAATTAGGTAGGTATCTACTAGATGACCAGCTTAAGCGCGCAGTTTTAATGCAGAGTTCCTATAGCTTAAAATGGCTATTAACATACTTAATATTTACTAAGGATACATAAACAAAACAAAACGTTTATCAAGTTAATTATTTATTTTTTATTAATAATAATTATTTATTACTGGCATGTCAAACTGGATATTCTAATTTTTACACTTTTCCTTCTTTATGTCCCTGACTTTTCCATGTTTCAAAATATCACACACACTGCTCGCAGAAACAATAATTAATATCACAAATCTGTTCAGGCATTTAGAAGTTATGGTGGAATAAAGAAATTCATATGCATACATAAATCCTCAACATTATACTCCTTACAAACATTACACTCCTTTACTTGGGCATTAATGTAAAAGCAGAGAAATCAATAACTACACTTAGTTCCATCTAATATTCCTAGTCTGAGTCTGACACCTGTTACACATATTAACATTAACTTATCGCAAGACCTGTCTAAAAACGATCTATAGGTTCTAGAAATATACTATAATACTGAAATACTATATATTATACTGAAATATATAACTAATAATTACTTGTATAGACAAGTTTAAAAAAAATTACTTAAGTACCTAATAAATCTTACCAGGTTAAATAAAATCGATTGTGCAAAAATCAATCCTCGCAGAATCTGCATCGTTAACTATTTTTTAACTTATAAACTTCTAAGTCGCGTAGTGAAAAATTTTTTATTCGAGTTTTATCTAGGTATTGCAGTAATAACTTATTGTGTTTTTGTTTTGATGGATTGCTTTAACTGTATTCATTTATACATGTAAAATGTTGCTGTTTGTTAGTCTGACTAAAACTCAAAAACGGCTTGGCCGATTTCTTTTCTTTTATTCGCTCTAAATACAGGGGTGGTTTAAAAAGAAAAGAACAGCTGAAAAATCGAAAAAATCAAAAATGGTAAGCTTGTATACGAATCACCACTTCAGTTTACTTTTAATAGATGGCGGGAGCGAAGCCGCGGGTAAGAGCTCGTATCCTACTTCCTACTAATATTATAAAGGCGAAAGTTTGTATGTGTGTGTGTGTGTGTGTGTGTGTGTATGTTTGTTCCTCTTTCACGCAAAAACTACTGGACCGATTTGGCTGAAATTTAAAATGGAGATAGATTACACCTTGGATTAAAACATAGGCTACTTTTTATCCTGAAAAAAATTATAGTTCCCGCGGGATTTTGAAAAACCGAAATTAACGTGCTACTTCTTCATGCCATAACTAATGAACCGATTTGTCCGAAATCCTATCCTATCCTAATTCCTACTAATATTATATCTAGAGACCGGATTATATGCAACATAAAAAGCTTGTCCTACTAATATTATAAAGGCGAAAGTTTGTATGTGTGTGTGTGTGTGTGTGTGTGTGTATGTTTGTTCCTCTTTCACGCAAAAACTACTGGACCGATTTGGCTGAAATTTAAAATGGAGATAGATTACACCTTGGATTAAAACATAGGCTACTTTTTATCCTGAAAAAAATTATAGTTCCCGCGGGATTTTGAAAAACCGAAATTAACGTGCTACTTCTTCATGCCATAACTAATGAACCGATTTGTCCGAAATCCTATCCTATCCTAATTCCTACTAATATTATATCTAGAGACCGGATTATATGCAACATAAAAAGCTTGTCCTACTATCCTACTAATATTATAAAGGCGAAAGTTTGTATGTGTGTGTGTGTGTGTGTGTGTGTGTATGTTTGTTCCTCTTTCACGCAAAAACTACTGGACCGATTTGGCTGAAATTTAAAATGGAGATAGATTACACCTTGGATTAAAACATAGGCTACTTTTTATCCTGAAAAAAATTATAGTTCCCGCGGGATTTTGAAAAACCGAAATTAACGTGCTACTTCTTCATGCCATAACTAATGAACCGATTTGTCCGAAATCCTATCCTATCCTAATTCCTACTAATATTATATCTAGAGACCGGATTATATGCAACATAAAAAGCTTGTTATATGCATGCAAATATGCATGAAAAATGCTTGAAATATGCACGAAAACTGGCAGAATATGCGAAATTAAATGATAAATTTTAGGAATCCCTAAAAAAATAGAAAAGTAAGTACCTATTCATTTTTTTTTATTTCAAAATCAGCATACAATTAGTAAATTATTTTTTGATAGGCGATAATAGGTACAGTAAGTAACATTATATGATATTAAAATTATTTAGAATTTGTGTAAATGTAAGCAAACAAATATTTTTCTAAATTTTCAGTGGTAAGATTGTGTCTACGATCATTTAGAATATTTTTGTAAGTAGAAAAGGTTCGCTCCATATCCATTGAGGTAACTGGGCAGAATTTGAACTTGGGTGCTATGGCACTTACAGTTTCCGGCAAAATTTCTGCCGTCCCATTAATGAAACTATCAATTTGACACAAGCTTTGAAAACCTGGGTTTTTGCTCAATATTTTTTCAAACTTTTCTTTAAGTTTATGGGGCAATGCGGCGGCGGCGGAACCCAGAGTGAGTGAAAAATATTGTAAATGTACCGATAATATGCATCATAACTAGATCTTAGATAAAATATGCTATTACCGCTGAGAATGGCTAAAATATGCAAATGCATATGCGAATATGCAAATGCATATAATCCGGTCTCTAATTATATCCTACTAATATTATAAAGGCGAAAGTTTGTATGTGTGTGTGTGTGTGTGTGTGTGTGTGTATGTTTGTTCCTCTTTCACGCAAAAACTACTGGACCGATTTGGCTGAAATTTAAAATGGAGATAGATTACACCTTGGATTAAAACATAGGCTACTTTTATCCTGAAAAAAATTATAGTTCCCGCGGGATTTTGAAAAACCGAAATTAACGTGCTACTTCTTCATGCCATAACTAATGAACCGATTTGTCCGAAATCCTATCCTATCCTAATTCCTACTAATATTATATCCTACTAATATTATAAAGGCGAAAGTTTGTATGTGTGTGTGTGTGTGTGTGTGTGTGTGTGTGTGTGTGTATGTTTGTTCCTCTTTCACGCAAAAACTACTGGACCGATTTGGCTGAAATTTAAAATGGAGATAGATTACACCTTGGATTAAAACATAGGCTACTTTTTATCCTGAAAAAAATTATAGTTCCCGCGGGATTTTGAAAAACCGAAATTAACGTGCTACTTCTTCATGCCATAACTAATGAACCGATTTGTCCGAAATCCTATCCTATCCTAATTCCTACTAATATTATAAAGGCGAAAGTTTGCATGTGTGTGTGTGTATGTTTGTTACTCTTTCATTCGATTTTGAAATAATAGAAATTCGCGTGGATGAGCTATGACTAATGACTATAGCGATAGTTTGCTATAGCAAACTTCCTTAAAATTACGTTTATGTGTTAAGAAGAAACGGAACGGGAACTAAAAGGGACATATTATCCCGTATAAAAGGGACATATCCCATAGGACAATTTTCATTTTCAAAAATAATATAATATTAAGATTAAGAAACACACAAACACAAATTTTCACCTGTATAATATTAGTTAGTTTTAGAAGTATCCTTAAGAGCGCGTGTAATGGTAAATCTTCAGATGCAGATTTGATTTTTACAGCAGTAGATCAAGTTTTAACTATCCGAAAAAACAGCCAAAAATTACATCATCATTCCAAGCGATTAGTCTGAATAGGAACATATAATTCTGGACCAAAGTGAACTTTACAATAAATAAGAGATTTAAAAAAGGCCCCGATAGATGGCGCTGATTTTTCTTATATCACGCTAAGTTTATTGGTAGCAGCGAACATTAGTAAATCAATTCAACGTTTCGCATTGCCTTAGATATGCGACTAATTGCGAAGTTGTATTGAATGATTTTGTGATTTTATGTTTTTGTGATTTTATGTGAATTCTTGCTTTTTCCAGTTATTTGTATTAGGATTAGGATTATCAATTAATTCAGTTAGTTAAATAGATTCTGTTGATAGTTTCTTTGTTTTATCTTATTGATTTTTTTACATTAGTTTAGGTAAGCTTCTTTTTATAAATTTTGAATTAGGTTTTTGTGTGTTATAATAATAAGGTTAGGTTAGGTTTAAGTCGTTCTATTATATTTGTAGGTGTATATTTTAATTTGGTTTTGATTTTATCATGACTCGCAAACGCAAGTCAAATCTTTCTCACAGTTCACAAAAAGCTCGAGCTATGAAGATAGCTAGACAGCAAGAATCTTCGGTTCATGCTGAACAGCGGAGACTTGAGCAAGCGAGACGTCAGGCAGAAACACGAGAGGCTGAAACCTCTGCGCAGGCAGATGCTCGACGTCAGGAAAATGCTATGCGTATACGTTCTCAGCGTGCTGCTGAAACACCAGACGAAGCGGCATCCCGACGTGAAAAGAACGCACAGCATATGGCTTCTCACCGTGCTTCTGAAACACCTGAAGAGGCAGCTTATCGGCGTCGGAAGAACGCGGCAGGTGTGGCCTCTCAGCGTGCTTCTGAAACACCTGAAGAGGCAGCTTCCCGGCGTCAGAAGAACGCAGAAAGTATGGCCTCCCAGCGTGCTTCTGAAACACCTGAAGAGGCAGCTTCTCGGCGTCAGAAGAACGCAGAAAGTATGGCCTCCCAGCGTGCTTCTGAAACACCTGAAGAGGTGGCTTCTCGGCGTCAGAAGAACGCAGAAAGTATGGCCTCCCAGCGTGCTTCTGAAACACCTGAAGAGGCAGCTTCTCGGCGTCAGAAGAACGCAGAAAGTATGGCCTCCCAGCGTGCTTCTGAAACACCTGAAGAGGTGGCTTCTCGGCGTCAGAAGAACGCAGAAAGTATGGCCTCCCAGCGTGCTTCTGAAACACCTGAAGAGGCGGCTTCTCGGCGTCAGAAGAACGCAGAAAGTATGGCCTCCCAGCGTGCTTCTGAAACACCTGAAGAGGTGGCTTCTCGGCGTCAGAAGAACGCAGAAAATATGGCCTCCCAGCGTGCTTCTGAAACACCTGAAGAGGCGGCTTTTCGACGTCAAGAGATGGCAGAACGCAATGCTTCTCAGCGTGCTTCTGAGACAACAGATGAAGCAAATACTCGCCGACTCGCAGTTGCTCAGCGTCAAGCGGATCGTCGGCAAATTTTTTCAAGAAACGCTTGGGGGGTATTCGAAAAATGTGCTTTCGAATATGATACCACTTTGGACTACAGTAATCATAGGCTCATAAAACTTGACCGCATGAACAAGGAGTGTCAGCATTGTGGAGCATTGAAGTGGAAGGAGGAAACGGCGGGAATGTGTTGCTCTGGGGGTAAGGTGTTTTGGAGGAGCCGGTCGATCCTCTAAAACAATTATTTTTGGGCGAAACTGACGAGTCACGACGGTTTCTTAACCGAATCAAAAAATATAATTCATGTTTTCACATGACTTCCTTCGGAGCGGATAGAATCCTCGCCATGCCTGTATTTTCGCAAACTTTTACAGTGCAGGGACAAGTGCACCATCGTATAGGATCACTATTGCCGCCACCTAATGGACAGCCACAATTTTTACAGGTCTATTTTATAGGAGACGACGAAGCGGAAGCTGATCGACGATGTCAAATCATTCAAGGAGTCGAACAGGCGACTGTACTGAAGATTCAGCAAGTATTGCACAATCACAACGTTTTAGTGCATGAGTTCAAAACAGCTCTGGAGCTGTTGTTGTTGTTGTAGTTAGCGGGTCGCGGTTAGTTAGTTAGTCCAGTTAGCGGGTCGCGGTTAGTTAGTTAGTCCAGTTAGCGGGTCGCGGTTAGTTAGTTAGTCCAGTTAGCGGGTCGCGGTTAGTTAGTTAGTCCAGTTAGCGGGTCGCGGTTAGTTAGTTAGTCCAGTTAGCGGGTCGCGGTTAGTTAGTTAGTCCAGTTAGCGGGTCGCGGTTAGTTAGTTAGTCCAGTTAGCGGGTCGCGGTTAGTTAGTTAGTCCAGTTAGCGGGTCGCGGTTAGTTAGTTAGTCCAGTTAGCGGGTCGCGGTTAGTTAGTTAGTCCAGTTAGCGGGTCGCGGTTAGTTAGTTAGTCCAGTTAGCGGGTCGCGGTTAGTTAGTTAGTCCAGTTAGCGGGTCGCGGTTAGTTAGTTAGTCCAGTTAGCGGGTCGCGGTTAGTTAGTTAGTCCAGTTAGCGGGTCGCGGTTAGTTAGTTAGTCCAGTTAGCGGGTCGCGGTTAGTTAGTTAGTCCAGTTAGCGGGTCGCGGTTAGTTAGTTAGTCCAGTTAGCGGGTCGCGGTTAGTTAGTTAGTCCAGTTAGCGGGTCGCGGTTAGTTAGTTAGTCCAGTTAGCGGGTCGCGGTTAGTTAGTTAGTCCAGTTAGCGGGTCGCGGTTAGTTAGTTAGTCCAGTTAGCGGGTCGCGGTTAGTTAGTTAGTCCAGTTAGCGGGTCGCGGTTAGTTAGTTAGTCCAGTTAGCGGGTCGCGGTTAGTTAGTTAGTCCAGTTAGCGGGTCGCGGTTAGTTAGTTAGTCCAGTTAGCGGGTCGCGGTTAGTTAGTTAGTCCAGTTAGCGGGTCGCGGTTAGTTAGTTAGTCCAGTTAGCGGGTCGCGGTTAGTTAGTTAGTCCAGTTAGCGGGTCGCGGTTAGTTAGTTAGTCCAGTTAGCGGGTCGCGGTTAGTTAGTTAGTCCAGTTAGCGGGTCGCGGTTAGTTAGTTAGTCCAGTTAGCGGGTCGCGGTTAGTTAGTTAGTCCAGTTAGCGGGTCGCGGTTAGTTAGTTAGTCCAGTTAGCGGGTCGCGGTTAGTTAGTTAGTCCAGTTAGCGGGTCGCGGTTAGTTAGTTAGTCCAGTTAGCGGGTCGCGGTTAGTTAGTTAGTCCAGTTAGCGGGTCGCGGTTAGTTAGTTAGTCCAGTTAGCGGGTCGCGGTTAGTTAGTTAGTCCAGTTAGCGGGTCGCGGTTAGTTAGTTAGTCCAGTTAGCGGGTCGCGGTTAGTTAGTTAGTCCAGTTAGCGGGTCGCGGTTAGTTAGTTAGTCCAGTTAGCGGGTCGCGGTTAGTTAGTTAGTCCAGTTAGCGGGTCGCGGTTAGTTAGTTAGTCCAGTTAGCGGGTCGCGGTTAGTTAGTTAGTCCAGTTAGCGGGTCGCGGTTAGTTAGTTAGTCAAGTTAGCGGATGAAATGAAATGAAATGAAATGAAACGAAACGAAACGAAACGAAACGAAACGAAACGAAACGAAACGAAACGAAACGAAACGAAACGAAACGAAACGAAACGAAACGAAACGAAACGAAACGAAACGAAACGAAACGAAACGAAACGAAACGAAACGAAACGAAACGAAACGAAACGAAACGAAACGAAATGAAATGAAATGAAATGAAATTAAATTAAATTAAATTAAATTAAATTAAATGAATTATAATGCGAGCAGCGGAAGTGAAAAGGGTCTTAAGTTAAGTTATTGTGTACTATATGTGTTTAATAAACTATATTAAAAATCACTCACCCGGACCATCGGGCGACACGCAGGCAGGTGGCGGACGCCGCCGACGCTGCATCAGGTTCGCCCGGCACCAACAGGCGATGGGCAGGCAGGTGGAGCGTAGGGAGCGCAGCCTCCACACAACAGAACCTATACAAACAAAATTGAAGTGTGTGCTACGAACGACCTCCCTGGCGCAGTGGTGAACGCTGTGGTCTTATAACTGGGAGGTCTCGGGTTCGATTCCCGGCGGGGGCTATTTAGGAATTTATAATTTTTAAATTGTTTCTGGTCTGGTCTGGTGAGAGGCTTTGGCCGTGGCTAGTTACCACCCTACCGTCAAAGACGTGCCGCCAAGCGATTTAGCGTTCCGGCACAATGGCGTGTAGAAACCGATTAGGGGTATGGGTTGAATTTACTCTGCTATACCTCTTCCAAGTTAGCCCGTTACCATCTTAGACTGCATCGTCACTTACCATCAGGTGAGATCGCAGTCAAGGGCGATCTTGTCATCGAAAAAAAAAAACGAAATGCAATTTTGTATAGCATTACACGACAGAAAAACCACCATTTGAACGTGAGGGTAGTTATCAAAAATATCAAAGTAAACGCTGAACCTCTATCTAAAACCGCCTCCACTCACCCCTTTAGCGGCCCCTTAACCTCACATCTAATTAATTTAACCACAACACGACAGGAAATCCACGATCTGAACGTGAGGGTAGTTATCAAAAATATCGAAGTATTATTATTCAACCAATTGCACTCATCTAAACCTCCAGGCAATATTTATTATTCGATTAGAGTGCGATTGCTATCGCAATCCCTCAATCGAATACAACGACCTAGATGCGGGAGCATCTGATATCTGATAGCCGAATAAGTCTCTGGCAGAGACTGGATTCGTAGCGTCAAATCTACCGTATTTTTACCATATTTATACTAATAATTCCAGATTCAAGATTTCACAGAAACATGAATAAAAATTGGAACTTACCAAAATATAATCCAGCAGAACCACACACTGGACCAACGACCAAACCAGAATGTCACCAACAACACTATCGCGACTATCAACTGAACAGAGACGACGACCGACAATAACTAGCTCAACACACGCTGCGAGTCTCCTTTATATCAACCGAACGAGTGGGGGGCAATGACGCATCGCTCAACGAACAGTGATACCAACATTACAAAACTACCGTCATTAAACGCTGCAAGACTACCGTCAATAAACCTTATAAGACTACCGTCACTAGATGGCGCTTCAAATAATCTTAATCTCCGACATATAAAACAAAGGCGGGTTGGATTAAAGTAATATAACCACTTTAATCTTAATATCGGACATAAAATTCTACTTTCCTCTAACACTATTATATTATAGGCACCATAGGTTCGTAGTACTTAGTTTCTTACCTTTCTTTTAAAAATATATACTCGTGTTGGCGGAAACATGTTGGCCACATTTTAAATATTATGATTAAACCTATTTAATAACTAATTGAACTTTAATCAATAATCAATTCATAATTATTTACATTTTTTAAGGTAACAATTAACTAAAAAATAAAATCAGATTGTTTACTGAATGTTAAATGAACTCGTATTAATTAAAGTAAGTATTGTTGTCACTTGTGAATTGTAATCGTTTAAGATTACTGGAATTATAACACTTCAATAATTCATAAATATTACAAGACGATTTTAGCCGTCGTAACTTTAATTTTATGAAGTTAAACCATTTATTGATTAATAAATGGACTTGTCTTGATTGAAGTAAATAACGTAATAACTTATGAATTGTAATCGTTTACGATTACTGTGACTATAACAGTTCAATAATTCGTAAATATTATAAGATGATTTTAGCAGGAATAATCTTGTAAAACCATTTATTGTATGAAGGTAGTGAATATCTTTGTATCTTGTGAATTGTAATGGTTCAAGTTTACTGTACCTAACTATAAAATTAAATTATTTTTTTTTTAATTCCGTGTGATTTATTAACCACTAGCTTTTGCCCCCGCGACTTCGTCCGCGTGGAATTAAATTTTGGGGTGGAATTTTCAAAAACTGTGACACACGTACTTCTTTATTTTTAACTGAAAGCTCAAATACAAACTTTGATGGAAACAGCTTGAAAAATGACGGAGTTTCATATAAACTTCCATCCCCTATTTAAACCCCTTAGGGGTGGAATTTCCAATAATCCTTTCTTAGTGTGCGCCTACGTCATAAAAGGAACCAACTGTAAAAATTTCAAGTTTCTAACTTCAGTAGTTTAGGCTGTGCGTTGATATCTCAGTCAGTCAGTCAGTCAGTCAGGACTTTGAATTTTATATATATAGATACTTATGAGTTTTACCACAATACTCACTGTTGGGAACTAATAAATAGGTTCTCAAATAAAATTTAAAAGATAAGATAGAACTAGCTATAAAGCTATTGCGATAGCTTTGAACTATAAAGTGAGCCAGTTTTTGTTTTGTTCCCACTAAACTACAACATGGGGTTATTCAAGGGGCGGACCAACAAATTCCTAAAAGCCGGCAAACGCATTGGTGGTGCCTCAGGTGCTACAAATGTTCATGGGCGGCGGTAATCACTTAATATCAGGTGACCCGCCTGCTCGTTTGCTCGATAAAAATATAAAATAACCGGTCAAATGCGAGTCATACTCGCGTTCTGAGGGTTCCGAACCTTGTGTGGATTATGTAAATTAGGTAGGTATCTACTAGATGACCAGCTTAAGCGCGCAGTTTTAATGCAGAGTTCCTATAGCTTAAAATGGCTATTAACATACTTAATATTTACTAAGGATACATAAACAAAACAAAACGTTTATCAAGTTAATTATTTATTTTTTATTAATAATAATTATTTATTACTGGCATGTCAAACTGGATATTCTAATTTTTACACTTTTCCTTCTTTATGTCCCTGACTTTTCCATGTTTCAAAATATCACACACACTGCTCGCAGAAACAATAATTAATATCAATAATTTAACAATATTTGGCGTAATATTTGGTCGGCATCCAGAGGTCATACCGAGGGTGAGTGGATGAATGTTGTGAAGGCGGAGTATGCTGCTGTGGAACAAATGGTTCCCGTAACCATTAGTACAGAGGATGTAGGTTGCGCGGTCCGTTCGACCTCGAACTGGAAATGTCCGGGGCCGGATGGACTGCACAACTTCTGGCTTAAATGGTTCCGTAGTGCGCATTCTGTTTTGGCAACACAATTTCAGAGCGCCATTGACTCTGGATCGCTACCGACATTCATGACAACGGGTGTCACGTTCCTATTACATAAGTCCGGAAGTACCGCGGACCCAAAAAATTATAGACCAATTACCTGCTTACCTACTATCTATAAGCTACTTACAGCCATTCTGACCACAAAAGTAACTATGCATATAAATGCAAATAATATCTTGGCCCAGGTTCAGAATGGATGTAAGGCAAATGCCCGCGGTACAAAGGAACTCCTTCTCATTGACACTGCTATATGTCAACAGGTACGGCGAAACAGAAAAAATTTAGTGGCTGCTTGGATTGACTACAAGAAGGCATATGATTCGGTGCCTCACACGTGGCTCATGGAGATCATGAAGTTGTATAAGGTCGATGCAACTTTATGTTCTTTTCTCGACTCATGCATGAGACAGTGGATGACAGTTCTTCGTCAACCAGGAAACACTGAATCTTCTGAATCAGCTGAACCGATAAGGATTAAACGGGGTATCTTCCAGGGAGATAGTTTGAGCCCTCTATGGTTTTGCTTAGCCCTTAATCCACTCAGTACACTATTGATGGATTCAGGGTTAGGCTTTCGCCTTCGCAGAGGGGGTGAGGTCATATCTCACTTGCTTTATATGGACGATCTCAAACTCTTTGCATCAAAACGATCAGACCTTGTGAAATTGCTGAAGATCACTCAGAACTTTAGCAATAGCATAGGAATGGAGTTTGGTGTTGATAAGTGTGCGGTTGTCAATATAGAGCGAGGCAGAGTTGTGAACTCTGAGAATTTAGTACTTTCAGATACAATAATTCTCAGATCTCTATGTGAAGGTGAGACATATAAATACCTTGGAATGTCAGAGGCTCTTGGTATTGAGGCAGGGACTGTGAAACAGGCAGTGGAGGAGCGCTTCTTTGGCCGCTTGAAAAAAGTCCTTAATAGTCTTTTATCAGGGGGTAACAAGGTACGTGCCTTTAATGGATGGGTCATGCCCTTACTCATATATACCTTTGGCATTCTAAAGTGGACTCAAACTGAACTGGACGCCTTGGATCGAAAGGTCCGAAAACTGTTGACAACATACCGTATGTATCACCCGCGTTCATCTGTTATGAGATTATACATCCCACGCAAGTGTGGGGGACGTGGTTTTCTGAATGCCAAGAACCTCCACAATCGTGAGGTGTGCAATCTTAGAGATTACTTTCTCAAGATGAGTGTGAGTATGCATAGAGATGTTGTCGCAGTTGATAAGGGTCTTACCCCGCTTGCCTTAGGCAAAGAGAACTGGCGCAAGCCCATAGTATTGAGCATTTCGGATCGCAGGGCTGTGTGGGAGAGTAAGGAGTTACATGGCAGGTTCTACAAGGCGTTAACTAGGCCGGATGTAGATCAAAATGCCTCTGTATCCTGGTTACAATTTGGTGACCTATTTGGGGAAACTGAGGGTTTTGTATGTGCAATTATGGATGAAGTTATCAAGACTAATAACTACCGGAGACACATTATGAAAGATGGTACTCTTGACATATGTCGAGCGTGCCATCGTCCTGGGGAGTCCCTCAGGCATATCGTCTCCGGTTGTTCTTATCTTGCTAACGGCGAGTACTTGCACAGACATAACCAAGTAGCCAGGATAATCCATCAACAACTTGCTCTTCAATACGGTCTTGTAGAAGATGAAATGCCATACTATAGGTATGACCCAGTGTCAGTTCTCGAGAATAGTAGTGCCCTGCTCTACTGGGATCGGTCAATTATCACTGATAGGTATATTGTAGCCAATAGACCTGATATAGTGCTAGTTGACCGATCAGCGCGTCGAGCGATAATTGTCGATATCACAATTCCACATGATGATAATCTGGTGAAGGCGGAAAAAGAAAAATTATCAAAATATTTAGACCTTGCCCACGAGATTACCGCCATGTGGAATGTTGATTCAACGATTGTAGTGCCGATGGTCGTTTCGGTCAATGGTCTCATAGCGAAAAGTTTCGATCAACATCTTAAGAAACTTTCGCTTAATACTTGGATCAAGAGCAAGATACAGAAGGCGGTACTCCTTGAGACGGCACGCATTGTGAGGAGGTTCCTCACTCTGGAGCCCTGACCACTGGCTGCTTGGGTCCCTATCCCGCAGCAAGTGGGACCCATTTATTTTATTGTTTTTAATGATGTTTTTATATTTATATTTGTATAATGTATATTTGTAATCATTTTTAAAAATAATAAGATAAATGTGTTTAAAAATAAATGATAGAAAAATTAATATCACAAATCTGTTCAGGCATTTAGAAGTTATGGTGGAATAAAGAAATTCATATGCATACATAAATCCTCAACATTATACTCCTTACAAACATTACACTCCTTTACTTGGGCATTAATGTAAAAGCATAGAAATCAATAACTACACTTAGTTCCATCTAATATTCCTAGTCTGAGTCTGACACCTGTTACACATATTAACATTAACTTATCGCAAGACCTGTCTAAAAACGATCTATAGGTTCTAGAAATATACTATAATACTGAAATACTATATATTATACTGAAATATATAACTAATAATTACTTGTATAGACAAGTTTAAAAAAAATTACTTAAGTACCTAATAAATCTTACCAGGTTAAATAAAATCGATTGTGCAAAAATCAATCCTCGCAGAATCTGCATCGTTACCTAACTATTTTTTAACTTATAAACTTCTAAGTCGCGTAGTGAAATTTAATTTTTTATTCGAGTTTTATCTAGGTATTGCAGTAATAACTTATTGTTTTTTTGTTTTGATGGATTACTTTACTTAACTGTATTCATTTATACATGTAAAATGTTGCTGTTTGTTAGTCTGACTAAAACTCAAAAACGGCTTGGCCGATTTCTTTTCTTTTATTCGCTCTAAATACAGGGGTGGTTTAAAAAGAAAAGAACAGCTGAAAAATCGAAAAAATCAAAAATGGTAAGCTTGTATACGAATCACCACTTCAGTTTACTTTTAATAGATGGCGGGAGCGAAGCCGCGGGTAAGAGCTCGTATACAAATATAAAAACACAGTCATACACACGCAATCAATTTCTTATATGTGCAAACTTAAATATAATTAAGTAACGGATCGACACTTAATTCGAAAGCCTACTGTTTTTTCTATGGAGTATGCCAGTATGGTGTAGGACAGTTCAAAATAGAAGGTAACTAAATTTATACAATATTGCTGCAGTCATATGGTTTAAATAACGAAAATATAATACTTACTTTGAGACTCATTAGAGGCTACCTTCGTTGTGAGACTTATTAGGGGCTACTTACGTCGTAAGACTTACAAGGGGCTACCCATGTTATGAGACTCATTAGGGGCTACCTTTGTTATGACTCATTAGGGGCTACCTTCATTATGATTCTCATTAGGGGCTTCCTTCGTTATGATTCTCATTAGGGGCTACATTCGTTATTACTCATTAGAGACTACCTTCGTTATTATTCTCATTAGGGGCTACATTCGTTATTACTCATTAGAGACTACCTTCGTTATGATTCTCATTAGGGGCTACATTCGTTATTACTCATTAGAGACTACCTTCGTTATGATTCTCATTAGGGGCTACATTCGTTATTACTCATTAGAGACTACCTTCGTTATGATTCTCATTAGGGGCTTCCTTCGTTATTACTCATTAGAGACTACCTTCGTTATGATTCTCATTAGGGGCTTCCTTCGTTATTACTCATTAGAGACTACCTTCGATATGATTCTCATTAGGGGCTACCTTCGTTATGAGACTCATTTGACAAATTAGACAAAAAAATAAAACATTGGAAAACTTTAAAATTCGTCTTTATTTTTTTAATATACATCAATAAAATACATTTTTGTATACTTAATAAATTGTGATAACTTGTTAATTAATGCGCGGCAGCGCGATATACTTAGTTATAATACAATATTGTAACATTTAATACAAAATATTAATAAACAAACAAAAATGATCACAAAAAATACCAGTAAGTATACTTATACGTATTTAAATACGAATCATTAAAATAATAATATCATAGACTAAGGAAAAAGAAAAAAAAACCTGTACACTCAGGTAAGCCCAGATATCACTGACCTCTATAATAATTAATTAATCTGTGATTAATACAGGTCTGGTTGTCCTTATACAAATAATTTGAAGACGACAAAAACGAAATAAACGTTTGAAAAATTGCATATAAAACAAAATTGTTAAAGTTATTAAAACCTAATTTAACTGACATTTTAAAAAAGGGTAAACAACCCCTTTCAATGAAAGGGGACACCCTGGAAAAAAAAATATATAAGTCTATGGCCCTCACTGATTTTAGTTCCTTAGAAATTCGCCAAAATAGCGTCATTCAAGTAGGCCCAGCCTGTCCAGTTTTAATCATAGATTAAATATAGTGGTCAGTGCCAGATATGCCTGGTTATTTTATTTAAATTCTTTTGTCTTAATAATATTAAGTAACTAGCCAATACATTTTTAAGATAGACCAGAAAAAATTTAAGTATAGGTTGATCATTCAATATGTTTTTTTTACTGAATAGGTAGGTATCTACTTTTCAGTCTGCCCAAATAGCTCAAGTGTTTAAAAATCAGACATGTCTGTTAACTTTAGGCGTTTATCTCTTTCCTTATGTCTTAATGAAATAATAAGTCGTTCACACGACATTTGAGAACTTAAAATAAAAATTTATTCAATGTTTCATTATTTCATACATAGGGATCGAATAAATCGAATAAAAATACAATAAAAAAGTTGAATACCATTACTAATTGATATTAAATCTCCTTTAAGTAAAGCAGTTTTTTTTGTGTTGTATTGTGTTTTTGAAATGCAGCCTGCATTATAAAACACAATACACCAACATAAAAAAAAATTGGAAGACTACCAACACTTCAACGTAATAAACCTATTAAAAATGTAATAGGTACATTTCTATTGGTATTTTGTTAAATAAATATTTTACACTTAAGTAACTGCTGCTTGTTAATTTCTGTCTTATCTCTTTTAACACTATATTAAAAATATTATATCATGTTACATGGTAATACTTATCGGACGGAATGTTGAAAACAATAATATTTAATGGATTATGGTTATTAATATATTTATAATCGAATTGTGACCCATAAGCTACCATCAATTATACATCGATTTCACAACCCTAAAAACAGTATATCATATATTTTATATTCAATTTTATTAATTTTAAAATTTATAAGGCACATTTTCTTCGTTTCGATACATTTTCAAACAAAATATTTAGTATATTGACATCAATAAACAAATAATTTATCTTCTGGCACTTACGTCGTTTATTCAATAGAAATCTCAAGTGATTTACAACTAATTAATTTACAGTAGACATGAGTTATTACATATTTAACGCCAATAAAATTAAATCCTTCAAAGTTATGACAGTATATAATTTAAAGTATGGCCAACGAAAACGATACAATAACCTTCACAAAGTAATCGAATAGGTAACACCTACAAATTGAATGTTGCCTATCTTAAAAATAAATTATTTCTTGCTAATTTTATTATTATTGGAGGGTCTTCTAAAATGTGAAATACTCGTCTACATACGATAACCATTTTAAATGATCTATTAAACTACTAAAAGTTCGTTAAGGCCCAAGAGACGGGTCTGCCCGCGAAATTCAAATTTAATTTGGTTTTTCGCAATTTGTAAACTAATACGACGAAGTAGGCTTATGGTATTCAAATTGCGCCAATGGCAGTATCATCTCCACAGGTTTATATACTAATCTTTACGTGAAAGTATCCAGTTTAAGAAATTAGTCAAAATAATGAGTTTGACGTGAGCTACTCACAAATTAGTCGTTATTTTGATTCATTTCTTAAACTGGATACTTTTACGTAAAGATTACTATATAAACCTGTGAAGATGATACTGCCATTATCGCAATTTGAATACCATAAGCCTACTTTGTCGTATTCGTTTATAAATGGCGAAAAACCAGATTAAATTTGAATTTCGCGGGCAGCTCCGTGTCTTGGGCCTTAAATACTTTTAACGTCATTTCATACAAGCTGCCACACTGAGCGTGCATTTTGACGTTTTTTAAAAAGTTGTTGGTTTGTTATGTTGACAACATTTCAAACCCTATCTATTCTATGTGTGTGTGTGATAGCACGCGGTCTCGCTTCTTTGCTTAGAAAAGAAAGGGACATAGTGTATCGAATACTTCGTGATGATTAATCTTTGTTCTTGTATCACTTTTCCTTGATCATTGCTTATTTAAGTACCTACGTAAATTTATAATCTTCCACCACTCGGACTTCTAGAACTACTTTTGATGGAAGTAACTGATATGTTGCCAGAACTACCGCTTAACCCCGGAGGGGGTGATCGAGGTAACGAAAAGGTTTTGTCCGAAAGATTCTCTTGACTTAGCGACTTCTGTGTAGCGAAAACCGGAATTTTGGACGAGACGAAACCCGTAAAAGGTTTCTTCTCGGACGTTTTTACTGGAATGTTCGAAGGTTTGGCAGAAATCATAGGCTTTTGGCTCGCAACTGGTTGATCGCTGGGTGCTCGTAATTGCATTTGGTCGAGTTGTGAAAGGCGTCTGTTTTCTAAGTCCGTACTCGTTACGATTGTACCTTTTGGAGATTCGTAAGTTGCTGTGCGGAATTTGATATGACTGTTTCTAGGTAAATCGAAATCGGAATGTCGTTTCTTTGGTTCGTTTGTGCTTTGACTCGTTCGTTTTATCACTTCGGCTTGGTGTCGCGCAGAGTGGTACCTCTCGTTGGTAATGAAATCGTTCAGCATTTCGATATCCAACTCGTATGTTAGGAGTGGCTCTTCGTATTGCCGAATAGACGGCGGTGTCCTTTGTCTGCTGGACAGTTTACTTATTTCCTTAATTAAATCTGACTTCTGTTGTGCATATTTCTCCGTTTTAGGTGTTACCACTTGGATCTCTGTTACGTGATCCTTTTGGGTGTCCTCTTTAGATTCTACAGCGCGAAATTTGTTATCAGTCGTCATTGTCGAAGGGTTGATAGTGTATCTTGTTTTGGTCACCTCAACCGCGTCTTGGTTTGAGCTAGTTCTGTCTTCCAGATCTTGAATTACTCTTATTCCCATCCGAGATAGTTCCTCGCTTGATTTTTGCGCCATAAAACTGGAGTCGCTCTGTATTTTTTCCATCAATGCCTTCGCTTGATCTTCATCCATTTCTGTTGTATTTAAAATTATAGTTTCAGTTCTTGTGTAAGATGGTTCTGTTGTCGTGAAATGTATGTTAGGATTTTGTCTTTTTATTTCTTCGAGCACTTTCCTGTCTATTTCTTTTACATTGGTGCCTTCTTCTAACTCTAACTCATTTATATCCCCGCCTCCTTTCATAACTCCGAAAGTAACCTGTTCCACTTGTAGCGGGGCTTCCATTTTACTCGTTATGTATCTCGTTGATATTTGCTCAACGTTTTGAGTAACTACTTTATTGCCATATTCATCTTCAGTAACATTAACTGTAACAGTTTTTTGTACAGGCTCTTGTTTCATGGTTAAAGAAACGTTTGGCGGTTCCATGTATAGCGTTCTTGTTTCTTTAGCTTCGCTTCGACTTTTTGTGTCTTCGACCAAATCAGGTACAAGTCGCAAGCTCGTTTCACCTATCTCTATATTTTTTGTATATGAATTACGTTTGGCATCTGAAGCTAAATTCTTATCATCGGTTGATATAGTCACAATATTACTTCTTTGGACATCGCGTCTGTTTTTAGAATCGGACCATTCGGTTGAAAATGTTTCGTGGGGTTTTTTGATTAACTTCAAGCTATTGTTGTTTGAACCCACTCTGATATTACTAACGAATTCATCATAGTCTTTTGGTTTTGTGGTTGTTGTTGTTGTTGATTGAGATGTTTTCAAATCAAAGTTTACAATATCTGGCTGATGCATCTGATTAGCTGATTTGAATGAATCGGTCATTGCTGGTACATCTTTACTTGATGATGTTGTCGCTTCTTGCTTTTGGGTTGACTGGTCAATGTGAACATTAAAAATAGGGTTCTTAGCTAAAAGCTTCTTCATCATTTCAGATTTAGGTCTTTCTAAACTGTTAACATATGAGCTACGAGACACTTTCATATCATCCGGAATGTTTGTATCATAAGTCATAGTAAGTTTCTCTTCATACTTTACCGGTGATGTCTTAGCTTCCGTGGCCGTATTTGTTTCGTGACTACTATCGAGTGAACTCGTATTGCTACCGTCGGAAGTAGATTTAGCGAATTCAGATACGAGTTTTAAATGGACTTTCAGATTTTCATCCATTATTCTTCGTGCTAAATGATCTGAAGTTTCATGCGGTCCACTCTCTTGGGTTGATTCAAAATTGGTTTGGGGTTTCCTCAAAACTATTTCTTGTAAATCATGTTTACCTGATTCTACAGAACTATTAGATCCTTTAACAATAGCATCTTCCAGAGTCCCAAATTCCGACCCTTTCTTAAGACGATTTCTTTGGAATGTATTTAAACCTTCTAAAGCAGATGTTTTTGCTATATTCAAGCTAAGACGAGGTTCTTTTTGTTTAATAACTATACCTTTGTCGGACTCTATATCGGGTAAAACATCTTCGGAACCAGAATCAAAGAATGTTGTCTCTACCACTGACATAGCTTTTCTCTTTTTAGGCGAAAGTGTACTTTCTTGGATTTCGGCATCATCTGCCGATATATCCAAGCTTTGCGCTCTTTCTAATGTTCCTGTTGATGGTTTACTTGTTTTGGCTCTTAAGTCAAATCTTGATAAATCGCCTAGTGAAGCTGCTTTGCGTTCATTTTCATCTAATAATGAGGTATCATCTGAAGCAGAACGCACTGTCTCATTTAATGGAGAACTATGAATAGTTATATCACTATTATTTAATTCAATAGTGGTAGATCTATTATCACTTTTATCGCTATTGTTTAATGATACCACGGAATGTACATCTTGATTAGATGAGAGATTCGATTTAGAATCTTCAAAGAAATTATTGAGTGAGTCACTTTCTCTCTTGAAAGGCTTTGAAACAATATCATCAATATCATCTTGACTAAAATTAATGGATTCCTCAAGGCGAGGTTTAGTTTTATTCACTTTTGGTGTTGATGTATTGTATGAGGTAATAGATTTGTTGGACGTTAAGGAGGTCTCATGTAAAAGACTGGAATGATGCTTTTCATTCTTTAAGAAATCATTCATATTTTTCATTTGCTCTAAAATGCTGTCATCGCTTTTATTTTTCTCTGGATCAGGAGGCGATGGTGCTTTGCCTTTAGATTTCTTGGTAGGTTTTGGCACTTCTTCTTTTTTATGTTCGACTTTTTCTTTTTCTTGGATCAAATCTGCTGAACTTTTTCTATTACTTCTTGCCGCTTTAGCGGCATCAAACATATGTTGAGGTAACTCTTGAGGGATACCGTTCTCATCACGTTTTATTCCGCTAGAATTTAAATCGCTTCTATTAAAAGATGACGAGAAAAACGTATCCGATGTTTTCGAAGCTTCATGGCTGATATTTGAATCAGATTCATTCGTCTTTACCCTTGCATTTGGTATGGGTGGTGCTAGTTTTTCCCTTCGCTTAGCAACGACCGGTTTCTTTTGTTCTGCCTCATTTTCGAGTTTAATTTGAGCTATGGGAGCAAGCTTTTGTGGCTCTGGTTTGTCTGGCTCGTCGACTGCTTTCTTCTCAAGTACCACAGCACCATTCTCAACACCTTTTTGTTTTAAAACCCCATCATCAGGAACATTGGGGGGTAGTACTCTTATACCGAACTTCATACCTCTTTTTGGATCGTATTCCCTCTTTTGCACTTCTGCATGATCTAAATTATGTCCTACGCCGTTTTCTGGTTGTATTATTTGAATGTCGCTACCCGTTGAGTTTCTGTTCTTATTTCTATCAGGTTTGCTCAGAACTGGTGGAATTTCTGAGTGTCTTTTGTTTGCGAGCTTCAAATTCTTTTCGTTCTCTCTTTCTAATGTTGTAGGTCCATCCTTTTTCTCTTTCTTATTTCTTTCTAACGTGGTAGGAATTATCTTTTCAGTGATGATCTTCTTTATGCCCCCTTTTCCATGCTTCGTTTCAAGTGTAGAGTTGTTTGAATGCGATGTGTTCGGAGATCTTGGGGGGTGTAGGAGCTTGCCTTCTTTCTCCAGCTGAAATTAAAAAAACAAGCTTTTAAAACTGTCCTGAATCTTTTAGGATTTTATGAAATAAAGGACGCGTACGTAGAGGAAAAATAATGGGAACATTTGTAATCCTCAAACCCACATCAAAGCATCCTTGTGACTTTCAACTTCTCCTAACCTTTTACCTGACAGTAGGTAGTTTGCTTTAGCTCGCAGTAATCTTTAAAATGTGATTGTAAGAATAATGTCTTTGAAACCACAGTGTCACTTACGACTTTCTTGAATCGAACGTAAAACAATAGCTATACGACATTCCAGAGCGTAGGCGACATGATTGTATTCCAAACAAGACAAACTTATTCAATAATATCTTATCCTAACATTATTGTCAGACGATAAACATCCTTGCAATGTTTATAATAGATCTCTAAATACAGTGCGTTGTTTTGATTCTTACATGTGTATTGATCTGAACTTGTGCTATTAACCATTTTTAATAGGTGCCCATTTTTATAATAACAGTTTGGCATTCAGGGGTCAATCGAAATTGGCAGGCTGTTATGAGTAATGTGTAATTTGTATGGGAAATGATAATGTATGAAGTTATGCATGCCTTTACTCTGATTTATGGTAGGGACTCCATATTTATTTATTGCTCCAATGAAATTGTGTAAATTGATACTTCATGTGATTTAGGAAGAATTTTTCATTTGATACCCACTAAACTTTAAACATTTTATTTCAGTGATTTATGTTTGAGATTTTGTTATGTGTCATTAAACTTAAATCAAACTAATATATCACTACATAGTATAAAACAAAGTCGCTTTCTCTGTCCCTATGTATGCTTAAATCTTTAAAACTACGCAACGGATTTTGATGCGGTTTTTTTTAATAGATAGAGTGATTGAAGAGGAAGGTTTATATGTATAACATCCATTAACAGTGAATGACATATTTTATACCCGTGCGAAGCCGGAGCGGGCCGCTAGTAAATAATAAAGGCGAAAGTATGTGCGTGTGTGTGTGTGTGTGTATGTGTTGCTGCACGCCACAACGAATGAATCGATTTGGAATGGAGATAGCTCAACCCAGGATTAACACATAGGCTACATTTTATCCCGGAAAATTAAGGAGTTCCCGTGGGAATTAAAACTTTTATCCACGGGGACTAAGTAGCGGGATAGAGGTTTTTTGATCTAGTTTTTCTGTAAAATAAAATATAAAGGAATTTGTCTACAAAGAGAAATTAAGACAGTCCTGTAGGGCTAACATGCGCGCCACGAGAAAGTTTTGTCTACACGTTTACTCGTAGTCTCTATGTGAATCTCTACAGAGATTCACGAATAAAGTGTAGACAAAATTTTCTCGTGGCGCGCATGTTAGCCACACTGATAAAAAGCAGAAGGGTGGCGACACCAGTGCATGGTGTGTATTGTGTAATGCGTTATTCATTTCTAATGGCATAGTTCAGGTGGTCGTGACGGGATGGTTCAACACAATGTGTTATTATGTGAGTCTTTATGGGAGTGTCCTGCATATTGAATTGTATGTAAAATCTTATTTGCAAATCTGCAACTATGGGCCTTGTAAGAATGGTCAGGATCGCTTGGCGGGCGATGGGGATAGCTATGCTCGGTGTATCCCTGGATCAATTCAAGGAGAGCCGTAGGAGAACCAGAGGTAACAACTTAGATCATTGAGGAAATGGCAATTGGCGCGGCATATAGTATCCAGAACTGATGATCATTGGGTGCTGAAGTGGCGACCCCGCACCGGAAAGCGTCGTGTTGGCAGACCCCTACTAAGTGGACCAACGATATCAGACGAGTTGTAGGAAGCTTCTGGCTGCGCAAGTCTGAGACATGTGGAAGTCTATGCAAGAGACCAACAACCAATGGTAATGTATATCGGCGAATAAAGAAAAAACTGGCACTTGCGCCGCCTGAATCCAGCGGCTCCCTGCAACTCGTTTGATGTCGTCGGTCCATCTAGTGGGGGGTCTGTGAACACTGCGCTTCCCTGTCCCTTCCCGGTCGCCACTCCAGCACCTTGGGACCCCAACGCCCATCAGCTCTTCGAACTCAATACCCCAACGGTTACAGGTGCGGACTGAAAACTTGAAGGTTGCAGGTTCGACCCCCACCCGTTGCACTATTGTCGTACCCACTCCTAACACAAGTTTTCATTTATTTGGCGGGGAGACGAGAACATCAGTCAAGTTCAGCTTGGCTGATATTCTTTAAAAAAAAACTATGTGTCCCGCCTATTTCCACTTCAGTTTCGCAACTCGCTGAGCTATGTCGGTGATTTTGGTTCTCCTACGGACCTCATTTCTGTCAGAACGTCCAACGTCCTCGATTAAACCTTGCTTGCAGTGTTGTTGAAATTGGTATGACTCTTACCGTGCTAACATCGCCAGTGGAGCCAGCCCTCTTCATCAGCGGGTGGTGCACCCCCCACCCTTCGCCGCTCACCCTGCCCCCCTCCACAACCTCCAACTCAACGGGGTAAGGAGACGCGAGCGACAGAATAGCCACCGCGTCCTGTAGAGGCGTGCCGTTGAATTCTATCTTTATGCTCTTGATTTTGTCACCTGCAATGACGGAAATATGAGAGTTAGAAAAATATAATCCTATTATTATACATATATTATATCCTATTAAGTATCTATATATATAAAATTCAAAGTCCTGACTGACTGACTGACTGAGATATCAACGCACAACCTAAACTACTGAAGTTAGAAACTTGAAATTTTTACAGTTGGTTCCTTTTGTGACGTAGGCGCACACTAAGAAAGGATTATTGGAAATTCCACCCCTAAGGGGTTTAAATAGGGGATGGAAGTTTATATGAAACTCCGTTATTTTTCAAGCTGTTTCCATCAAAGTTGGTATTTGAGCTTTCAGTTAAAAATAAAAAAGTTCGTGTGTCACAGTTTTTGAAAATTCCACCCCAAAATCTAATTCCACGCGGACGAAGTCGCGGGGGCAAAAGCTAGTAGGATATTATAAATGCGAAAGTTTGGATGTATGGATGTTTGTTACTCAATCACGCTGCAACTATTGACTGTAAAAGAGGCTTATCGGAGACACCAGCCCAGTAGGAACTCTCACTCAGCTCAGAATTAAGACAGAGTTAGAATAGAATAGAAAATTTTTTTATTCAAATAAACTTTTACAAAGTGCTTTCGAATCGTCAAATTAATCTACCACTGGTTCGGAATACCATTAAAAACGAGACAGATTTATGTCAGAGCATATTTGTGTCTCGTTTTAACCTCTATCTTAAGTCTGAGCTGAGTCAGAGCGCTATAGAGCGTGCTCTCAGCATACAGGGTAGGCATTAAGGCCCAAGACACGGAGCTGTCCGCGAAATTCAAATTTAATTTGGTTTTTCGCCATTTATAAACGAATACGACAAAGTAGGCTTATGGCATTCAAATTGCGCCAATGGCAGTATCATCTTCACAGGTTTATATACTAATCTTTACGTAAAAGTATCCAGTTTAAGAAATTAATCAAAATAATGACTAATTTGTGAGCAACTCACGTCAAACTCATTATTTTGACTAATTTCTTAAACTGGATACTTTCACGTTAAGATTAGTGTATAAACCTGTGAAGATGATACTGCCATTGGCGCAATTTGAATACCATAAGCCTACTTTGTCGTATTAGTTTACAAATTGCGAAAAAGCAAATTAAATTTGAATTTCGCGGGCAGCTCCGTCTCTTGGGCCTTAAGCGGGCAGATGACATAAAATGTAGAAAATCTCCAGTACGAGTTATAAAAACTTAAGTGTAGGCTCTTTATAAAATTTGTACAATGCCTACCCTTAACTTTTTTATACTGGTACTGAAGATTTTGTCCATTTTATATGATCTGCCTACCCTGTAGTACATCCTATGCATGCTACTAATGGTAGTGGTTAGTAGTAATGGTAATGGTTACCAGGTTGTAGCTTGGCAGCGGCCGCGGGCCCGCTCCTCAGCACGGAGTGTATGCAGACACCGTCGCGCGCCCCGCCGCCGCACGTCAGCCCCAGCCCGGTGAAGTCGCGCGCCCACAGCTTCACGCGCCGGATCCGCGCCCGCTGGAAACAATCACAGGAAAAATAGCTCAAAAACTGCAACTCGACTACCAGTGGCGTAACAATAACGTTTGAGGCCCGTGGCAAATTCCTTGAATGGGGCCCTCCCTCCCAAAGAATTATATCAATTTTAATTTTGAAAATGATCGCTCGGCACTAGCCGTAGTGGCTATAAATGTTAGAATCCTCTTGTGCTTTCGACCCTCTCTGGCTGGGGGCCCCTTCCTGCTGGAGGCTAGTGGCATTTTGCCGTCTTGCCACCCTATTGTTACGCCACTGTCGACTACGTTAGCCAAGCCGAAATTGACTGGCTGAAATGTTGTCTGCCCGTCTTAACACGCGTTGGATTGTATACCTACGTATGCATTTTTGAAACTTCATTGTGGAAGCACTGTATACATAGCATAGTTTTGTTACCTATTATAAAAAACTAGCTTTTCCCCGTGGCTTCGCTCACGTTAAGTTCGATTTTTCAAACCCCTATTTTATCCCTTTAGGGTTTGAATTTTCAAAAATCCTTTCTTATCGGACACCTACGTTATAATACCTATCTACATACAAAATTTCAGCCTGATCCGCCCAGTGGTTTGAGCTCTGGGTTGATAGATCAGTCAGTCAGTCAGTCAGTCAGTCAGTCATCTTTGCCTTTTATATTTAGATTTTTTTTTTTGAAAAGAGCAACTGCTGAGTTTCTTGCCGGCTCTTCTCAGCAGAATCTGCATTCCGAACCGGTGGTAGATTTATGACGTGTCATAAGAGCTACAAGTTGGCCTACATGAAATAAATAAATTTTGATTTGATTTGAAATGCTTGTTTAGTGTTCCGTACCCGAAGGGTAACCACTAACCAATTGCGATCTTTTAATTGTCTGTCGGAAATTACCTACCGCCGACGGAAAGTTTCTGAAGACATCAATTATTATTTTTTAATGATATTCTGTCCAAATTCTGTCAAACATACATAAAAATCAGCACTTAGAAAATAAGTAAGGTCTGGTGGCCTCCGGATCTTGCTCTTCATATATTAGGATTAAATTAAAACTTAAAGGATTTAACTTTCATGCCAAAAGTCGTTATGTTCCGCAGTTCTTCCGCCTCCGCTGTCTGTCCATTCATCGGTCTGTCTGTTGTCGAGCTATAGGTATCTCATGATCCTTAATAGGTAGAAAGGTGAAATTTTCAGACAATTTGTATTTCTGTTACCGCTATAGCAACAACTATTAAAAAAAAAAGGACTCCCCTACTAGAAACGTGTATTTTTCGGCGTTTTTTTTGTATAGTTCTTTCAATTCACGAGGGCGCGTGGCTCATGGTTGTGTGCGTGTCGTATCTGTATAAGTGTGAGCGAGATCTTGCTCGCGCCTGACCGCTTCACCTAGGCTCCTGACAGGCACGCACACTTACGCAATGTGCATGTACACGGCGTAACCACAAGTAAAGCTCACGCGCCCTCGTTAATTGCAAGAAATACTTATTCGTCCGACTGATGACCGGTTTTTTTTTAAGTTTGTTAATAAAATAATAAAGAACGTTGTTTAATGTAGTTATGAAAGTAGGCGCTACGTAATATTCTTAATAAGTAATTAACCTACTCACAGTAATATAATAAGTCTATGCTCATTGCCTACTCATAGATTTTATCTCTAAAATTATCTATGTTATGCGTCGCTTAACCAAATAACTTTAAAAAAAACACTAATTTCTTTTAAAGCGATGTTTTAATTAACATCCTTTGCGTGGCTTTAAAATGTTAATGACTCAAAACAAATTAACCTCGATGTAAAAATATCATGAATGCATCTTTTAATTATTGTTTTGATTGGACAGGAAAAATACCATTTTGAATGTCAAGACATGATATTTTGACATTATTTTGAGGTGATTCACAACAAGATGGCCGTCAATGCGAGCTGGATTCTTGCAACGAGTTTTTCATATATACTTGACTTGTTAATTTTACTTAATGATGCTGTGTACACATCTCTGTCTTTTCAGCGTTTTATGCGTCTTAATAAGCAACAAGCGTAAATTGAAAATTTAAAACAACCCCGACATGTGAAATTAAAAAGAAAATGTAATCCGCCATTTTGCGGCGGCGGCCATCTTGGACCGATTTTCATCAAACATAGCTAAGAACACTCCCGACTAATTCACCTTAACAAAAAAATGTTAGAGTTATTTTGTTAATCATGAACTTCCGCAAAGTAACGCCTGACTCTATCCAATAATTCACCTTAGCCTATGTCATTCTGCAGATATCTATAGCCATGAAAAAAATCACGTCGATCCGTAGCCCTGTTGCAGCGTTATTGAAGGACAAACCAACAAACAAACACACTTTCGCATTTATAATATTAGTAAGGATTCACTTGCCATCAACTATCCGCTTATTGATGTTAAGTAAGGTAAGTACAGAGCCAGTAAGTACCTATGTTATCTCACATTAGTGGTTAAAGTATGATTTCATACTGTGTTTATCATTAAAAATACCTTGAGTACGACGCCATTCCGTTTTATGACATCATTTTAATCCTAACTTAACTTCGGATCCGTGTGAACAAATCATTGTAATCATTCATCAAACATTTAAGGTTATTTTTTATGATTAAATAGGTGTACGTACCAACCTATCCGAATCGCAGTTAATAAAAACTGTGTGAATATAGTTTTTGTTAGACTATATTATTATGTTAGCTTTGTGTAACAGCCGTGATAAGCAAGTGGTTAAAACTTCCTTGTTTTCAGAGGTTGCATGGTTCGAATTCCAGCGTGTCGATTCTCTAAAAATGATTGTATCAGTGTACCGATCGCAATCACCTCTTATTGGCTGGTGCCCTCCCGCTATTGGTTAAAATGCATTGTTACAGCAAGAACATACCTATACTACTTTATCTATCTACAACGTGTAATAAAACTCCGAAATAATACTGAAGGAGGTGAATGTGCTCATGAAACTGAACAACTTTCCCCAAGGAACGTAGTTCGAAATGTGAAAAAAAAATGTGGACCTCCCATACAAAATTGACGAACAGCTGATTGATTTACTATGGGAGGTAAACATTTTTTTTTTTTCATATTTCGACCTATGTTCCTTGGGGAAAGTTGTTCAGTTTCACGAGCACATTCACCTCCTTCTGTATTATTTCGGAGTTTCATTATACGTTGTATAACTAAACTATCTACCTACAGTTATGGTTATATTTACCTAGAAGTTGCCTCCTTTTCTATCCCGTAACTCTTACCCCTTCGGCCTATGTTAGCCCATCGAATTGCTCCTTGCTTCTGTTATCTCTGGGCTCGACAAATCGAGCCCGGATACTTGTAACTTTATATAAAATACGGAGTGTCCTGGCCTGGTTAAACTCGTAGATGGTTGAGCGAAGCAACGGCTGGATCATGCGTCATGTTCGTGAACGGGTGCCACCAACGGGAATGGGTCTGCTTTGTCTGCCCATTTTGACATGCATTGGATTGTGTGTACTTACGGATGCATTTTTGAAGCTTCATTGCGGAAGCACTGTATGTTACATAGCATGGTTTTGTTACCAATTGTAAATTTTTTTTAAGCTATTGCATAGCTTCTATCGCGGGCCTTGAGCGTGGAGACCGAATCCAGAAATTCCGTAACGAAAATAACCTGACACGGGACTCCTCTCACCGCTAGATGGCGTTGATAAAAAATGCTATGCAATAGCTTTACCGCGGCAGTCCCCGAGTGCCACACGTCTTTTTTTTTTTTGAAAAGAGCAACTGCTAAGTTTCTTGCCGGCTCTTCACAGCAGAATCTGCATTCCGAACCGGTGGTAGATTTATGACGTGTCATAAGAGCTACAAGTTGGCCTACATGAAATAAATAGATTTTGAATTTGAATTTGACAGGTTCCCATTCTATGGTTTGGATTACGCGATAGGAAGATAGGTATTAAGCCGGAATGCCATCATGTCTGAGATCGATTCGCTACGTGTTGCGTAGGAATGCAATTGGAATGGTTGCGTCGCTGACGGCCGGTTTTTGCGAGGCATGCCCGCCCGTTTCGATGGAATTATGCCGGTGTTATGAAAGGTGTTTGGGATCTTGTGGTATCTGTGCAGGCTGCACTTTAAGCAATGATTATGTTGCTTCGCTCAAATATGGTTGAGCGAAGCAACGGCTGGATCATGCGTCATGCTACGGGTGCCACCAACGGGAATGGGTCTACTTTTGTCTGCCCCTCTTAACATGTGTTGGATTGTATTGCATTTTTGAGACTTCATTGTGGAAACGCTGTATATAATATAGCATAGTTCTGTTACCTATTGTAAAAATTTTTTTTTGAAAAGAGCAACCGCCGAGTTTATTGCTGGCTCTTCTCGGCAGGAAGGGCATTCCGAACCAGTGCAGTGGTAGATTCATCGACGATTCAAAAGAACTTGTAAAAGTTTATTTGAATAAAAAATATTTCTATTCTATTCTATTAGTAAAAGAAGTATACGATGACGATGATGAAAGTTGAAAACCCACAACATAGGTGCAAAAGAGCATACCGTTGACTTCTATGCGATAATGCGGAAGAAGTTGTGATCGCTGCTGACGACACTGCGCTCAAGTTCCAACAGCATCCTGAACATGTTTGCAAGGAAGATGGACTCGCCATTGCTAGATTCAAGTGTTGGTGAGGCCACATGCTAAAAGTTATTAACATTACACAAGATTACAAGATAGTCTACTAACAAAATGAGCCTCAGTTGCTACGAATAAAGGAATGATTAATAGGTAGTTATTAATGGAAAATTTATCTTCAAATTATTATTTTTAAGTTTTACGATATTTTGTTGCGAACTTTTAATTGTCTGTCGGAAATTACCGTCGACGGAAAGTGTCTGACGACATCTGTTTTATTAATTTTTAACGATATGTTAAGGAAGGTCACCAATGTTTTTGCATACCTTTAGTACCTACCTGATATCAATCGAATTAAATTCAAATTCATTTATTTATCTATATTTATAAAATTAAAAGTCCTGAGTGACTGACTGACTGACTGACTGACTGAGATATCAACGCACAGCCTAAACTACTGAAGTTAGAAACTCGAAATTTTTACAATTGGTTCCTTTTTTGACGTAGGCCCACACTAAGGAAGGCTTTTTGAAAATTTAATCCCTAAGGGGGTAAAATAGGGGTTTGAAAAATCGAACTTAACGTGAGCAAACCCGCGAGCAAAAGCTAGTTGATTGCATAAACTGTGTAACAAGATGTTAATGTTTACGAAAGGCTCTAAGCATCTTATACTAACAACAACCTTATACTAACCCTACTGTAATGAGCTTTCGATATTTTAAGATGAACATGATATTGGACAAACGCTATGATAAACATATTATATGAGCATTTTTAAAAGATACAATTTTTTGTTTGCTTCGCACGGCTGCACCCAGTTATTGGATATGAGTAGTTTTCAAATCAATAGAATATTTATAATATGGTTAGTCACGATTTTTGCTCTCTATACATAATTTATTAAGCTATTGCATAGCTTCTATCGCGGGCCTTAAGCGTGGAGACCGAATCGAGAAATTTCTTAACGAAAATAACCTGACACGGGACTCCTCTCACCGCTAGATGGCGTTGATAAAAAATGCTATGCAATAGCTTTACCTCGGCAGTCCCCGAGTGCCACACGTCTTTTTTTATACCATCTATCAATATAAAACCAATAATAAAGTCTTTGATAATAATTTAATTATTCATTACTTAAGTTTGGCTGGAGTGTTAATAGGTAGATAAAGTACGAGGACGACTCGACGAGAGAATAGACGTCTACTCTTGGACAAAGGCCTATCTACCTAATTAGAGATTCATTTGCTGGTAATGTTTATATTTTATTGGTCACAAGCATGAACCTATATAATATATATAAAGAAGGACGGACCGCGGACATAGTATCACTAAAAGCACTAATCACTATACACCTAAGTAAAGCCACAGAATACGAGGTACGCCAGGGCGCTTCGTTCTGCCAGTGCTTCTCCCGTCTATAGCCAGACTTGTGTCAATATGTTTCAACGCACCTGTAGATGTGAATCGTCCTTGCTCTGCTCGGGTTTGGTGAACTCCGCGTGCAGGGCGTGCGCCTTCCCGCCGAGCGGCAGGGTTGGCGCTTCGTTCTGCCAGTGCTTCTCCCGTCTATAGCCAGACTTGTGTCAATATGTTTCAACGCACCTGTAGATGTGAATCGTCCTTGCTCTGCTCGGGTTTGGTGAACTCCGCGTGCAGGGCGTGCGCCTTCCCGCCGAGCGGCAGGGTTGGCGCTTCGTTCTGCCAGTGCTTCTCCCGTCTATAGCCAGGGTAGTGTCAATATGTTTCAACGCACCTGTAGATGTGAATCGTCCTTGCTCTGCTCGGGTTTGGTGAACTCCGCGTGCAGGGCGTGCGCCTTCCCGCCGAGCGGCAGGGTTGGCGCTTCGTTCTGCCAGTGCTTCTCCCGTCTATAGCCAGACTTGTGTCAATATGTTTCAACGCACCTGTAGATGTGAATCGTCCTTGCTCTGCTCGGGTTTGGTGAACTCCGCGTGCAGGGCGTGCGCCTTCCCGCCGAGCGGCAGGGTTGGCGCTTCGTTCTGCCAGTGCTTCTCCCGTCTATAGCCAGGGTAGTGTCAATATGTTTCAACGCACCTGTAGATGTGAATCGTCCTTGCTCTGCTCGGGTTTGGTGAACTCCGCGTGCAGGGCGTGCGCCTTCCCGCCGAGCGGCAGGGTTGGCGCTTCGTTCTGCCAGTGCTTCTCCCGTCTATAGCCAGACTTGTGTCAATATGTTTCAACGCACCTGTAGATGTGAATCGTCCTTGCTCTGCTCGGGTTTGGTGAACTCCGCGTGCAGGGCGTGCGCCTTCCCGCCGAGCGGCAGGGTTGGCGCTTCGTTCTGCCAGTGCTTCTCCCGTCTATAGCCAGACTTGTGTCAATATGTTTCAACGCACCTGTAGATGTGAATCGTCCTTGCTCTGCTCGGGTTTGGTGAACTCCGCGTGCAGGGCGTGCGCCTTCCCGCCGAGCGGCAGGGTTGGCGCTTCGTTCTGCCAGTGCTTCTCCCGTCTATAGCCAGACTTGTGTCAATATGTTTCAACGCACCTGTAGATGTGAATCGTCCTTGCTCTGCTCGGGTTTGGTGAACTCCGCGTGCAGGGCGTGCGCCTTCCCGCCGAGCGGCAGGGTTGGCGCTTCGTTCTGCCAGTGCTTCTCCCGTCTATAGCCAGGGTAGTGTCAATATGTTTCAACGCACCTGTAGATGTGAATCGTCCTTGCTCTGCTCGGGTTTGGTGAACTCCGCGTGCAGGGCGTGCGCCTTCCCGCCGAGCGGCAGGGTTGGCGCTTCGTTCTGCCAGTGCTTCTCCCGTCTATAGCCAGACTTGTGTCAATATGTTTCAACGCACCTGTAGATGTGAATCGTCCTTGCTCTGCTCGGGTTTGGTGAACTCCGCGTGCAGGGCGTGCGCCTTCCCGCCGAGCGGCAGGGTTGGCGCTTCGTTCTGCCAGTGCTTCTCCCGTCTATAGCCAGGGTAGTGTCAATATGTTTCAACGCACCTGTAGATGTGAATCGTCCTTGCTCTGCTCGGGTTTGGTGAACTCCGCGTGCAGGGCGTGCGCCTTCCCGCCGAGCGGCAGGGTTGGCGCTTCGTTCTGCCAGTGCTTCTCCTCCTGTCTGAAGCCAGGGTTGTCAAACGCGAATTCATCCTTCACAGATTCCGGGTCTGTCGTGAAGACTAGGTGTTTGCCTGGAGACAAGAGAAAATACCTGTTGTTATAAATTGTAATAACACTTGTGCAAACAAACTATTTTAGTTGAATGTTACGATTGTAATTATATAACTCTGATTGTATTTATTTTTTGTGTGAAGAGCTGACGGAAAATCATTTTTATAGTACTAAAAATAGAGATTTTGAACAAAATCAATACATATATCAAATTTGGAGATTAGTGATCAATCTATGTGTAGTAATTTTGATTTCCATTTTATTTTGTTCGACTTAATCACAATATGTTCCGAAAGTCACCCGATATTCAAAAACACCTCCTTATTTAATTTAATTTATTTTTTATTTTTACCTCCCAAGTAGCACAGATAGCTGCGTAAGTATTCACTTTTAGACCTATTTGAACCTCTAAGCGTATTAAGACTCTTTTAAGAGTACACTGGTGATCCTACAGCTGCATAATAGCTGTCAGTGATATTTAAACAGCTTAGGCTGATTAAGGGCTGTTTAGTGGATAAAATTACGCCAAATGCTGTATAAGAAGGTATTTGTGAACTCCTATTACACTGACTTATTAAGGGGGCACGTGTGAACTATTAGACAGCCTTTGGCAGAATATCAGTGTTTTAACTATTCACGTAGCTGTTTAATAGTTAGGGAGCTAGCGAGCAAAATTTCTATATGATCAGCACACATAGCAGACGTTATTAATAGTGATAATTATACCCTAAGAAACATCAAGAACCTCGTCTACCACCATGATAGATTACGAACTGTTATTGTATGTATCAAGCATAGACTACATCAAGGAGAACTAGGTCCTGGGTCCTCAATCCTGATGCTACTGGGTAGTGCCTACCTAAACTGTCAGTTTCGAATTGATATTGTATGTATCAAGCATAGACTACATCATGGAGCTCTAGGTTCAAGCTCCTGAACCCTGATATTGCTCACATAAATTGCGGGGATTTTGGAATTGTGGATTGTTAATAAGTAGGTACCACAGGTACCAAGTATAGACTACATTAGTAGCGTTTTGGAGGGAAGAGAGAAAGAGAGCAGGGACAAGTTAAGAAGTAGGTTTTTTCAAAAAAATTTTTATGAAGTTAAGTAAAATGATCATAAAAAGCCAAAAAGATACCTTTTTTTAATCTTTATTATCCAAACATAAAGGAGAAATTGTTACAAGGTTCTTGTGAAAGCCTCCACATAAACCATGCAGGGTTTTTGCGCAGACATAGTATACTTTTACATTTTAATTACATTAAAAAAACACAAATAAATTAATTCTAGCAAATAATATCTTTAAATATATAATATTATGTTCTAATTATGTAATATAATATGTATATATAAATTATTTTCAAAATCACCCTTATTTAATCATAAAGTTTGTGATAGTTCTTTTTATTTTGTATCTTATTGTATAAATAAATAATAAATCAGCTGGCAGTTCATTGAGCAGTAAAGGAAGCATGTATTCCCAAGTCATTTTTCCAGAGGTACTGCTGTAATTGGCAAGTTTTTAAGTTGTCTTAAGTATTCCGATCTACTGTATTTTGTTAGTGAGCTCACATGCTCCCACTCTTCATACATGACTGACAGTTTAATTTTATTATCTACACTGGCTGAATTGCAACCAACTCATAATTAACTTAGACAAAACGAACTTAATGACTTTTAAGCTCAGAGAAAATGCATCATTTGCTTTAGATGTAAATTATGAATGGAAAACTATCAATGAAGTCAATGTAACAAAATTCTTAGGTCTGAATATTAATTCTACTCTAAATTGGAAAGAACACTTGAGTCATATTTGCACAAAGTTAAATCAATTCTCCTACACACTTTATATGTTGGGGAAAACAGTAAATGTGTCAGCGTTACTGACTGTTTCCCATGGCTATGTTGACTCGCTGTTGAGATATTGTATTTTATTCTGGGGTAATTCCACTTAAAAAGAGGCTGTATTAAAGGTACAAAAAAAATGCTTAAGGGCAATATTTAAATTAAAATCGACTGATAGTTGTAAACCCTATTTTAAACAATATAATATTCTTACAATGCCATGTCTGTATGTATATGAAACTGTCATATTTGTCAAAAGTAACTTGAATTTATTTCAAAATCGTCACAGCAAAAGGCATGTACCTAATTGAACTGCGTCCACCACCCAGTTGTTGTGCACATTTTTCTAAGAGTTTCTTCTGCACTGGGCCCCTTTTATATAACCATTTGCCTAGACATATTATAGAAACACAAGAAATACCACTTTTTAAAAAAAGGCTTAAATTTTTGACAGGACATACTATAAAACCAGTGATTACCTCATGGAAAAATTTTAATTATGAACTTTTGACATTTTAATAAGAAATTTTATATTAGACATTTAAATAATATTGCAATGTAAACACAAAGCTTCTAACTTAAATAAATTAATAATAATGTATTGTAATAAATTAATAGTAATGTAATGAAATAGATTTTAAGCTAATTTTTAATGTTGCATGCTGTATTTAAGCAGAGTTTGGTTGTCCATTTATTTTACTTGTAAACACCTGTATATTACCCAAATTCGCAATAAAGAAATTGATTGATTCCATATTTTAAATAGTTTATCTCTCCTAATACACATTTTAAAGGCTTTATTGTTTATCCATAAACATGCCTACCTTCTCCCTGTATTTATTTTAGCCACATATTGACATTTGCTTAGTAAATAATTATATTTATTGGAAATAAACTTCATGACATCATTAGGATTTTCATACAATATACTTAATCCCTGTCCCCAGTCAACATTACCTATATAATTCTTCTAGCAATTTTTTATGATTTATTTTAGTACAATACTTACTTATACAGGTTTGTAACAAGTTGTGGATAAACTGGTAAAATAGTGGTTTGCTATAGGATTGTTTATAACTGCTGTTTGTATACATAAGCTATGTTGGCTGGGATTGTCCACACATCGTATGAATATGTGATCAATACAACTTTTAGTTATCCTATCCCCTTTAGGTTCTATCCGTGTTTACTGCCTTATACTACAGTCAATACCTATTTCACTCATAGAATTTAAGTATAAATTTACACTGGGATCGTTTAACATTATGTTTATATTCATATCACCACTAATTACAAGATTACTTTTACCTGAAAATTGAGAGATTATTTGTTTAAGTTCCTGTATGAAACATACTTGGTTAGTATTCAGAGGTCAGTACAATGCACAAACACTTAATTTATACTTAATTGAAACTTGTGACAATTTCACCAATAACTGATTCAGAGTAGCTTGTATTCACTGTTAACCTGTAGAACAATACACTTTTATGCACATAGAGGATTACAATGGGATTACACCATTACTTCATCGGTGATTCAGTAGCTGCGAAAACATCTTGTAGTTATCTTTGAAACAATTTTGAGTTTGTGACCCTTATGTTAGCTTCAGTAACAACGACAATATGAATTTGGTTCGAGCTGTTCTTTATTATGTATTCAGGCCCAAGTCTGCTATTGCAATTAAAGTTCTTGAGACTTATGTTTACATCCAGAGTACACAAGTTGTTTGTTACTTCTCCGAAGGGTTTGTTACTTCTCCGTTGTCCACGAAATCATTTCATTTAGTGCATTATGAGGGTTGTCGATTGTTAGTAAATATAACCTAACTTCATTTAGTGGTGGCTAGATTCACCAATCTCTCTATATCCTTGCTAGATCGTATATGATGTATTTTGTCGGTTTCATCTTTACGTACTAATATTACGCAGTTCTTACACCAGACAAACTTATAAAGATCCGTTTTTATTTACTTTTTTTCGGACGAACACTCTTTTTTTATATAGGCCTTTATTCTAAGCTATAGGCTTTTAAAATCATATCACCAGCTCTCTAACTATAACATGAATCCACCATTTTATTGTATAACCTCACATAAATATACTGATTCATTTTTCAACTTTTATGTTTTGTGTATGAATTAGGAATGGATTGCATTAGTTTTTACTTCCGTATATCATAATAATAACTTTTTATCTTATAATTCTTTTCAAAGCACTAAAAATTGTTTATTCAAGTTTTCATCACGGCTTATTTATATCACGAAACTAATTAAAAACCGAATATTTTCGTGGCGCACTTAAATTTTCTTAGGTAATATATATGTATAATGTCAGTAAAATTACATTCCCAACCATTTTTCTTACTAATCAGGGAACTTTGAATATATATAGCCACGTATTCATTTCACTCCACGAAATTGTGTTTAAGCTACAAGGTTATAATTTGCTAGATTAAAGTTTGCTACTTCACTTTTACGTCATGTGTCACATGACGTAATTTTAACTGAATAAAGAGTAACTTGTTATCTTTTACTCAGTCGTTATTCAGCGCATAGTACTGTCGTTACCCTTTATAACACTGTTATTTTGCTGCTATACAGCTCTTAAGCAGCTATTTGAACTTAAGGCTGTATAATTTGTGCCCATTTAAGAGGTATAAGAGCTGTATACGGCCGTATACAGCCCTTATGCAGCTTTTTTATACAGCTTTAAGCGTGACGGGAATTCGTTATTCAGCTGCTAAGCAGCCTCCGTGTGCTACTTGGGCTATGTGTAAAAGAACAAGAAACCTATTTAATTATTTTACAAATATTAAAAGAAAGGAATAATATCGATAAAACTGCATTAATATAACTTTTACTCGTTAATGTCAAAAAAATTGCTAGAATATTTTGAGTAGCAGATAGTTTTAAATCTCCGTTTTTGCACTTGTGAAAATATTGTGAAAGTCTCTTTTTTGTATGATATTTTTATTACTTATAATAATAATTGTTAATTAAAACATCAAATCAATAACCGTGCCATGATAAAACGGTAAAAAGTCCCCAGTGTCGCAACTAGGGTTATCAATCATAATTATATTTTTCACTTTTTACAATATTATAATAAAAAAAAAAGACGTGTGGCACTCGGGGACTGCCGCGGTAAAGCTATTGCATAGCATTTTTTATCAACGCCATCTAGCGGTGAGAGGAGTCCCGTGTCAGGTTATTTTCGTTACGGCATTTCTGGATTCGGTCTCCACGCTCAAGGCCCGCGATAGAATCTATGCAATAGCTTAAAAGTTCACAAAATACTGTTTTAATCATCATTAATGATTTATCCAGAATAGGCATCTATAAAAGGGAGAAATAGAGACAGAAAAAATAAAGGTTCCGTTTTTTTTTTCTGAACTTTATTGATTTTAATTTCAAATCTCACCAGATTACCACCGTACTAAAAATGAAAATAAGATTTAAAAAAAATAAGTTGTGGGAAAAGCAATAAGAAAAATATTCCATTTAAAAATAAAATTCCTTAAGGCCCAAGAGACGGGTCTGCCCGCGAAATTCAAATTTAATTTGGTTTTTCGCAATTTGTAAACTAATACGACGAAGTAGGCTTATGGTATTCAAATTGCGCCAATGGCAGTATCATCTTCACAGGTTTATATACTAATCTTTACGTGAAAGTATCCAGTTTAAGAAATTAGTCAAAATAATGAGTTTGACGTGAGCTACTCACAAATAAGTCATTATTTTGATTCATTTCTTAAACTGGATACTTTTACGTAAAGATTAGTAAGGTCAAGTGGGGTAAGAGAAACATACTTTACTGGTTTGTGAACATTTTGGCCTTCAGCTATCAAAATTATACATTTATTTCGATATTAATTGAAACAAATGTTCGCTATTGAAATATACTAACATTTTTTTTGATACAGAACTAGATTGTTCGTATAATTACGGCACAATTTAGCAACAAAGCTAGGTCATAAAAATGTTCCTCTTACCCGAGATTTGGGGTAAGAGGAACACTCGATACTTTTAAGTAATAACTCGTGTTTTTAAGTGTTTATATAGCATGTATTAAATTTTTTTTTGAGTTAAGGGTAGGAAAACCTTACCTCGTTTAAAATGAGGTCTTATTTAGGCTGACAGCATACAAAAACGAAATTTGGGGTAACAGGAACATATAGGCAAGGTCAGAGGTGCTAAACTTTTTCTGGTATTAAATGAACGTATTAAAAACTAGCTTCCCGCCCGCGACTTCGTCCGCGTTTTGGTTATATCGCGCTTGGCACAATTTTTCAAAACATGAACCCCCTTTAGTGTCCCGTGATCGGTTAAAATGAAGCCTATGCCCTAAGCCTAAGCTCGAGGCATTTTGCTTTTTCTGTAACAAATAAACAGTTAAACAAATCATGGCTATTTACGGAACGTGTTATACCGGCTGACTTTTTAAGTCCTGGCCAAAATTTGTAGGATAAACCTTAACCTTTTGTATGGGACCAACTTTCGTACTCGAAAAAAAAAATCTACTAAGTATTTCATACATTTTGGTCACAGCTGATCGATACTTTTGTATGGAACAGCTGACTTTTTATTTCGAGTACGAAAGTTGGTCCCATAGAAAAAGTTGTTCATATTCATAGGTAGGTTTATCCTACAAATCTTGGCCAGTACTTAAAAAGTCAGCCGGTATTTTAGTGGATTTTAAAAATGTTTGTTACCCCCTGAAACCGGGAAAGAGGAACATATGTTTCTCTTAACCTAGTATAGCCGTTCCTCTTTCCCAGCTTGCCATTTTGAAGGTTATGTTTTTATTGACATCGAAAAAGCACTAAAAACACACACTACAAACAATACTAATACGTAGAAAATAAGGATTAAACGTAATAATTACACTTACCATAGCAATCAACCGCAAAACTGATGTTTTTAATATTTTAATAACACAAACAAGGAACGCCGCTAGGTCTTGGTTTTTTTAGTTTGACAACTGATTTTTTTTTCTCTCTTTTACTCGCTTATCTGCCGTGATGTAGCGCCAACTATCCAAGAATATATGAACTACGCCTAATACTGTTATATCTACGTAGTGACCATAGAGCTCGCCGTTATAGTTTTCTTTTTACTAGTTACAGTTTCTCTTCCCCCCGCGTCCCTCTTACCCCACCTGACCTTATATAAACCTGTGAAGATGATACTGCCATTATCGCAATTTGAATACCATAAGCCTACTTTGTCGTATTCGTTTATAAATGGCGAAAAACCACATTAAATTTGAATTTCGCGGGCAGCTCCGTGTCTTGGGCCTTAACCACAAATGAATAAAAACACATAAATATGTTCAAAGTAAATTCAATGTGAAAGTGTGTTTGTTGTTGGTTTGTCCTTCAATCACGCCGCAACAAAGCAACGGATCGACGTGATTTTTGCATGAGTATAGTTGAGGACCGGGAGAGTGACATAGGCTACTTCTTATCCCAGAAAATCAAAGAGTTCCCGCGGGATTTTAAAAACTAAATCCACGCGAGCGAAGGCGCGGTCATCAACTAGTTTTATTATATTTATTGAATAGAATAGAATAGAAATATTTTTTATTCAAATAAACTTTTAAAAGTGCTTTTGATTCGTCGATGAATCTACCACTGGTTCGCAATGCTCTTCTTGCCAAGAAGAGCCAGCAATAAACTCGGCGGTTGCTCTTTTCAAAAAAAATTTTTTTACAATAGGTAACAAAACTATGCTATGCGCAATGTACACAGTGCTTCCACAATGAAGTTTCAAAAATCCATAAGACCTATATTTGCATGTTACAAATTACAATCCATGTTAAGACGGGCAGCCATAAAGTAGACCCATTCCCGTTGGTGGCACCCGTTCACGAGCATGACGCATGATCCAGCCATTGCTTCGCTCAACCATATTGCTTATACAAAGAGTTGACAACCCTAATCCCACGTCACATATAAGCGCACATCAACACGTTATCTAAGCGGAGAGTTTATTTGGACAGTGGTTATTAGAAATCGAAAGCGACTTCCTATAGCGCCAGTCAGGCAACTTTTAAGGCATGCGCACATTCCGGAGAAGTCTAGTCCGTTTTTTTTATTGCGAGATAAGCTTGCGTTTGACGATAATCGTTGATCTATGTTGGAGCGCGCTTGCCTAAAAGATGCTTATTCATTCTCCTTGAATATACTCAAGGTGCACGCCACCGAACGCCGGAAGAGCGTTCCACACCTTAGGGGTTCGTTTCAGAAACTTAGTTGTATTTGGCATTTCAGGCTTATACCACTTGACTTACGCTGAGATCTAAAGAGTGTGCTCTGACTCAGCTCAGACTCAAGATAGAGGTTAAAACGGGCCACAAATATGCTCTGACATATATCTGTCTCGTTTTATCTCCGTCTTGAGTCTGAGTAGAGCTAGAGTGCAGTCCATAAATTTCAGCCTAAGACTTGTAAAGTCTAAGCATTTTCGAGATTACTTATTTTTACAAGCTTATACAGCAGGACCTCTTTAATCCGAACCCCTTCTAATCCGAACACCTCTGTAATCCGAACGCCCTGCCCCACTCTTTTTTCCCTCACCATCTCACCAATTACTTATCGAATGTCAAGTTGGTGTCACGCATATTTGTTATTATTACTCGTCCGCCAAAAATGTAATGCTTACAGATGAATATGTTTTAAAATTTCACAATACTGTTAGTTTTTTTTCGTTTTTTCTCATAAAATATACCCTATAAATTCTCTGTGCTATCCGAACGCTCCATATATACCTAGGTACCTTATGACTTACTAGCTGATGCGCGCGACTTCATCCACGTGAATTTAGTTTTTAGAATAGAATAGAATAATTTTTTACTCAAATGAACTTTTACAAAGTACTCTCGAACATTACACATAAAACATTACATTACACAATAAACACACCTTAAACATTAGACTTCTGATTGACTGTATTTATGGCGTTCTTGCCTCATTACTGCATTTGAACCGAGAAATTACCAGGCAATCAGAGGTGATGGCAATTCTTAGTCAATCCCACAGACGATCAATGAATGGGATTAAAATCAAACTCGTCGTAGTATACGCATACCTTTATGCAGATAATAATTTAGTGAAAGCACCCGTTGCACACATTTTTACGACATTCAGGGGTAATTAATAAATATTTTTACGATAACTTTAATAACTTGATACGCGATTGACCGTAAAGTTATGATTTCCTGACAATGAAATAATTGTTTGAAGACAATGTAGTACATATATGTATAGTTCTTGCAATTCACGAGGGCGCGTGGCTCATGGTTGTGTGCGTGTCGTATCTGTTTAAGTATGAGCGAGAACTTGCTGCGATCTCACGCAATGGTAAGTGACCATGGTAGCGGACTAACTTGGAAGGGGTATGGCAGTGGAGTATATTCAGACCATACCCCGAATCGGTTTCTACTTTCTACACGTCATCGTGCCGGAACGCTAAATCGATTGGCGGCACGTCTTTGACGGTAGGGTGGTATCTAGCCACGGCCAAAGGCTCCCATCACACCAGATCAGAGACAATTCAGAAATTATAAATTCCCAAATCGCCCCCGCCGGGAATCGAACCCGACACCTCCCAGTTTTTATGACCACAGTGCTCACCACTGCGCCAGGGAGGTCGTCGAAACTTAGGTCCTAAGTTACAAGCAACATGTAAAAGCGTGTTTCACATTTCACTAAGTGAAAACATTAGGCCCCATTCACACGTCGCTCTCAAGGCTGTTGTGTGAAACAAAGCGTACAGAACTACAGACCTATGTCTGTGCGTAGATTACATTACATAGTTAATTGCTACTGGGTTTTGCATTGACGCCATTTTGTAATAGTTTTTGTGCGAGTTTGTGAGATTAAGTATTACACATAGATGGGAACATTAATTTAATAAAACCGGCCAAGTGCGTAACTGACTCGCACACGAAGGGAAACCAACTACCAACTTTTTTTTTAAAGAATATTAGCCAAGCCGAACTTGACTTATAATCTCCTCTCCCCTCCAAATTAACGAAAAGCTTGTGCTAGAAGGGGGTACGACAAATTATTAATTGCGATACCTCGACGTCATAACATAAAATAAACAACGTCAAATAAGAAGCTTTGAAATGATAAATTATTCTAAACCTAGTCTAAGAGCTAACGTAGAGTTTACTTCTCACAACAAAAACGTTTAAAAACCGTTACCCGATCACGGAAAATTGAATATAACAATCGTCATATTGATTTAAAATCATAATAACCTACGAATACTTACTATCATTATTTAATATCATAAATGCGTGTGTTTGTTTGTTGGTTTGTCCTTCAATTACGCCGCAACAAAGCAACGGATCGCCGTGATTTTTTGCATTGAGGACCGGGAGAGTGACAAAAGCTACTTTTTAACCCGGAAAATCAAAGAGTTCCCGCGGATTTTTAAAAACTAAATCCACGTGGACGAAGTCGCGGGCATCAGCTAGTAAATAACGAGTCGATTGACACTACATTCATCAAAATCGGCTCAGTAGTTTAGACGCTGTTGTGGAACATACGTAAACGTCACATACATACAAACATATTGCTAAAATCCTTCTTTTTGGTTTAAAATAGTAGGCTAAAAATAGTTATACGCAGTAAACGGCTAAATAGAACTTAACCAAACGTTAAGTTCTATTTATTATGTAACAATAAAAGTAAAACTGACTACGTGATATAGGCTCCTTAATTTCGATCAATTCACCACAAATGCGTAACGAATTGATCTATTGCGTTCTTTGTTACGCTTCGTTACGCCGCCAAGTGATTTGCGTATTACGTAACGAGTAGGTATCTATAGACATTCCTGATAATAATAGAAGACTAATAAATCTCTAATCGCACTAATCTCGCACTAAGCCTCCCACCAGAGTGGGAGGCTTTGGCCGTGGCTAGTTACCACTTTACAATCAAAGACGTGCCGCCAAGTGATTTAGCGTTCCGGCACGGATACCTCACTGCGATACATCGCGGTACAGCGAGGTATCTTAGACATGTTCGTGCTCGTCTGTTTTCATACATTTTTTTTACATGGAGGTGACATCGAGGTAGCGAGCTAAACCGCGACCGCGAGGTATCGCAGTGAGGTATCTTTGAAATGTTCTTACCCTAACACTACACTGACTCTTGCTTTCAATAGAGATTCAATACAGGTGACACACTTTCTCGAGTAGCTCTCGGCTTATAATTTCTAAGCGTTTTGTTCAATATAATTTTATAGCGATAGATGCATCGCATTTTCTTTATTCTATGACTGCATTCTCACGCGATGGTAAGTGAATATGCATTTGAGGAGCGTCGGAACAAAAACCGATAAATCCCATTTTGACTTTTTTTCTATTAATGATGGCAAAGCCGAACGAACGCGGCCGCAGGCAAAAGCTTGTTTTACATAAAATTCCTATACCTATAATAACTAAAAGGTGATACAGTGAATACATCTTACGAGTTATTTGAATACATACATGTATTTGGTGCCCCTAAGCCTAAACGCTAGTATTTGTCGCGTTTCACACGAGGTTTCGGGTATGTTTTATTTTTTTATTTTTTTATTAAAGTTACCTACACTTAAAGAAAATATCCTAATAGATTTATAAGCTACTAGATGCCGCTAACAGTTGCTATAAAACTGATTGAAAAAGTAGATACATATCACTAATTTCATTGCTGAAGTGTGGTTCAATTTGGCTGTAGTGTAACGGTTAACACACTCGGGCGCGATTCTCAGAGAGATGTGGGTTCGAATCCCGCCGGCCTCGGAACTTTTGATATTTGATATGTATTTATAAATCTATTAGGATGTTTTATTTCATCTATCGGGAGGATTTTTTCTGGCATTCTGCGCACTGTTGACTTATTTCATTACTATTGTATCACTAATGAGATTACAAGGCTAATACACTTTGTAATGGAATTACAGAAACTACCAATTGATGTCGTTTATGTAGTAGTAATATACAGGGTGTCCCACGGCTATGCCACATGGAGGGGAAGTACCTTAAATATTGTAGATGGAACATTTTACTGAAAGAAGACTTCATTTTAATTTAAAAAACAATTTAAACTGCATTCATAGATTTTTAAATAATTGCCTGGTTGAACCGGGACTCAAACTCGCTATACGAGAAAAAAAATTAACCTGTATCTTTATCATACCGATCGGAAGGCTTCATCATAAGGATTATTTTTTGTTAAATAACATAGCATGAGAAATAAAAGGAAGACCATGAATTTTAGCCTTTGATGTAAAATTTTGTTCAGAAAAATGAAAAGCTGACATTGGCGTACCGACATACAACTGACATGAACTATTACTAATGAGTACCCACTTGAGAAGTACGCATCATTTCCCGATCCTTACTATCCTTGTAGGCACGATGGCATGTAGAAACCGATTAGGAGTATGGATTGAATGTACACTGTCATAAAAAAACATTTTTTTACAGGAGTAGATATTAAAAAAAAACTGAAAACATACATACAACATATACTGATAAAGACATTACCCTCTTTTGCGTCTCGCAGTCGGGTAAAAACCATATTACCGTTGCCAGGCGAAGGTCAACATATGCCCAATAAAATATTCTATCACGTCTTATTATAGGTCAGGAACTTGCGGCAATTTCTGTAGGTGGAATGATCGTTGATTTTACAAAAAACGTACTTAATATCATTTTCAAAATTAAGAAAAAAGTTTTAATTTTATTAGTGGTCGACCAGTCAATTCAAATCATTAAAAACTTGATTGTGTCAGCAATTGACATTAGGTGCACGTCTTTAAAGCTTGTATAATGTTTATAATGCAAGATTGAAATACACAGTTTAAATTAAGTTAAATTAAGTTTAGTTTTTGTTAAGGTCTAAAATTACATAAATTATATAGTTTACCGTATATGTTGTCTTTATAGGTATCTGAGTAACTATTTAAAATGATAAAATTACATAACCTAGACTGATCGATAGAGAAAAAAACTTACGTTTTTAATTTTGATTTTTCATTGGTAGCACAGTTTAATTGCTAGTGCAGTACGAACGTCTACTATGTGCTTAGCGCGTGGCTAACCGGTTGTGGTATTAAAAATGCATGTGGTGCATGTGAGTGATGGGTGCATTGCTTGCTTGGGAACTTGGCTTTAGGTAAGCGGTGCTTAGCTTGTAACTGCGTGTTTGATCATACAGATTTTTTCTGTGTGGCGGATTACAGCAAAATAATTTTAACTTTTTATTGCGAAGACAGATTAATCCACCAGCTCCCGGGTTATTATCACTAATCTGCATTCCCGGCGAGTTGTCAAACGCCAAGATCCAAGATGGCGTCGAAGCACGACAGCGACACTCCACCGTGAGATATGCAGCGCGACCGGTTTATAATGGGATAGTTGAATGAGCTTGTTGCCAAATCGGCTGGTTAATGGTAGAAAGATTTGCGTACAATATGGTTAGGTACCTGTCTACTTGTATAGTCACTTTCGAAAACTTGCAATATGTACTAGGTATATAGTAGGTAGGTATACACGTATCTACCAAGTTAGTGTCGCTGCTAAAGAAACACCTAACACGGTTCTTTTTTTAAATATAATACCAGCCATGCTGAGCTTGACTTATTTTCTCCTCTCCCTCAAAATAAGTGAAAAGCTGGATGGAGCTCGAACCTGCTTTTGGGTACACAACCCTAAATAATAACTAGAATCTCTAATTAGCGAACTCTAGTCTTGCATGGAAATAATGAACATGTCTTAATCAAATATAATTATTTATTAATCTGAATAACTATAATTATTATTAATCTTACTTATTTAATGTTGAAATCACTAGAAACCTAATTAACAACGAAAACCTAACGTTATAAGGTAAAAGGATCGTAATAAATTCTTGTTGCAAGTGCTCAAGTTGATTTCATTTCCTTTCGAACATTCTTAGGCTCTAAAACAGCGATAATAGCGTCCGGGAACTTATTACGTCATATTTGATAGATGCATTTAATTGCTTGGAAGTGGAACTAAAGCATGGAAGTAAGACTGTCAGGTGCATGGAAGTAGGATTAAAGCATGGAAGTAAGACTGTCAGGTGCATGGAAGTAGGACTAAAGCATGGAAGTAAGACTGTCAGGTGCATGGAAGTAGGACTAAAGCATGGAATTAAGTTTGTCACTAAAATTCCAAGTGAGATAATATTATGCGACAAAATTAAGTCTATGGAACGGCACGTGTAGTTTGACCAGAAATATGGTGTTTTAAGACACTATAAAAGATGAATGCTGTAATTTGGTGTCATTTGACAATGTGAACCATGGAACTTATAGAACTAAAGCATGGAAGTAAGGTTGCCTATGTAGTTTGTCACTGAAATTCCAAGTGAGATAATATCATGCGACAAAATTAAGTCTACGGAACCGGGTCTATGGACCAGGGAGAGGTCAGGCGTAGGACCGACGGCTTTACGTGCTCTCCGAGGCACGGGGGGTGACTCACCGCCAACTTCCTAACTCCGGGCTAGTACCTACTCGGAATTTCTTTGACAGATAAACCCGATACTTTTTTTTGGAATCGAACCCGGTTACCTCGTAATCCGTAGTCGAAAACCCTAACCACTAGAGCAACGAGGCAGTTATAGTTGCTTATAATAATTATAACAGTAGTTACGAAGTACACAGTAACAGCTAGGTATTAGGTAAGCGAGCGCAATTCACAGTTAATTCATTATTCAATAACCTTGGCACTACTTCACGCTCCGCGCTCCGCTCTCCGTGGATAAATAAACAATTACACATTTTAATTACTATCATTATTTATTTAAATAAAAATTCTTTTCAAAAAACCGACTTCAAACGCCACTACAAAGTATAAAAATAATTTTATTTTGTACACGTTTGTTGAAGTCGGGCGGCTTAAATAGAAACGATGAAACCGATACGCGATGCTCGCCCGATTTCAATAAACGTGTCTCTTATATGTCACCATAAGGTAAGCGTCGCAAATCGATTTCATCGTTTCTAGTTAAGCCCGCCCGACTTCAACAAACGTGTATAAAATAAAATTATTTTTATACTTTGTAGTGGCGTTTGAAGTCGGTTTTTTGAAAAGAATTTTTATTTTAAGCTTTTTAGTGTAGCTTGTTCCTGCTCTCTTTCTCCCCTTCCTCCAACGCTACGGCACTAATGTACTCGTAGTACCTACAGTACTTATTAACAATACACAAGAGCTAGGACTAGGAGCTCCATGATGTAGTCCATGTTTGGTACCAACAATATTATTTCGAAAGCATCAGTTCGTAATTCCTCCAACTCTGTAGCATCAGGATTGAGGAGCTAGAACCTTGAGCATTATGATGAAGTATATGCTCGGTACCAACAATATCAATTCGTAAACGACAGCTCCAAAATCCTCATAGTTTAGGTAGGCAGTACCCCTGCAGCATCAGTATTGAAGAGCTAGGACCTTGAATTTCATGATGTAATATGCTTGATACTAACAATATCAATTCGCAAGCGAAAGTTCCTAAATCCTCATAGTTTAAGTGGGCAGTACCCTGCAGCATCAGGATTCAGGAGCTAGAACCTAGACCTCGATGATGTAGTGTATGATTATTACATACAATAACAATTCATGATTAGCAATTCCTAAATCCCTATAATTTAAGTGGGCAGTACCCTACAGCATCAGGATTGAGGAGTAGGACCTGGAGATCTATGATCTAGTATATGCTTAGGCTAAGCATACCAATTCGTAAACGACGGTTCCTAAGGTCCCATAATTTAGGAGGGAAATACCCCTGCAGCATCAGGCTTGAGGAGTTGAAGGTAAAGATTTTTATGGGACCATTTCGCGAGCTTACTCTGTCGATTAAAAAAAAATCTCGTGAATCGGTCCAGAAACCTCGGAATAATCGGCGGGCATACATAGAAAAAAAAAAAAAAAGATACCGGCCGAATTGATAACCTCCTCCTTTTTGGAAGTCGGTTAATTAATAGCGAGATCTTTGATTGGATTTTTTTACTCGACGCCTCCTAATGGTTAAATACTCAAAGCCTCGTAAACACGATCTTGCCCAGAGATAAGAACTTAGAAGAGATCTTATTCTGTTGTCTCTGATCTTACTCGTAATGGATGCGCGAGAAATATTTTAAACCAAAAGAGACGAGTCATTTTGGGATAACTATAACTACTATATATATCAAAAAACGTAGAAAAATAGTGAAATTGTACAAAAAATAAAATAGTTTAGGAATTTATTGTAAATAAGTTGCACAAATAATTAAATAAAATGGTAAGTAGGTACTGTTTAAGAAATATAATTATGTATAGTAGGTAGGTATGGAAAAATATTTGGATGGATCAATTTTTATTTTGCAACACCGGAACTAAAAAAAACTCACTTTTTTTAAATTTATGAACATGATAAGATTTTTGTCTAATTTTTACTCTTCCCATAAAATACTTTAGTCTTTAATTTTTATAGCTTATGCTGAAAATACTAGGTATAAATAAAAATCAACTTTCGTCCAAGCAATCAGCCGAAGAAATGTTGCTACTGAGTTCAAATTTCATAATAAGAAGTTTTATGTAAGAACTATATCTTTTCCAGTTACCAATTAGATACATTCCATACCCAGCAGCTAATTTCAAAAGAAAACTTTAATTTCCTTTAAGAAATATGAGGCAAAAAGAATATAATCGAGGTTCTCAGCTACGAATATCTTTCTATTGTTTAGACTTTTAGAGTAATCTACTTAGGTTTGTTTCCGTTCACAATGTCCGATTTTTTATCAGACATAGTTTATTTATAACTTAATTGTTTTTAACCGATTTATTTTACTGTCTTATTTAAAATACCTACCATTCCCGGTCAAACTACACGTGTAGTTCCATAGACTTAATTTTGCCGCATAATATTATCTCACTTGGAATTTTAGTGACATACTACATAGACAATCTTACTTCCGTGCTTTAGTACTACTTCCATTCTTTAGTTTTACTTCCATGATTCAAAAATGTAGTCAAATGACATCAAATTACACCATTCGTCACGGTAAAACAGCTTATAACTTATTTGTTTTTAACCGATTTCTTTTACTGTCAAATTTCAAACACCATATTCCTGGTCAAACTACACGCGTCGTTCCATAGACTTAATTTTGTCGCATAAAATTATCTCACTTGGAATTTTAGTGACAAACTACATAGACAATCTTACTTCCATGCTTTAGTACTACTTCCATTCTTTAGTTCTACTTCCATGATTCAAATAGTCAAATGACATCAAATTACACCATTCATCACAGTAAAACAGCTTATAACTTATTTGTTTTTAACCGATTTCTTTTACTGTCCAAACACCATATTCCTGGTGTTAGAGACACATAACATAATCTAAAGCATTTTGTTATCTGTGACAGTCAATTTGTATTAACTTCATTTTATTGTGTTTGACAGCTGTCACTGTCTATTTCTCTTGATTTAAAACTTCTAAAATGTAAAGACTAAAGATTCAAACTACACGCGTCGTTCCATAGACTTGATTTTGTCGCATAATCACTCACTTTTTCACGCAAAATTCCAAGTGAGATCACTTGGAGTTTTAGTGACAAACTTACTTCCATGCTTTAGCCCTACTTCCATGCCAAGATACTTCTCGATATACGGCCATTAATGACATAATACGACACGCATAACGCTGCGCTTACATTCACATTTCGCTAATTAAGAGTATTCGGATCATAAATCGTAGAATACTTCTTTTGACTGCGGTGCGGAAAAGGAAGTAAGTTACATAAACAAAATATTATGTGCCACGATCCGAAACTAAAGATTCGTTTCGATTCGTAAGAAGACAAGCGATTTACTTCCACTGCTACTTCCATTTATTTTGTTTTAATTCGATGGCAAGATAGTCTTTGACTGCGATCTCACCTGATGATAAGTGACGATGCAGTCTAAGATTGGTAGCGGGCTAACTTGGAAGGGGTATGGCAGTGTAGATTTAAAATACAGTCTAATCTCTCAGCCAATGAGAGATGATTGCGACCGTTACGCTATAGCAAAAATTGTATTTAAATTAATTTAAATAATTTCAACAAGAGGAAATTAAATTAATTTAAATGGATAGAATCTTACTTTGCTTAGCAAGATTAGCAAGAAAAGGTCAGAGTTATTTTGCTATAATCCGCCAACAGAAAAAATCTGTATGGTCAAACATGCAGTTACAAGCTAAGCACCGCTTACCTCCCCAACCAAGCAAGAAAGCCAAGTTCCCAAGCAAGCAATGCCACCACCACACAAGACTAAGTTAATTTAATCCTTAAAATATTGATAACAATGGAAACGATGATGTAACGATATTTTTCATAGCCGACTCAAGACTCGTCTCAGCACGCGATGCGTCAATAAATTTTCATTACAATCGCCCTGAATGAGCAAAGCTTTACACACTCCGAAGCACTTGACGCTAACGATGTTTACTGCCACTTCGTTATGACGGTTCACACGGGTTCTCTCTGCTTGCCGAGTCATAATAGAGCAAGAGCCCAGGATAGCCAGACCTTCGTCATTTTATAAAAGCTGAAAGTTTTTCTGTGCATGTCCCCTATACAGGTAAGAACAACCAGCGACTATGGAGTTTGGGTTGTGGTTACTTTGGCAGATAACAGTCGGTATAATAATTAACCTGGGAACAGCAGTAAAATGTCAAATTACGCCTGCCAATATTATTGCAGCCCACCGTGTTCCACATGCTACTGCCCAGTCGCGGCCTAAGAACGTGATTGTCAAACTTTCCAGCAGAATTTTACGTGACAACATCATAGCGGCATGCCGTGCTAAAAAAGATTTAAACACGGAACATCTATCAATGGCTGGTAACAAGCAGGCTATACAGGGTGTCCCACGGCTATGCCACATGGAGGGGAAGTACCTTAAATATTGTAGATGGAACATTTTACTGAAAGAAGACTTCATTTTAATTTAAAAAACAATTTAAACTGCATTCATAGATTTTTAAATAATTGCCTGGTTGAACCGGGACTCGAACCCGCTATACGAGAAAAAAAATTAACCTGTATCTTTATCATACCGATCGGAAGGCTACATCATAAGGATTATTTTTTGTTAAATAACATAGCATCAGAAATAAAAGGAAGACCATGAATTTTAGCCTTTGATGTAAAATTTTGTTCAGAAAAATGAAAAGCTGACATTGAGAACCACTTGAGAAGTACGCATCATTTCCCGATCCTTACTATCCTTATTTATATTACCTATAAATGTGAAAGTGTGTTTGTTTGTTGATTTATTGGTTTGTCCTTCAATCCCGCTGCAACAGAGCTACGAATTGCATACTCATTAGTAATAGTTCATGTCAGTTGTATGTCGATACGCCAATGTCAGCTTTTCATTTTTCTGAACAAAATTTTACATCAAAGGCTAAAATTCATGGTCTTCCTTTTATTTCTCATGCTATGTTATTTAACAAAAAATAATCCTTATGATGAAGCCTTCCGATCGGTATGATAAAGATACAGGTTAATTTTTTTTCTCATATAGCGGGTTCGAGTCCCGGTTCAACCAGGCAATTATTTAAAAATCTATGAATGCAGTTTAAATTGTTTTTTAAATTAAAATGAAGTCTTCTTTCAGTAAAATGTTCCATCTATAATATTTAAGGTACTTCCCCTCCATGTGGCATAGCCGTGGGACACCCTGTATATGTCAACGAACACCTGACCCTGGGTAATAAGCTACTTTTTCGTGAATGCCGTGAGTACGCAAAGAAGCATGGTTATACATATATTTGGATTAAACACGGCATTGTGCTGGCACGTAAGACCGACACGTCGCCTGTCTTGGCTATACGTACCAAAGAAGATATCATTTCAAAGCTCAAATGACTGCGTTTCTAAAAGTGTAGTGTTATTATACACGGGTGTTTTTGGATCTCAGCTTACAGTAAAGTTCCTGACCTATACTAAAAATGATAATTTTTTAATAGTAGTGGGTAAAGAGATATCTTTCACAGTTTATATCTTTAATAACAAAGGCTTTCAAGTAAGTAAATATTGTATACTCCTATATTCTCATAGTGTACAATGCAATTACGGTGTATATATTTATAGTGCATCTTTCTTTTGTGTATCTAATAATAATTATTGTAATATCTATCTTATTCTGTTAATTTTAATGCTAGTGGTAATAATGTTTGTTAGTTTTAACTTTAATGGATAAAGTCTTGTCAGTGTATTACCAAAACTGTCGTGGAATACGGACTAAACTTCACACATTTTATATGAATGTACTTATGTACGATTATGATATAATACTTTTAACGGAAACCTGGTTAACCAGTGATATCACTGACAATGAATTCATCGACTCACGTTACCGTGTATACCGTTGTGATAGGGACCGAACAGCAACTGGCCGACGGGATGGCGGGGGAGTACTGATTGCAGTCCGTCGCTCACTGGTTACTAACCCGCTTATGCAGCCTGCAACGCAAACAACCTTAGCACTCCCGCCCCCCATCATTGACTATGTACTTATTGAAATAATCACCACAGCCGGTCGACATATTGTAGGCGTAGCATACATTCCACCTAACCAAAACTGCGATACTTACCAAAAATATTTTAATTATGTACTTGACATTTCGCAGCATAATGATTATTACTATATATATAGCTACTCGTGCTGATTCACTGACTCACTGACTGACTGACTCATTGATCACCTCTCCTGTAAAATTTTGTATGGAAAAATTTTTTTTCACTCACAGTTTCGTATAGAGGACAAAAATTCATTCGGAACAAAAATATGGAGAGAGCTGATGATTGAGGATTTCGGAGACGGGTGAGGAGCACCGGCCAGGGTATCGAAGATAGGTGGGGGGTGTTCAACCAAATGTCACTCGAAACCTTATCCAATTGGCAGAGAGCCGAAAAAAAACTTCAAAATGGCGGATTCAAGATGGCGGCCATACAAATTTCGTCGGTGTCTATCTCGGAAACTATAAAAGATGGAAGAGTGGTTTCTTGGAAAAGGGTGATCAGGACTCGAAGGTCTACTTGATGAATAGAAAAAAAATTCAAGATGGCGGATTTTTTATTTTTTCATACAAAATATATGCAAGACTTTAATACGGTTCTTTTTCAAAATTTCTGATGGTTTCGTATAGAGGACAAAAATTTATTTGGAGAAAAAATATGGAGAGACCTGATGGTTGAGGATTTCGGAGACGGGTGAGGAGCACGGCCAGGGTATCGAAGATAAGTGGGGAGTGTTCAAACAAAAGTCACTCGAAACCTCATCCAATTGGCAGGGAGCTGAAAAAAATCTCCAAAATGGCGGATTCAAGATGGCGGCCCTACAAATTTCGTCGGTGTCTATCTCGGAGACTATAAAAGATGGAAGAGTGATTTCTTAGAAAAAGGTGATCAGGACCCGAAGGTCTACTTGATGAATAAAAAAAAATTCAAGATGGCGGATTTTTTTTTTCCATACAAAATATTATATACAAGACTATACGGTTCCTTTTCAAAATTTCTGATGGTTTCGTATAGAGGACAAAAATTCATTTGTAGGAAAAATATGGAGAGAGCTGATGGTTGAGGATTTCGGAGACGGGTGAGGAGCACGGCCAGGGTTTCGAAGATAGGTGGGTGGTGCTCGAACAAAACTCACTCGAAACCTCATCCAATTGGCAGAGAGCCAAAAAAAAATCCAAAATGGCGGATTCAAGATGGCAGCCATACAAATTTCGTCGGTGTCTATCACGGAGACTATGAAAGATGGAAGAGTGGTTTCTTGGAAAAGGATGATTAGGACCCGATGATCTACGTGATGAATAGAAAAAAATTCAAGATGGCGGATATTTTTTTTCATATAAAATGTATGCAAGACTTTGATACGTTCCTTTCCGCTGATGGTTTCGTATAGAGGACAAAAATTCATTTGGAGGGAGGTGATGATTGAGGATTTCGGAGACGGGTGAGGAGTACGGTCAGGGTATTGAAGATAGGTTGAGGGTGCCCAAACAAAAATCACTCGAAACCTCATCCAATTGGCAATAAGTTGGAAAAAAATACCAAAATGGCGGATTCAAGGTCGCGATCATACAAATTTCGTCGACGTATATCTCAGAGACTATAAAAGATGGAAGAGTAGTTCCTTGGAAAAAGATGATTAATACTAGCAGGTCTACTTAATGAATAGAAAAAATATCAAGATGGTGGAATTTATTTTTTTCATATAAAATGTATGCAAGACTTTGATAGGTTCCTTTCCGAAATTTCTGATGGTTTCGTATAGAGGACAAAAATTCATTTAGATGAAAAATTATGGAGGGAGCTGATGATTGAGGATTTCGGAGACGGGACAGGAGCACGGTCAGGATATTGAAGATAGGTGGAGGGTGTTCAAACAAAAGTCACTCGAAACCTCATCCAATTGGCAGAGAGCTGAAAAAAACCTCCGAAATGGCGGATCCAAGATGGCGGCCATACAAATTTCGTCATTGTTTATTTAAGAGACTATAAAAGATGGAAGAGTGCTTCCTTGGAAAAAGATGATCAAGACCCGAAGGTCTACTTGGTGGATAGAAAAACCGCGGTTCGCTTTAGCGAGCCGCGCACCCACGCGCCCTACTAGTTGTAATATACACCTTGCTGGAGATTACAACTTACCATCAATAAAATGGACCCGTAAAGGTATGTACATGGAACCATTCTTAAGTAATATTCACTGTTTATGTAGTCAACTGCTCTGTCAATTTATGTCTACCATGAATTTATCACAATTTAATAGTCTTGTTAATCAGAGTGGCAATATATTAGATCTCTTCATATCCACCGAAAAAGATTGCAATATCTCTAATGCACCTACTACACTAGTACCACCTGATGGATATCATCCACCATTCTATGTACTATTGCCCTTTTCCAATCAATCTTGCATACCATTTAATACTCAAACTTGCTATTGTTTTAAAAATGCTGACTATACAATTATAAATAAAGAGATATCTTGTACTGACTGGGAAAAAATTTTCCAAAATAAATCTGCTGACTGTGCTGTTGATATTTTTTATGAAATAATTTATGGGTTCATATGCAAGTATATTCCATCTAAAATTATAAAAACCAAGAATTATCCTGCCTGGTTCAACTCTTCTTTAATTCATATCTTTAAGGATAAAAAAAGGGCTTGGATAAAATGGAAAAAATATAATAATATATCAGATTATGAAGTATTCTGTATATTGCGACTTCGTTTTAAAAGAGAATCTAAAAAACGTTTTAAAGAATACATGAACTTAGTTGAGGACAACATTAAAATTAATGCGCAATATTTTTGGATTTATTTCTCTAATAGAAAAAATAGGGTTGACATACCAAGTAAAGTATTTTATAACAATATTATAGCTAATAATCCTTCTGAGGCATGTAACCTATTTTCTGATTTTTTTAACTCTGTCTTTGTACCATCGGATTTAAGTGATGATTTTAATATAGGTGATATTAATCAGATAGTTGAAGACAACATAACATGTGACATTATTAGCCATGTTGTTATTACAAATGAAAATGTACGCAAGGCCTTAAATAAACTAGATGTCACCAAAGGATCGGGTTTGGATAATATTCCTCCAATCTTTTTCAAGTCCACTGCTGCTACTATTTGCAAACCTCTATATATTTTGTACAGTATTTGTCTGAAACAAGGTATCTTTCCCAGTAAATGGAAAATGGCACGCATAGTTCCCATACATAAAGGGGGTTCTAAACGTAATGTAGAAAACTACCGGCCGATTTCTATTTTACCTGTGCCTTCAAAACTTTTTGAACGGATTGTGCATGACTTCATTTATCCTGCACTACACAATATTATTATTCCGCAACAACACGGTTTTGTACAAAAACGTTCCACAGTGACTAACCTTCTTGTTTTTACCTCACAATTATTTGAAAATTTAGATAACAATAAACAAACAGATAGTATTTATACAGACTTTCAAAAAGCCTTCGATAGAGTGGATCATAAACGGCTATTGGAAAAATTAGCATACAACGGTATACGTGGCGATCTGTGGCGATGGTTCAAATCGTACATAACAAATCGTACTCAAAAAGTTGTTATTAATAATTATGATTCGAGGACGGTTGTAATTACTTCTGGTGTTCCACAAGGGTCAATTCTTGGACCCCTTTTGTTTATTTTATTCATAAATGATATTCACAAATGCTTCAAACATAGTAATTTTCTCCTTTATGCAGATGACCTTAAAATATTTAAAATTACTGAATCACCAGATGATCACAGCCTCCTACAAGCGGATCTAAACAGATTCACTGCTTATTGTATAGATAACAAATTGAACTTAAGTCTGAATAAATGTAAGCATATTACTTTTACTAAAAAAAAAAATATTAACAACTATACGTATTCGTTATGTGGAGTTAATCTTGCAAAAGTTGATAACATTAGAGATCTAGGAATAACGTTGGATTGTAAATTGCATTTAGATACACATGTTCAAAATATTATAAGTAAAGCTTACAAAATGTATGGTTTTGTTATGAGAGCCAGTAACAATTTTAAAAGAACTTCAACATATATACACCTATATAGGTCATTAATACGCTCTCAATTAGAATACGCCGTTTGCATCTGGAATCCTTACTATGATAAATACAATAAGAGCATTGAGAAAGTACAGAAAAAGTTTTTGCGCAGAGTTCACTATAAATTCAATCGCAACCACCTATGTTACAACCAACTTCTTAAAAAATATAACCTACTCGACTTAAATAGTAGACGAAAACAACTTGAAGCGATGCTTTTATATGACTTGTGTCATAATAAATACGATTGCATTGCTTTAACTCGGAAACTTTGCTATAGAGTACCGTTTAGAACACCTATGCGAAGTAACCGAATACATCAACTCTTTGCCACTACAAAATGTCGTACTAATGCAGGCAAGCGATCTCCATTATATCGAATGACACAATCATATAATGAGCGCTTTAATAAAATAGATATTTTTTCCACGCGTGTAGGCACATTTAAGAAGTTGGTTGTGGATACATTGAAGCTTGAAACTTAGTCATTCTATGTCTTGTAATTATAAATATCGATTTCCTTTCTTTTTTTTTTCTTTCTTCTTTCATTGTTTTCCCCTATTTTATAATAATTGTCCATAATGTCCACTTATGCTTACTATATTAAATGTAACTTGTGGTTTGCGTGGTTGACGCCACAATTAATAATATTAGTTTATAATTTTTTTAGTAATAATATAATATTGTGATGTTGTTTGTAAACCCAAATAAAATAAATAAATAAATAAATAAATAAATAAATAACAGATAGTAAAGGTATACAAAATAGTACCTAAAATTCGTTAAAGTATAAAGCTCAATTTTTTTATATTTTCTTCGGGATAACTTTAGAAATCTCGTCATCCATTGCCGGACACTTATGACAGTTACTTCCCCCTGCCGGACACCCCTAAACTTTAATAAATTATAATTATACTTTCGTTATAGTATAAAAGCTAAATTTTATATATGTTACTTGGGGACCTATAAAAAAATGTTACCTCAATCTAAATTTAATCAATTTAAATCTTTCTCGAAGGGAATCCCGCGGTTGAACAGTTATAACCTCGCGCTCGCACCTAGAGCGGACTTTCAATGTGTCTGGCAAGGTGTAAAAACCATCAAAACTGTCCGGCTTTTGAGGTAACATTTTTTTATGGGTCCCCAAGTAACATATATAAAATTTAGCTTTTATACTATAACGAAAGTATAATTATAATTTACTAAAGTTTAGGGGTGTCTGGCAGGGGGAAGCAACTGTTATAAGTGTCCGGCAATGGATGACGAGATTTCTAAAGTTATCCCGAAGAAAATATAAAAAAATTGAGCGTACTTTACTTTAACGAATTTTAGGTACTATTTTGTATACCTTTACTATCTGTTATCTGCCAAAGTAACCACAACCCAAACTCCATAGTCGCTGGTTGTTCTTACCTGTATAGGGGACATGCACAGAAAAACTTTCAGCTTTTATAAAATGACGAAGGTCTGGCTATCCTGGGCTCTTGGGCCATAATAATTACGTAAAAGAAATAAATCAGGTACGCTCAGCCGTAGAGTATTGCTGCCACCTCTAAGACCGCACTGTCACTCAGCTCAGCATTTTGTAACAGTCGACGACGGCCAACTTGGAGTGAATGGGTAGTAATATCAGCAAGAAAAGGTTAGAGTTATTTTGCTAGCATCCTGAACATGTTTGCGAGGAAGATGGACTCGCCAATGCTTGAACACATGATTCAAGTGTTGGTGAGGCCACATGTTAATTTATGATATCTTTTAATCTTATTTTAAACTAGTATAATATAGTTTAAGTTACTATCATTAGTTATAACATTAGTTACAAGATTGTTTACTAACAAAATGAGCCTCAGTTGCTACAAATAAAGGAATTATTATTAAGCTATTGCATAGCTTCTATCGCGGGCCTTAAGCGTGGAGACCGAATCCAGAAATTCCGTAACGAAAATAACCTGACACGGGACTCCTCTCACCGCTAGATGGCGTTGATAAAAAATGCTATGCAATAGCTTTACCGCGGCAGTCCCCGAGTGCCACACGTCTTTTTATTATTATAATCCGCCAACAGGATTATAGCAAAATAACTCTAACCTTTTCTTGCTAATCATGAATCTCACATCGTTTGTAACAATCTATTTGTCTGATACTTTAATTAAGTATACATTGAGTTAAGACACTGAAAAATTGTGGGTCTCAAGGCTCGAACCAACATACAGTCAATTAATTTGATCTTGAGAACCATTTGAGAACTGAGCTTACTATTTTTAACCCCCGACTCTAATAAGACGGGGTGTTATAAGTTTGACGTGTCTGTGTGTCTGCCTGTTGCATCGTAGCTCCCGTACGGATGAACCGATTTTGATTTTGTTTTTTTTTTGTTTTAAAGGTGAGAGATAAGGGAGGTTTATAGCTATGTTTGATGAAAATCGATCCAAGATGGCCGCCGCCACAAAATGGCGGATTACATATTTTTATTTTAACGATTACTGACTAGCGATTAGGATGTTGTAACATGTCGGGGGTGTTTGAAATTTTTAATTTGCACTTTGTATGTGTATAAACCGGCCAAGTGCGAGTTGGACTAGCACACGAAGTGTTCCGTACCATTGTAACAGCGATTGTTAAGATTGAGCAAAAACGCGGAAAAAATCAGGTTTATTGTATGACTTATATGCAATATCTTCTATCGCAGGCCAGCTTGGAGACCGAATCCAGAAATTCCGTAACGAAAATAACCTGACACGGGACTCCTCTACGGTGAGCCGCTAGATGGCGTTGATAAAAAATGCTATGCAATAGCTTTACCGCGGCAGTCCCCAGTGCCACACGTCTGTTTTTTAATTATTTGTTATTAAATAACGACAATACATACACACGGTGTCCCTTACACCTTGTAGATAAAATATAGATAATGCCTACTAATAAACCGCACAGAGATATATTGTAATTGCGCAAGCTTCGCATATTTATGCTATTTGTCATATACGATATTTAACCAGGTGTGTATAACTAAATAGTATACGCTATTGTAACGCTTAAGTGAATGCAACATAAAGTTCAAAATCGTTAAGCTAGTAGCCAATTATTACATGTTTGAAATATTTACAACAATCGTAGATTTAATACCACGATAACTGGCGTGATATGATAATTTGTCTGGCAATAAATTAGAAGTCAAGAATTCTCTGAATGCAGTGTAGGCATTTAAAAAAATAAAATAAAAATAATGATTTACTTATGTACATTTATTTGTGTTTTACAGTGATAATATAATACGCTGATGCTTTTATTTTCATACTAGCTCATTCACGCGACTTCGTCCGCGTGGAAAAAGTTTAGAGTGACTTGCTACTATCCGCGAGAAGTTATGCCCTCTATCTTCGATAATATTAAGTAGATCTTCACCAAAATTAGACAAAATATTTCTAATAGAACACAATTTATAATAAAAAAAGAATTATCAAATTCGGTTTAGATTTGACGAAGTTATGGAGCAAAATCAATAAAAACTTTCATCCCCTATCCCGGATAAACTTTATTGTTGATCAGGATAAAAAGTATTCTACATATTGACCCGGAATATCAGCTACCACTATACCAAATTTAAGTAAAATCTGTTTAGTAGTTTTCACGTGATGTGCGCACAGACAGACAGACAAAAAATTCAAAAAAAAATTGTTTTGATCTCAGTATCGATAATATACTTTATTATTCCTTTTTTTATTCTCCTATTAAAATCTTCAACAAAATATATTTAATATACAGAATTCATCCCGTTACAGGTTTATTATAAGTTCTATACTTATAGATGAAGTATTTGTATCTATAAATCAAACAAAAATTTTGAATATGAATAGCGAGTATAACAATTTATACTCGCTATTCATATAAAAAAAAATTAGAAATATTTTGTCCAATTTTGGTGAAGATTTACTAAATATTATCGGAGATAGAGGGCATAACTTCTCGCGGATAGTGGCAAGTCACTCTAAACTTTTTCCACGCGGACGAAGTCGCGGGAATCAGCTAGTCCATAGCAAATCCACAGAGTAAGGCCAGTTTATGTGTGGCTGTTTGATCTTCCATAGATAGACGTGTTATCCCTTCACCTCCTACTATCGTTTTGTTAGTCGGTCACGTTCTTCACATCCGCGGAACAATCGTTCAAGATAGGGTTGCCAGATTTTTTCTCAGCCTATAAGGGACAAATGGTTAAATGGGCAAAAAATACGGGATTTCAGTTTATTACCCGGGACAAATAAAAAACAAAATTATTTAGTGTCATTTTTTATTATTTTTTATATTTTTCCGCGGGTCGAGTCAGTTTTAACATTGTCATTCTGACACTAACGCTGTCATTGGTCGATGCGGGCTGCGAGTGCAAGTTAGTAGCGAGACGAGTACCACTACCTACCTACGTTTTACGAACGTTGCGTGTGTGAATACGTATATCGATTTCATGATGAAAAACGACGTACGGTTCAAATACGGGACAGAGTCAGTCCCGCCGGGACATTTTAAACTATGCCTAAAATACGGGATGTCCCGGGAAATACGGGACGTCTGGCAACCCTAGTTCTAGATCACCCGTGGTGATGTCATATACCCATTCTTATGGCGTTCGACGTCGCAGGCTTTTGTTTACTACTTCGTTATGACACATCAATAGTAGATATCTCAAAGATATCTATTGTTTATAATAAACTAGCGGCCCGCTCCGGCTTCGCACGGGTATAAAATATATAGCCTATGTCATTCACTGTTAATGGATGTTATCATACATATAAATCTTCCCCTTCAATCACTGTATGTATTAAAAAAACCGCATCAAAATCCGTTGCGTAGTTTTGAAGATTTAAGCGTACATGGGGACAGAGAAAGCGACTTTGTTTTATACTAGTGATAGTGATTATGGTCTTGATGAAATTTGTGATTCTGACGAATTTGGTATAGTTGTTTCAATTCACGAGGGCGCGTGGCTCATGGTTGTGTGCGTGTCGTATCTGTATAAGTGTGAGCTTGCTCGCACCTGACCGCTCCCACCTAGGCTCCTGACACTCCTGACAGGCACGCACACTTACGCAATGTGCATGTAGACGACGTAACCACAAGTAAAGCTCTCACATTGCAATTCACGCGCCCTCGTGAATTGCAATTTTTAATTTTTATCCATTTACTCCTTCCGCAGTATCCCAATGGTTATATGTAATTAATACACTTAGGTACTCGTAGATTCATATATTTTTTTGGTTTTGGGGTTCGAGTATCGACATTTATTTAATTCGTACGTATTCTGAATACAATTTAATTTAAAATATTTATGAAACGTAATTGCACCCAGAGGAGATACGTTTAAGAAAATCGCTGATGAGATTACAACTTGCAATTTTGACAATAGCAGGATCTTTTTAAATAGAATTAGTCGCTAATCTAAAACAACACATATCATATTGTATGCTATTTATTAAGCTCATTGTGTATATTCTTATATTATGTGTGGTGTACAATAAAAGTATATTCATTCATTCATTCATCATATTAATGTACCAAGATGTTGGTAATTATATGATAGGTATATACAATCGTGAAATCTTAACGTACAGCCACAAATACAAACCTAATCTTGCAAAATACTTCAATTGGGTTCATGGCGACTAATACCTAATTTCCAATTTCGTCACATTCTGTATTTTCCTTTCTATCAATGAACTCTTAAGTTTTTCTCGGCGACCGCTGTCGAAGGACGTCTTTTACGTCACCGACATAAATAGTACCCTTTGCTAATTTAACCATAATATCACCGAGTAGGTAAAGTTTTTTTTTTATTCGATGACAAGATAGTCCTTGACTGCGATCTCACCTGATAGTAAGTGACGATGCAGTCTAAGATGGTAGCGGGATAACTTGAAGGGGTATGGCAGTGTACATTCAACCTTACCTCCTAATCGGTTTCTACTCGCCATCGTGCCGGAACGCTAAATCGAGGAGTTAAAACGTTCAAATAGTTTTTGCATTGAAAATCTGTTAAAAGGTCAAAATTCGTCAAAATTGACACTAAATATGATGAGTAAGTGAGTAACATTATATCACTGATTCCACTCTAAATGAAAAATTTGGCCAATCATCAATACAAATAAAATTGTAAGCAGTAAAATAAAATCTCTGGTGACCTATAAGTTTAAATTTTATTTACCAGTTTTTCAGAAAAATTGTAAGTACCAAATATCAACTCAAAAACGAAAAAACGTTGAAACCCTACCTAAAGCCGTCTCCAACCGCCCCTATAACGGCCCCTGTCCTCACATCTAACCTATTTAACCACAACACGTCAAACAAACCACCATCTGAACGTGAGGGTAACTATCAAACATATCTAAGTAGGTATTTAATCAAATACACTCATCTAAACCTACGGGTAATATATATTCGATTAGGGCGTGATTGCTATCACCACCCGTCAATCAAATACAACGACCTAGACGCGGGAGCATCCAATAGCCGTATGAGTCTCTGGAAGAGACTGAATTAATAACGTCTAAAGCGCTGTATTTATACTAACGGCGCGGCACCAGACCGGCGCCTACGTCGTCAACAAAGTCAAACTACCTACTACTAATTTTATCAAACCACCTTCAATACCTACATTAATCTTTACTATTTCAATATATCGCTAACACGGCCATCCTACACGGTGACCGCCCCGGGCACCACACGAGTCTCATCAATCATTCTACACTCATCGGAATATTATATCATGTGACCTTGAATCTCAATGAACATGACCATACCACCCAAGGGAACCAGCCATTTGCACTTTTTAACCTTTCACCTCCTTAACTGTTCTACCAAGTTAGTGAAGAATATCCATCATGCGACCCTGGAGCTCATTCAACATGACCATCCCACCTAAGGGAACTCGCCACTTGCACTTCTTAACATTACCCCTCCTTAATTGTACCAAGTTGGTGAGGAATGTCCATCATGCGACCCTGGAGCTCATTCAACATGACCATCCCACCCAAGGGAACTCGCCAAACTTAGGAGACAGATGTGTCATTATTGAAAACCACTTGCACTTAAAGAACATTTCGCTCACTTAAGTGTTCCAAGTTCGTTCTTAAGCTCAGGCGCTCGCAATCCAATGTGACGTTCTTCATTCAAATTCATTTATTCAAAATTTAAACTATGCAAAATAAGATGTTAATGTCCATGATGCAATATTCCCCATCAACCCTCTTTCTTATCCCTGCTCGGTCTAACCTGACTTTATCTAACGATCCAAATAAGCAATTTCTTACGTTTTAATTTGACTGATTTTAAACTGACAAAAACTTAATGTGGGCAATAATAATTGAACTGTGAACGTGTTCATCCCACTTCTGATATCAACTCAAAAACGAAAAAACGTTGAAACCCTACCTAAAGCCGTCTCCAACCGCCCCTATAACGGCCCCTGTCCTCACATCTAACCTATTTAACCACAACACGTCAAACAAACCACCATCTGAACGTGAGGGTAACTATCAAACATATCTAAGTAGGTATTTAATCAAATACACTCATCTAAACCTACGGGTAATATATATTCGATTAGGGCGTGATTGCTATCACCACCCGTCAATCAAATACAACGACCTAGACGCGGGAGCATCCAATAGCCGTATGAGTCTCTGGAAGAGACTGAATTAATAACGTCTAAAGCGCTGTATTTATACTAACGGCGCGGCACCAGACCGGCGCCTACGTCGTCAACAAAGTCAAACTACCTACTACTAATTTTATCAAACCACCTTCAATACCTACATTAATCTTTACTATTTCAATATATCGCTAACACAAAATAAAACCAAGCAATTAAATATCACATGCTTCAACGGTGAACGAAAATGTCATCGTGAGGAAACCTGCATGCTTGAGAATTCCCCATATTATTCTCAGAGGTATGTGATTTTCGCATTGGACCAGCGTGGTAGACTATAGCCTTGTTTGAGAGGAGACCGGCTTTTAGTAATCTAATCTACTAATTTTAAACCTCACCTAACCTCATAAGACATAATATGTATAAACGTAAAAATTATTTTTACAAAATCGACCTCAAACGCCTCTACAAAGCATAAGGGAACCTGGGAAGTACATCTATCCTTTCAAACAAAAAAAGAATTTTTCAAATCGGTCCAGGCGACTTTTTACTCGAAGTCCCCTGTCGAAAAAAAAAAATTCCAACGAATCCTCCTCCTTTTTTGGAAGTCGGTTAAAAACGTAAACCAGTTCTTAGGTGGATAAGTATACAAGTTGTACTTTACAAAATAAAAATCGCTTGGTTACATTTAAATGCAATCAACTTAATGGAATCCAGTTAGGGCGTAGTAAAAGTGGCATTGACCGCAAAAATCAGGCTTTCACGCTGCAACGCGATCATAAAACTCAGAATGCAAAGTAAATTGCTGGTAAATATAAATTAAAGATTCGATAGATGTGCCGACATGGTCCTATCCTAACGTAGTTCAGTGATTACACTAAAAGCAATATAAGATAATACAATATAATGAACTTGAACAGGTCCTCAGCTTCGCTTAAGTGGAATTAGAAATCACGGGAATTTTGAAAAATCACGAATATAGTTTATTAAATTACTCGTATAATCCTATTTAATAGTATAAATGCGAAAGTTTGGATGTATGGATGTTTGTTACTCAATCATGCCACAACGACTGAACCGATTTGGCTGTTTGGCACAGTGATAGATTTAGTCATATAATCTATAATTATATATAATACAAAAGCTACCTTTTATCCCGGAAAATAAGAAACTTCCCGCGGGAATCTAAAAAAACCTTAAACCACGCGAACGAATTCGTGAACATCAACTACTAGTTACTTACATAAATGCTAAAATTGAAGTCTCTCAATTATTCTCTTTCATATCTTTTATTTAAAATATTGCTCCAAACAATTTGGGTATACTTCCGATTACCGGTTGGCAGGTTAAAATTTTCCAACCTGCATTTGGTCGTGAAAAACAACCAACCTGTTGGCAAATATAAACACGATAAAGTGTAGGCGCAAGCGTACGACCTTGCGGCACTCCGTGACTGATTGATTGCGCATGCGTCGCGCGCAGTAAAAACTTAACTTCTGCCAACTACCTACCAAGTACCGATGCTTTGATTCCTCTGATAAATACTAAAGGTAAACTCAGTTACTTTAGAAATATCCTAATGCATAAATGAACAGGTTTATTTCTTACACTCATAACAATTTACAAATCTATTTAACTTATTCTTACCTTCTTAATTTTTATTAACATAGATAATTGCCTTCGCATTTTATACATATGACTAGCTGTTGCCCGCGACTTCGTCCGCTTCAATTTCTGTTATTATGATCGCGATTAAGAAGTTTTTAAAAGAATATATTTTAAATATGGATAATTTTCCCCGTTTTTGCAACATTTTTCACTGATTTTTCATTGACGATTCAAAAGTGCTTGTAAAAGTTTATTTGAATAAAAAATATTTCTATTTCTATTTCTATTTCGATGCTTCGCTCCTATTGCTCGCAGCGTGATGTTATATAGCCTAAAGCCTTCCTCGATAAATGGACTATGCAACACAAAAAGAATTTTTCAATTCGAACCAGTAGTTCCTGAGATTAGCACGTTCAAACAAACAAACTCTTCAGCTTTATATATTAGTATAGATTTTATTAGAGTAGACTGGTTTGATAATTTTAGCTAATCATCATCATCATAAGCAACCTATCAATAAGATACAACTGAGCACAGATCTCTTTTCCGAGAAGGGTAACGATAACGTTCTATATTATGTACAAATGCTAGAGCTAATAAGGAGTTTTCTTTTTTTTTATTATGGAATAAAAAAAAATAAGGAGTATTATATTTGCTGTAAAAATATCTTTGTATATCTGAAGACCAAATTCAAACAAGAAAATGAATACAAATGTGTTATGTAATTTAATACATATTCATTTTTATCTTATTTCTTGTGTATACCAGCACCACATTAATTGTTTAAAGGTTGGGAAATTTCCAATGAACAGGCCTTAGCCGCCTCAAAGACGCTATGTTGGTATAAATTGTGTAAAGATCGCATATTCTCAGTGTAATTGCCGATAAACTCGTGATCGACATTGTCGAATGCATCACTCGTATTTATTTGTGTTTCGTACGTGGAATATTCTACGCTTTGTTTTGGTCTATTTTGATCGTTTTGTATTCTGATTGCTTTTGGATGATGCGAATGTGTATTTATTTCATAAGAAGCTGCTGTTTATTTTAAATGACCAAGAAAATAATACCTTGTATCGATTGTGTTTTTTTACGCTCTTATATTGCTGCAAAAGGTTTTGGATTATTTCTCTTTAGAATAGGTGTTTTAATGTGTTTTTGACTGACTTGAAAAAAAGGAGGAAGTTCTCAATACGTCGGAATCTTTATGTATGTTCCCCGATGAGCTTTACTTGTGGTTACGTCGTGTACATGTACATTGCGTAAGTGTGCGTTTCTGTCAGAAGCCTAGGTGGAAGCGGTCAGGCGCGAGCAAGCTCTCGCTCACACTTATACAGATAAATACACACACACACACACAATCATAAGCCAGGCAACCTCGTGAATTGAAAGAACTAAAATCAGATGAGCTTCTTATCGATATATGTAATATAATCTTAATACGTTTACTTATATGCTATTTTTTATAGTCGACGATATCTTTGGAATTTTAATAGGGCTTATTTATATACATTTAAACATAGCTTTTATTATGCAGGTACCTTTAGTTGAATTCTTAATTTCAAAAAAGCTAACACGAGATCATAAAGAGTAATTTAAGATTAACATAAAAATATAAAACCGGCCAAGTGTGAGTCAATCTCACGCTCAAATCGTTCCGTGCCACAATATAAAATTTTTCTAGTAAATAAATAACAAATACTTTAGAGATGGGATTTGTTCACTTTCCTTTTAATATTAGGTCTTCTTTTATTAAGCTATTGCATAGCTTCTATCGCGGGCCAGCGTGGAGACCGAATCCAGAAATTCCGTAATGAAAATAACCTGACACGGGACTCCTCTACGGTGAACCGCTAGATGGCGCATTTTTTATCAACGCCATCTAGCGGTGAGCCGCTAGATGGCGTTGATAAAAAATGCTATGCAATAGCTTTACCGTGGCAGTCCCCGAGTGCCACACATCTTTTTTTTTTGGTTACTGTTTTAGTTTACTCAACACTTAAGGCATACAGTTAAATGCAAACAAATTCTAATCTTTCAAAAACACTTAAAACATAATACTATAGTTTCAGTCAATGTTAATTGTAATCTTGTTCAAAAATAAATAAAATTAAAACATAAATAAAACACAATGGAAATACCATAGCGATATCACTAGGCGACATAAATCAAAGCATTAAAATAGCGCATTAATACATGACCAACAAAGCGAATCAAATAATATCAATTAAATCAATAAAACTATAAACTATATGAAAAATTGTGAACTGAAACTAACGATATTATGCATAATATATTATGTATTCTGGACTAACTGTTGCCCGCGTTTTCGTCTGCGTGTATTTAGTTTATAAAAATCAAAAAACTTTTGATTTTCCGAGATAAAAACCTTTATTATCACTCACCGGAATGCTATGACTTTTGTATTTGCAACCTCCCGGACCACATGCAAAAATCACGTTAAGCCGTTGCTGCGTGATTAAAGGACAAAGCAACAAACAAACATAATTTCGCATTTACCATATTAATAAGGACCATTCAATTAGCTAATTAATAGCCATTTAAAGTATTGGTCAGTACTCATAGTAACAGTGAAGATTCAAAATTATATATTCACACACAAGACCTAGTAAAATGTATTATGTTCAATTTTCTGTACCCTCATATTTTTGTACCTGCTTTTTGGTGAATAAAGGATCTATCATCTCTCTATCTATCTACAGACAAACAGACAGACCTTGTGACATTCAGCGGAAGTTAATAATCGGATCCTTTTTATCATTCTATGGATGTACGGAACCCTAAATCTGACTCCGTAATCTGCCACTACAAATATACAATACAAGGTTATTGTATTCAAATTTATTTTATCATCTTTAACAAAGATGTAATAAAATATCCTGACACATTGGTTATGAGTAACAAAAGGTATTTCTTGCAATTTACGAGGGCGCGTGGTTCATGGTTGTGTGTGTCGTATCTATATAAGTGTGAGCGAGAGCTTGCTCGCGTCTGACCGCTCCCACTTAGGCTCCTGACAGGCACGCACACTTACGCAATGTGCATGTACACGACGTAACCACAAGTAAAGCTCACGCGCCCTCGTGAATTGCAAGAACTATACAAGTTTTGTGTCCTGATGTGTGTCTTAGAAATAGAAATAGAAATATTTTTTATTCAAATAAACTTATTTAAGTGCTTTTGAATCGTCGATGAATCTACCACTGGTTCGGAATGCCGTTCCTGCCGAGAAGAGCCAGCAATAAACTCGGCGGTTGCTCTTTTCAAAAAAATTTTTTTTACAATAGGTAACAAAACTATGCTATGTACACAGTGCTTCCACAATGAAGTTTCAAAAATGCACCTACATTTGCATGTTACAATCTATCTTAAGACGGGCCGCCATAAAGTAGACCCATTCCCGTTGGTGGCATCCGTTCACGAGCATGACGCATGATCCAACCGTTGCTTCGCTCAACCATATTTGTATTTTTTGTTTCTATCTACGTACATAATATCTGTTTCGAAGGACATTATATTAGATTATTTTTATGCTACACTAGCAAACCCGGCGAACTCCGTTTCGCCACCAGATTACATGCTATGTATCAGAGATGGCGCTGTATGTGAAAAAAGATTTTCCCGCTTTTCTGTTGAAATTTTTCCTTAATTTTCTTTGCTATAAACCTCACGGAGCCCGAGACCTTTCCAACGAATGCAAAACCGTGGAAATCGGTTCGTGCGTTCTGGAGTTATAGCGTCAGGAAGGAAAACCCGACTTATTTTTATATAAGAGACTAGCTTTAACCCGCGGCTTCGCTCACGTTAGGTTCGATTTTTTAACCCCTATTTAACCCTCTTGGGGTTAAAATTTTCCAAAATCCTTTCTTAGCGGATGTCTACGTCCTAACAGCTACCTGTATACCAAATTTCAGCTCGATCAGTCCAGTGGTTAGAGCTGTGCGTTGATAGATTAGTCAGTCAGTCAGTCAGTCAGTCACCTTTGCCTTTTATATATTTAGATTAACAAGATTTCATCAAGTTACCTAGATATTCGTATGTTATTCCCGTATATGGTCAAGGCTTTTAGACATTGTGTGAAATGCATGTGAAATGAGTACGCAAACTGAGAGTAACTTTTAAGCAATTATATTTCGCAACGCTTAATAAATATTCAAGTCATATCGCAGAACAGTTGTCGCTTGCTCAATAGGTACCTAGTAGGTTGTACGAACATGGTAATCCATACCTATTATGATGTCAATCAATCCCTAATAGCGCAGCGGTTACAAGTGCCGATTGAAAATTGAAAGGTAACAGGCTGACTGACTGAGATATCAACGCACAGCCTAAACTACTGAAGTTAGAAACTTGAAATTTTTACAGTTGGTTCCTTTTATGACGTAGGCGCACACTAAGAAAGGATTATTGGAAATTCCACCCCTAAGGGGTTTAAATAGGGGATGGAAGTTTATATGAAAGTCCGTCATTTTTCAAGCTGTTTCCATCAAAGTTGGTATTTGAGCTTTCAGTTAAAAATAAAAAAGTACGTGTGTCACAGTTTTTGAAAATTCCACCCCAAAATCTAATTCCACGCGGACGAAGTCGCGGGGGCAAAAGGTAGTTGGATATAGTTCTTTCATTTCATGAGGGCTCGTGGCTCATGGTTGTGTGTGTGTCGTATCTGTATAAGTGTGAGCGAGAGCTTGCTCGCGCCTGACCGCTCCCTTCTAGGCTGCTAACAGGCACGCACACTTACGCAATGTGCATGTACACGACGTAACCACAAGTAAAGCGCCCGTAACTTCGTGAGATAAAGACATACTTGACAACTTTTTTGTATAATTACTTTTAAAAAAAAGGTTTTTAATATTATAATACGTCATTGTCATAATAATCATGTCATTTGTCTGTTTTTAGGGTTCCGTACCCGAAAGATAACAATCCTCCGTTGTCCATCGGTCTGTCTGTCCGTCATTTCAATAACTAATGTAATCCACAGGTACTCAACCTTATTTTTCCTAACGGGCTAACTTGGAAGGGGTATGGCAGTGTACATTCAACCTATACCTCCTAATCGGTTTCTGCACGCCATCGTGCCGAAAAGCTAATTCGCTTGGCGGCACGTCTTTGACAATAGGGTGGTAACTAGCCACGGCCAAAGCCTCCCACCAGACCAGACAGAGACAATTCAGAAATTATAAATTCCCAAATTGCCCCTGCCGGAATCGAACCCGAGGCCTCCCAGTTATAAGACCACAGCGCTCACCACTGCGCCAGGGAGGTCGTCAACCCATTCCCGTTGGTGGCACCCGTTCACGAGCACGACGCATGATCCAGCCGTTGCTTCGCTCAACCATATTTTCAGATCACGGCATACCAAGATCGTATGCCCTAATAGTAAATACCTGCATACAATCAATATTACCTAGAAATGTACTCACCTACTAACTCGAGAGAGCATTTTACGCTCTAGATCTTATGTGCGAGAACTTGCTGTCTACCTATCCATTTGTCTACTTTCTCACTGCTTAGGTACATATCAATCTTAGTTATGACGACCTCCCTGGCGCAGTGGTGAGCGCTGTGGTTTTATAACTGGGAGGTCTCGGGTTCGATTCCCGGTGGGGGCAATTTGGGAATTTATAATTTCTGAATTGCCTCTGGTCTGGTGGGAGGCTTTGGCCGTGGCTAGTTACCACCCTACCGTCAAAGACGTGCCGCCAAGCGATTTAGCGTTCCGGCACGATTCCGTGTAGAAACCGATTAGCGGTATGGGTTGAATTTACACTTCTATACCCCTTCCAAGCTAGCCCGCTACCATCTTAGACTGCATCGTCACTTACCATCAGGTGAGATCGCAGTGAAGGGCTATCTTATCATCGAATAAAAAAAACATGTTTTTTCGGTGTTTTTTGGTACGGAACCCTTCGTATGCTAGTCCGGCTCGCACTTGACCGGGTATTATATTATTTGTAATGCACCTAAGGACAAAGAGCTACGTGACAAATCTATTCAAAATAATTGAAGGAAAAGAATAGAATTTACTAAGGTAATATCAGGTGATTTGTAGACATACAATAATGAGCACGTTCTTGACAATAAGTAGGTACGTAATTCCTGTGAATAAAGGATTACCTACTTACCTAAGTAGTTATTTAAATAAAGTAACACCGAACGTGTACTTTTTTTATTTAATTTATTGCACAAAATAAATAAATAAAAAAAAGACGTGTGGCACTCGGGGACTGCCGCGGTAAAGCTATTGCATAGCATTTTTTATCAACGCCATCTAGCGGTGAGAGGAGTCCCGTGTCAGGTTATTTTCGTTACGGAATTTCTGGATTCGGTCTCCACGCTCAAGGCCCGCGATAGAAGCTATGCAATAGCTTAATAAGTAAAATAAATACACATGACTTATTCAACAGACTATAAAGAAGATTGCCCTGAAACCAACAGATATTTTGCTTATTTTGGAGGGTTTTTTTTGATTTTTCGTAATTAAATGTAGCCTATGTGTTACTCCATTCCATTCAGTTAAAGCGGTTCATTCCTTGTGGAGTGAAGGAGTAACAAACATACACATACAACCACATTACAAACTTTAGCCTTTATAATATTTGTGTGATTAAATAATAAATAATAATCGGTAAGGAATTATTAAAAGCCGCAATAGCCCAACGGTCAAGGTGCGGACTGAAAACTGAAAGTTCGCAGGTTCGAGCCCCACCCGTAGCACTATTGTCGTACCCATTCCTAGCACAAGCTTTCCGCTTATTTGGAGGGGAGAGGAGAATATAAGTCAAGTTCAGCTTGGCTAATATTCTTTTTAAAAAAAGAAAGAATAATAAATCTTTAAGGAATAATTAATTTTTAAGCGACTTCCAAAAAGGAGGAGGTTATAAAAATCTCAATTTCCTTAAAAGGCAGTGGCGATGATGCCATTTTTAAGCATTTTTACTCCATTTAAGATGCCAACACCGCAATCTAAGTAAGGCGCTTATCTGATAAGAGTGATAAGGGATAATTGTTCACACACAATTAGATATAATGCGCAAACACTACATCGCATCGCCTACATCATCGCTTGCAAACATTGGCGCAAGTTTATTACACACAAGTAGTAATATGTAAGTAGGTATGTACTTACATATCCGGTTATATTTTTTTTTTAACGAGGCCAGAAGATTAAAATTTTACTACCACACTGCCGAATTAGTGTTTTTCTTTGTTGTATATGTATAACAAAGATGTATAAATTATACACGGTGAAATTTTATTCCCCGTAAATCCTGAAGGAGGTGAATGTGCTCATGAAACTGAACAACTTTCCCCAAGGAACATAGGTCGAAATATGAAAAATTGGACCCTCCATACAAAATTGACGATTAGCTGATTGATTTACTATGGGAGGTCCAAAATTTTTTTTCATATTTCGACGTATGTTCCTTGGGGAAAGTTGTTCAGTTTCATGAGCACATTCACCTCCTTCAGTATTATTTCGGAGTTTCAATACACGTTGTATAGTATAATAAGTATGATACTTATATGTATCATATGCTTATGCATATAACATATATTATTATAGATAGATAACACAGAGTTTTGTGAGAGGATAGCTATGCCCATCGATGTAGAATAATATTATACATATCGATGTATAATACTATTCTACATCGATGGACATAGGTATGGCATAAGCATCGGACTATGTCAGTTTCCCCATCTACGCATGTATTAAGTAACCATAGGTTTAACGCCGTACAGGCTCGTCGCTGTAGGCACGCCGTGATCTAGAATGATTGGAAAGCATCGCCTATCGCATCTAACTGGGCTTCCGTATCGGCAGAGATTGTCCGCACGCAACTTGATTCACGACTCGCGCATTATATGGTTTTTTACAAGCTTTTATTTAATGTGACGACCTCCCTGGCGCAGTGGTGAGCACTATGGTCTTTTTAAGCTATTGCATAGCTTCTATCGCGGGCCTTGAGCGTGGAGACCGAATCCAGAAATTCCGTAACGAAAATAACCTGACACGGGACTCCTCTCACCGCTAGATGGCGTTGATAAAAAATGCTATGCCGCGTAGAGGAGTCCCGTGTCAGGTTATTTTCGTTACGGAATTTCTGGATTCGGTCTCCACGCTGGCCCGCGATAGAAGCTATGCAATAGCTTAAAACCTTCTAGACGTTTAAGAGGACTTTATCACCGAGATTCAAACGTCCGACCTCCAAACATTAACGGCTTACCGTTGAGCCATTGAGGTTGAGGCTAACTCGAGACCGTGCAAAACGTAAACCTATTTTGATAGGGTTGTAACAGGAGGAGTATAAGAATTAATATAATAGTTTTAATCAAATTCAAATTTTTTTTATTTCATGTAGGCCAACTTGTAGCTCTTGTGACACGTCATAAATCTACCACCGATTCAGAATGCCGATTCTGTTGAGAAGAGCCGGCAAGAAACTCAGCAGTTGCTTTTTTAAAAAAAAAATACAATAGGTAACAAAACTATGCTATGTATACAGTGCTTCCACAATGAAGCTTCAAAATGTATACGTAGGTACATATAATGTAACACATGTTAAAACGGGCAGACAAAGTAGACCCATTCCCGTTCGTGGCACCCGTTCACGAGCACGACGCATGATCCAGCAGATCTAATTTAATATTATTTGTTCTAATTAATATATTATTATTTACTAATTGAGTAATAAGATTAGAATCTAAGTTTTGCACGCCATTTATATGGCTAATTGTAAATTGCTCTAAGTATACTTTATAACGTCGTACTTAGTACCCTACTATGTACATGTGTTTGTTGGTTTGTCCTTCAATAATGCTGCAACAGAACTACGGATCGACGTGATTTTTTGCATGAATATAGTTGAGGACCTTGAGAGTGACATAGGCTACTTTTTATCCCGGAAAATCAAAGAGTTCCCGCGGGGTTTTAAACACTAAATCCACGCGGACGAAGTCGCGGGCATCAACTAGTTATAAATAATTATTGTATGTTAATCCACCAACAAACCAACGGGAATGGGTCTGCTTTGTCTTCCCATGTTGACATGACTGTGTTGGATTGTATGTATTGCATTTTTGAAGCTTCACTGTGGAAGCACTGTATACATAGCTTAGTTTGGTTACTTATTGTAAAATTATTTTATTTTTTGAAAAGAGCAACTGCTGAGTTTCTTGCCGGTTCTTCTCAGCAGAATCTGCATTCCGAACCGGTGATAGATTTATGACGTGTCATAAGAGCTACAAGGTAGCCTACATGAAATAAATAAATTTTGAATTTGAATCTCAAAAGAGCACTCTATCATATTATTTTGTTTCATTAATCCCATTCTTTTTTGGCAGCCCTATCAAAATAGGTACACACATGAGGCTATTCAGAAAATTTACCTCTGTTATTTACCCACTCATAATAATTTGTCCATGGTATACATTTAGAGATATGATCGAGAGTATAACAGCATATTATATACTTACCTACTCCGTGGTACCACTTCTTTGATACCGTTTGACCGACAGAACCGTTTGTAAGCAATCTAGAATTTAGAATCTGCTCAGTAACTAGGGTTGCCAGATTTTTTTCAGCCTATAAGGGACAAATGGTTAAATAAGTAAAAAAATACGGGATTTCAGTTTTTTACCCGGGACAAATAAAGAAACAAAATTATTTAGTGTCATTTTTTTTTTGATATTTTTTCGAGGATCAAGTTTTAATATATTTTTATTCGTTTTAACATATCTGTAAAAATCAATACAATTATAATCGTAATGCAAAACGGTAATCAACTCGCTTTTTTACGAACGTTGCGTGTGTGAATAGTTGAATCGATATCATAATGAAAAACGAAGTACGGTTCAAATACGGGACAGAGTCAGTCCCGCCGGGACATTTTAAACTATGCCTAAAATACGGGATGTCCCGGGAAATACGGGACGTCTGGCAACCCTATCAGTAACTAACATTGAATTATTATACGGGAATCATCCCGCGACTTTGTTCGCGTGGAAAAAGTTTAGAGTGACTTGCTACTATCCGCGAGACGTTATGTCCTCTATCTCCGATAATAGTGAGTAGATCTTCACCAAAATTGGACAAAGTTTTTCTAATAACACACTATTTATAATAAAAAAAGAATTAGCAAATTCGGTTTAGATTTGACGAAGTTATGGAGCGAAATCAACAAAAACTTTCATCCCCTATCCCGGATATAACTTTTTGTTTATCGGGATAAAAAGTATCCTCCGATTAAAATTTTCAAAATATATATTTTTATGTACGGAATTCGTCCTGTTACAGTTTTATTATAAGCGTAGATTAAAAAATTATTATTTCAGTTCTGTGCCGTCGGCTTGACCTTCCGGAGATAACACTACTATCACTTTTCATGCGCATGTCTACTTCTACTGTTAGTGAGAGCGAGATAGCCTATACAGGGCCTAGTCGCGGGGCGGCTCCCCTCCCGCCCGCGTGTGCCGGCTAGGCGCGACGAGTGGCGCGAGCGCGTCTCCTCAGTACGCTATTATTTACCGATTAGTGTGCATGTGTCACGTTCACTGGATTGTGTCGCACGGAGTTACGTCGATACAGTGAGTTTTTATATTTATTATATAGATTGTTGGTGAGAGTGAGAATATTCGTGTTTAGAACCGATTTGTTTATTAGTAAGGTCCTGTAAACGATGTTATCGTTGGATCATATAAAGAATATAAAACGGTTCATATTTTAAACTTTGTGGTACTGTGAATTGTAAGTTAAATAATTGCCTTTTATTGTAATATAGATATTTATTTAATTAGATAATGTATATGTAGGTAAATAACCTAATGTACAGAAAGTTTATTACAGCTTTACTTTATGGGTTGTTTGCACAACCTCTATGGGTCGCTAGCGGCACATAGTACAGTTGCCGGCTTTTCAACCGTAACTGTGGGCATATATTGCCAGACTGACCGTCAGGCTTAGTGGCTCGCTCAACGCAGCCATCTAAAGCTCGTCAGTCGCGGCCGTCTGAGGCTCGCTAGCCGCAGCCGTCTAAGGCTCGCTAGCCGCGGCCGTCTAAGGCTCGCCAGCCGCGGCCTTCTAAGGCTCGCCAGCCGTGGCCGTCTAAGGCTCGCCAGCCGCAGCCGTCTAAGGCTCGCTAGCCGCAGCCGTCTAAGGCTCGCTAGCCGCGGCCGTCTAAGGCTCGTCAGCCGCGGCCTTCTAAGGCTCGCCAGCCGCAGCCGTCTTAAGGCTCGCTAAGCGCAGCCGTCTAAGGCTCGCCAATCGCAGCCGTCTAAGGCTTGTCAATCGCAGCCATCTAAGGCTCGTCAATCTCAGCCGTCTAAGGCTTGCCAAAAGCAGCCGTCTTAGGCTCGTCAATCTCAGCCGTCTAAAGCTCGCCAATCGCAGCCGCCTAAGGTTTGCCGCAAGGCAGCTGTTTAAATGTTAATTAAGGATTTTGTTGGTGCAAATGGTGGAGCCGACCACTTTCCTTACCATGGGAGAATTACTGGAGGAGTCAGGAGAGACAGAGGAAGATGGCCTCTGGTTCGAAAAAATAATAGAGTTAGTACGAATTGGAAAACTCTAAGTCCAACAAAGGAAGAACTTTTTGGCGAAAATACAGATCCTCAAATATGAAACAAGATTCGATTCGCATTCATCATCATCATCATCATGTCCACATGCATCCACTGTTGGACACAGGCCTCTTTTAAGTAGCGCCAACGTTGCCTATGCTCAGCTTTTCGCATCCAATCGATACCTGCCACTTTTCGGATGCCGCATTTGTCTGCCTGGCACAGAATATGTGCCGGAGAAACCCTATAAGAAAGTCTCTATACTAGAGTGGACTTTATGTAGAGCGTTAATAATAAGCTCTCCATCTATCGTAAATAGAATTTAAGGATCGGCAGCCTAAGCAAATAATTTTTTATTATCGGCCTTGTAGCCGATGCGCCGTCTAATTCTGACGAGATCGGAACTTTCCCGTCAATTACATCAACCGCCCGAAGATGAAGAGGCAGAAGAGCTACAGATGGAAGAAAGAGCTGCTAAGAAGAGAAGACTGGATAAGTTAGAAGAAAAAGTAGATTTGGAAAACTGTGCCAGAAAATAGAGTCGCTAAAAAACAAAACAGTAATAGACCAACCAGAGGCTAGTTCTTCTACGGACACATGTTTTCGACACATGATGACTATGAATCGGAGTCAGATATAGAAAACGAGGATCCGTTAGATGATTTTGGAGGGTGCTTCAGATATTGAGGTATCAGGCGCCTACAAGGTCCAGCTTTTAACTGGAATGATGAACCCATACCAAATATATCAAGTGAAATAAGTTTTGCCCCAAATGTGAAAGACGATGATCTTCTTATTTAAAAATTTTAAAGAGCCAAGGCATGGCCGGTCAGAATTAGGGTCAACGTGTGGGAGTAGGATCCGTTATTAAGAGGATCAGAAGAAATTACGGTGTTTGCCACCCTCAAAGTCAATGACCAGCTAGGCAGTTTAACACAATTACCACACTGTTATAAGTTTATAACTAATGCAGATATGACAGTATTTGTTATGGTCTATGGAAACAGCTTTGGGGCAGAACGAGCAATGACGTTAATGAGTTACTGTCGAGTGACTCGTCCGCTTTTAAGAAGGTATCAGACGAACTTCTTCATTACACCTGTGCTCGCAGGGCTGAAATCATTGACCTAAGAGATCATTTAAGCCAGGTAATGATTTTTTAGCAGCAAAATCTGTCTCAAATCTATATATATCTCAGATTCCGCCATCAGAACCACACCTGTTTGACGAAAAACGCCTTGCTTGCATGCCTATATTAGCAAACAACAGGTTTCTTTAGAGTCTTTCGTTCCGCAAAAAGACCCTTGCAAATAAGTTCCTGTTCTGTTTACAACGAAAATAGGCTCTGGAAATCAAAGCCGGATCAGAAACAGAAAGCAAATCAATTAAATTGGAAGAAACCACAAACATCTACCTCTACGCCAGTGGCACAAGGCAGATATTATAAAGACAAGCCATAAGGCCCTAGGAAGCATCGACCTTCTACAATCGACAAACAATTGAAGGGCGGTCAACTTGCTATGTTGGTGTCCTGTTGGAAAAGACTCGGCGTACCAGAGCCAATTCCCAAAAAGATAATCGGTTACAGAATACCCTTTGTCAAGATACTTCCTCTTACTTGAATAATAGAGCAGAATTTAAAGAGATTTACATATCCAATTTCGAAAGAAATGACCAGAAAATAGAGAGAAGTTAAAAGAAGATATTATAGAGAAGACAGCACAGAATAGAATAGAATAGAATAGAAATATTTTTTATTCAAATAAACTTTTACAAGCACTTTTGAATCGTCAATGAATCTACCACTGGTTCGGAATGCCTTTCCTGCCGAGAAGAGCCAGCAAGAAACTCGGCGACAGGAAACGGGATGTTTGTCAAAACTGTTCTTAATCTAAAAAGCAAATGGGAAAATGCGCCAAATTGTCAACCTTAGTCGATTAAGTCTTTACCTCAAACCAAAGGAGTTCCGCTTGATAAAACAGTCAAAGGTAGCGCAGTTCTTGCAGCAGGATGATTATATGTGCAAGTAGATCTGTCTCAAGCTATCTACATATATAATAAAAACAAACCATCACAGGTTCATGACTCTCAGTTACAAGGGTGTTTTATACCGATTGACTTGCCTACCGAATGGGTCTAGCCAGCGTCCCATTAGCCTTCTCAGGAATCACAAATTGGATAGCAAATTTATTTCGGGCAGAAGGAATGAGAGTTCTGGTTTACTTAGACGATTTTCTTTTCGCCCACCAAGACAAGTCAGTTTGTCAGAGACAGGTCGAGACAGCAGTAGACCTGTTATTTCCTCTGGGATGGAAAATAAATCGAGACAAGTCTATCAGCAGTCCAACAAAGAAAAATCGAATTCCTAGGGATTTTCTTCAATACTCAAATGAATCTGAAAACCCTTACCAAGGACGAAGTTGCTGAACTGCGAGCATTTCTCAAAAAGATTTTAACTGTTGGCTGAGGAAACTAGATTGAAGAAACGTCCTTGATAAAGAAACAACAATTCGTAAAAGAAGCAGCTCCCCTTGGTCGCCTTTTCTGCAGGCAACTTCAAAAACCAGGTCGAATTCTAGAGGAGGATAGACTAAAGAAATTCTTTCTTTTACCTCAACCGGCGATAAATGAATGTGTCTGGTGGCTGGAACATCTAGAGGAATCAAGAGGAATATTTTTGACAACCGACGCTTCAGGTTCAGGGCTACAGCTCGAACAGTTCCTTTGTTCAGGCAAGTGATCTTCCGTTCAGACCAAGTGGCACGTAGGTCGGAAGGAACTGCATGTAGTTAAGTCTTAATTGTGAACAAAGTTGTAATGATTCAGGCAGTCGGTCGTACAGCAATTTTATACTTACGCAACCAGGGAGGCACAAGATTAAAGACTTTTGGCGAGAAAGATCGATCAGATCAACACCATTCTAATCCCTATTATGTACCCGGAACATACGTCACGATAGCAGACCGATCGTCGAGAGAGGCAACATCAATCGATTGGCAATTGAGCAAGAGTCTCACACACAGAAGGTTTTCAGCCATTGGGGGACTCCACAAGTGGAACTGTTTGTGACATCCTGGTCCAAAGTAGTTCGCCAGTACGTATCGATAGATGCGATGGATGTGGCTTTCATGCTTATGCTTCGTCAATGCATTCAGCAGAAAGTGGAAGTACGATCTAGCCTGGGTATTCTACCATCGCCATTGATTCCCAAAGTTATCCAGCACTTCAAAGTTATCCTGGTAGGGATTCCCAGATGGACGCGAGCTTTTCGGCGAACAGCTCTGAAACCCAAGGCACTGCTGCACTTATAGTGTATTGAACCTGTCTCTTCACTTGATGGATCTAGCCACTTACCTTGTGAAGATATGGGATTGCTCAAATCGGCTTGGAGGTCGTCCACTTGGAAGACATATTGTTCTGCGTGGAAAGATTGGACAAAGTGGTGTAGAACTGAAGGCGTTGTTTCAAATAATCCTAGTCCTCAGCAAGTTGCAAGATATTTAAATTTCTTATATAGAATTTTAAAAAGTAGCATACAGTACAATCTTGGTTAGAAACTCTGTAATTGCCACTTGCAAATCCGGAAGCTGAACGTAACGTATGCACCCATCCAATCGTAACATCTATCCTGAGAGCAATCAGCTTGAAGTCGTCCGAAAAATGTTCATTGCACCCTCGTGTGTGAAATATTCAAGATTTGATCACGTGGTTAAAGGATAATCCCCCAGACGAATCGAGTATTTACCAGATTTCTAGATATTGTGCCCTGTATTGCTGTTGGCTTCGGGAAGGAGAATACACGGTTTGACATTATTACGGATAGACGGCATTGCTATACAAAATGAGACAATAACGTTTTGGCCAGCGTTTGGTTCTAAAATGGTTCGGACCAAGGAAAGACGATCGGGGTGGTTAATAAATAAGTCTCAAGATTCAGAGTTTGACATTGTAAAATGGATACGGCAGTTACTGCTCGTGTCTTCGGAAAGGAGGAAAACATCTCCTGGGTTAGTGAACTTATTTGTTACGACTAGGGGAAAGGTAAAGCCTACCTCCAGAATGGTGATTGTTGGGTGGCTAAGACCGGTATTTTTAAGTTTGTGTTTAGAGGTTGCTTCAAGACCAATCAGGTCAGCGGTGGCATCCTATAACATTGAAAATAATTTTATTTTAGATGATTTATTAATAAGAGGTTATTGACGAGGCGCTAATTTTTTCAAATATTTGTGTCCGCGCCTCTTTACATTTCAATAATACTTTATTAAATTCCTTTGTACCAATCTAATTTAAAAGTATCTTTTAAGTTGGAATGATAATATAATAATTGAAAGAATAATCTGGATGTAACTGTTTAGTTCTTGGGATTATTAGTGAGAAAATTTATGTTTTTTATTTATTGATTATTTTTAAGATTGACTGATTTATAATAATTGCAAAATGGCATTAATTGATAGTACCAAGATGCTACAATTTATTGTCTGTGAAAATTGCCTTTTTCTTTCTGGGTTGGAGTATTTTAATTTCTTCTATAGTCACAGTACGCTATACTAGTGCCGGCAGATACCAAAACAAGTCTCCGGAAGGTCAAGCCGACGGCACAGAACTGAAATATAACCGTTTTCTACCCCGAAGGGAGGAAAACGAGTATTTCAGGTCTTGCCTAGGCTTGACCTGGAGCAAGTCCCTTGCCGCCACCAAGAAACTTTACTCAGCTCCGGAGTGGTACTGAGGAGACGCGCTCGCGCCACTCGTCGCGCCTAGCCGGCACACGCGGGCGGGAGGGGAGCCGCCCCGCGACTAGGCCCTGTATAGGCTATCTCGCTCTCACTAACAGTAGAAGTAGACATGCGCATGAAAAGTGATAGTAGTGTTATCTCCGGAAGGTCAAGCCTAGGCAAGACCTGAAATACTCGTTTTCCTCCCTTCGGGGTAGAAAACGGTTATATTTTATTTTATTAAAGCAGGTGTTTTTACTTTGCGGAATTCCACGATAATTTTTTTTTGAAAAAGAATATTTGCCAAGCTGTTACCATGTGTGCCAAAAAGATTTGATGTAAACGGGGTCTTAATAATTTTACTGTCATGTAAACGAGCCTTATAGGCTAGGAGATGATCACAACATTTATTTATATGTCGCAGAGTAAACAGCGGAACGTCAAGCCTTGGTTGTCTTGGGCGTATTCCGTAGCTGTATTCCGTAGATTGGCAACATTGGGGGAATGTCAGTGGTTGGACAAGGGGACAATGTGACACTGTGGCAATGGAATCAGTTAGCACGCCTTAAAGCCAATGATTGGGAATTGAATTGAATTGAATTGGTGCGTAAAACATCGGACTGCAGCCAACCTAAGAACGACTTCGCCGTGTTCCAAAAATAATCCGCTCGCATCTTGATTTGTTGTGACTAAACCTATCAAGCGTAAATCGAGTCTTATTTCCACCTAGCGGACGCCTGCGACTTCGTCCGCTTCTACAATTCACAATCAACACACAGTGCACTATTGTCGTACCCACTCCTAGCACAAGCTTTCCGCTTATTTGGAGGGGATAGGAGGATATTAGTCAACTTCAGCTTGGCTAATATTCTTTAAAAAAAAAAAAAAAAAGTTTAGGTGGATTCCCACAGCATCAGGATTGAGGATTTGGAACCCGAAATTTTCATGGAAGCATCTCGCAAAGTTTTTTTATCGATTAAAAAAAGATTCACACAAAGGTAGAAAAATACAATCCGTTCTACTCTTTTTTCAAAAGTTGCCACCGCGCCCGCCACCGCACACGCGAATTAGTGTGAACAAGTGGGTACTCAGGTTAACGTTTGAACAGGTTTGATGTGGGACTTTGTCAGAGTTATCTGGCAAACCCCACATCAAAATTAGCCAGAAGAGTGTGCGGTATGGTCGCTGCTTGCCGTCAGTGACTGTCGGATGTCTTCGTAGTTAAGTTAGTTTTAAGTAGGATAAGTTAATTGTATCTTTTATACGTTTGGATGGGGTTGGCGTGCCTGCGGGTAAAAAATCCCAAAAAAAAAATAGATTAAAAAAAAAACATCTAGTAAAATAATATGGCCGCCGTCTCCTGGACTATTAAGCTCGTCTCGCAGGTGGGGCCGGCGGGACGGCATTCCACGCTTGACCCACATAGCCGCAGCGGGCGAGCGTGTGTTGGCCCTTTTATAGGAATACCTCTTTTTTCCCCACTAGTGTTCCACTCGCTTTACACTTATGTAAACAAATACTCACGCTTCAACTTTCGTTGCAACTCGCACACAAGTTAGTGATTGATTGACAAGTTTTGTTTAATATTATTGTTAATTTCTGTTTGACATACTAATATCAACTTAAATATATATAATAATGATATATTTGTACGCCACACTGTGGCAGAATACAAGTCACTATTTTATTATAACATCTACATATCTACTGTATTCACAAATGAATTATGAATTATAAGTTTTTAACCGACTTCCAAAAAGCGAGGAGTTTCTCAATTCGTCGGAATCTGTTTTTTATGTATCATTATTATATCATTACTCGAAGATCCCCAGGTGGTCCCATTGTCATCGGGTTAGGATCTGATGATGGGATCCTGGAGAAATAGAGGGAACTCGTCAAATTTTATAGGCACAATTGAGATATGTAATTTGTAGTTGCGTTTGAAGTCGGTTTTGTAAAAATTTCACAAGTTAGTGATTGACAAGTTTAGTTTTTAACCGACTTCCAAAAAGAGATGAGGTTCTCAATTCGTCACAATCTTTTTTTTATGTATGTTCCCCGATTACTCGAAGACGCCTGGACCGTTCGCGTAGATTAAGGTTTTTCAATTCCCACGGGAACCCTCTTATTTTCCGTGATAAAAAGTAGCGTATGTGTTATTCCAGACTACAGTCCATCTGTAGCCTTTGAACCAAATCGTGATTGAGTAATAAACATCCATCCATTTCGCATAAACTTTCGCATTTATAATATTAATAGTATAGCAACTGGCAGATTACCAGTCAACCTTCGAATCATTGAAAAAAGACGTAGGCGATTGCTATAATTATGTAAATAAATTATAAAACAATTATTGCATAATAGAATCTTTGCTGAATGGAAGGCTACCTTCTCAATGTGCCTATAGTTTAGTACTAGCTTTTGCTCGCGGCTTTGCTCACGTTAAGTTCGATTTTTCAAACCCCTATTTTACCCCCTTAGGGGTTGAATTTTCAAAAATCCTTCCTTAGTTTGCGCCTACGTCATAATAGGAACCAACTGTAAAAATTTCAAGTTTCTTACTTCAGTAGTTTAGGCTGTGCGTTGATATCTCAGTCAGTCAGTCAGGACTTTGAATTTTATATATATATATAGATAGAATAGTTCTTTTAACACCTGCTGAGTAATTGTCTAATAGTTATTTGTTCGACAAGATAGCAAAGTTCATTTTTGCTGCGAGTGCCTAGTTTGTACCCCGAGCGGGCGAAAGATTCTAAGTTATAATCCTGAGTGTAGTGAGGAATTCAAAGGCACAAGCAACAAAAACTTTGCTATCGTGTGATACATACAACTTTTCACCTCACTAGTAGTAGTAGTAGTAGTTAGTTTTTAAGATTTTAATGTACAGAATAAATAAATTGTTCAAAAAGGGCGCTTTTGCCGTCTAAAACCAGTGAGCAAAAGTCGTTTTTGCTCACTCAGTGAGAAAAATTTTGAACTTTTCTTGAGACGACACTTTTTCTCACCAGTGAGCAAAAGTCGTTTTGAGCAAAAACGACTTTAAATATTGGATAGAATCAGGCGTTACTTTGCGGAAGTTCATGATTAACAAAAAATGTTAGAATTATTTTGCTGTAATCCGCCAACAGAAAAAAATCTGTATGGTCAAACATGCAATTATAAGCTAAGCACCGCTTACCTCCCCAATCAAGCAATTAAGCAAAGTTCCCAAGCAAGCAATGCCACCACCACTCACATGCACCACCACACGAGACTTTTATACTACTCTCGACGCACGTTTCGCCGAAAAACGACTTTTGCTCACTGGTTTTAGACAGCAAAGGCGCCCTTTTTGAGCTAATAAGGTGAAAAAATCGATATCTAAGTTTTTTTTCTTTAAAAAAATATATCAGGCAAGCTGAAGTCGGGGTCATCTAGTTTGTAATATTAGTAGGATTTTGGAGTTCCAATAATATATTTATACATACATACGTGTCGAACTAATAGCCTTTTTTTTAAGTTACTTAGTTAAAAACATCCGCCCGCATGACCTTTGACAAAATACATATATTTTATTCGACGCTTAATTTATTCGAAACCCAAACACACACGCGTTCTTCTGAAAGTGTCGAAAGGTTTATATATATGGAGGTGGTAAAAGTTGTTTTGACCGGTCCGTACAAATTACAATTATGGGTTGTTTGCTTGCTTTTTTTTTAGATAGCGAGCCGTAAATGTTTTGCGGAATCATTCGCAAACATTACAAAGATGGAAGGAGTTTGAATATTTTGGCCTACCGTGCCGCCATTTTGAATTTTTTTTCAAATTAGCGACCACTCATAGAAGCTGTATTTCTTTAATCAAAAGCTGACATCCCCATACACAAGTAAAATTTAAATGTTTTCTTAGACAAAATCTTCTCAAACGTCGGGTTTCTGAGATATAAGTTTTCTTTAATTTTCCGGGATAAAAAGTAGCCTAAATGTTAATCCAGGGTATTATCTAACTCTGATCCACTAAATCCGTCCAGCAGGGCTAGCATAGGCGGGAGAGATTTTATCCCCGGAAAAAGGATAAAATGTTTATCCCCTTGCTTAGTTTTATCCACCCGACGAGCATGGGCACAACAGTGGAAATAACACTCAGTGGATATACTTATAGGAAATTAGGAATATACTTCGCCTTCTCCTCTGTCGCCAAGCTTTAGCAAAGAGAAAAGATAATTTTATCCCCTGTCAGTGGATAAAATCGGGGGATAAATTTTTTATCTCCTGCCCATGCTAGCTATGCAGTTGTTGTTGCGTGAAAACGTAACAAACATACACACCCACATACAAACTTTCGCCTTTATAATATTAGTGTGATGTTATGGCAGAGATATTCTAAACTACAATCTATTTTTGAGTTCTATCAGAGAGTAGATTTTTCTCTATGGTTCTATTCAGTGATAGACTGAATTAGGAGTTAGGACCGTGGTCTACATATAGAGTGCATTTGAGTTCGTGCACTATTTGTTTTGCACTATAATAGCTCCTGAGTAATTGGCTGGCCACCTTGGCTGTCAAGGGGCTGCCCACCTTGTTAATTAAACGAATAATTAACTAATTATAAAATGTTTTAACATAATTAAATGATAAGAAAAGCATTAGTGCTAAATAGTAAATGATAAGTACTATTTAATACCTACATAATAAATCGTTGATAACACGTATTTTTTTTTACATTTGAAATAACGCAGCAAAGTGGCCATTTAAATAAATGAAGCGAAATTTTTATCTGTTAATTAAGTATATATAAATTAATAGTAATAGGAATATAATAAGTCGACCAACAAAATTTATTTTTTGGCATCAAAACCTAGCTTCTAATTTAATAACTCAGCAACGGGAAAATGATGAAGCTTCTAATATACTAACTCGGCTTCTTCACAATGGCCACAAAATATTCCAAAGAAAGCATCAAATAAAGAGCCACTATTTTTATTATTGTCCACTGCCACTGCACGATTTGGTGCGAGTGAGATGGATACGACTGGCCATTTGCACGATTTCGTTGGTGCGAGTGAGACGGATGCGACTGGCAATTTGCACGATCTCGTTGGTTATGGCTATTTGCACCAATCAGAGAGCGCCATTCAAAACATGCATTTGTTTTTTTTGTTGTTCTGTTGTTAGTGTGTTAATATTGCAATTATTTTTGTATAATTTTTTCTTTAAACTAAAGTTAGGTTAGGTTAGGGTTATACATGAACATTCAGGTGCCCGGCCGAAGGCCGGGCACTTAGGTTCTGTTGGGATCGTAAAGCTACCTAAAACTAAAAAAAAAGTTGAAAAAAAATTAGATTTTTTTTTTCAAAAATGTTATAATGTTGTGTTATGTTATGTGTAGGTATTTATCTTGAGTTAAATTTAAAAACAATCATTTTTTTAATTTCATTTTATCAAAAAAACCGTTTTTTTTATTTAATTAGAAACATTTTTTTATTTCATTTTTCTCACAAAAAAAAAAATTAAAAATGTGGTTGAAGATTTGGTGTATTATTTGATGCTAATATTTAAGTATTTTAGGAGTTCACGGTTTGAAGCTAAGTTATAAATATAGATGCTAAAATTATATTTTTTAGAGGCTCACTAGTTGAAGCTGACTTAGTAATTTAGAAGCCAATAATGGTATTAAATAGAAGCTCGTTTAATTACATGCCATAGTAATATACATATATGCAGTTAATTAAATAACTCAAACTGTTATTTCCCACTGTATTCATTTCCTGGTTGCTCGTTTTGTCTTGTCAAAAATATCACTCATTCATTCAGATCATTCATTCATTCATTCAGATCATTCATTCATTCATTCAAATCATTCATCTTCTAAATATATAAAAGGCAAAGGTGATTGACTGACTGAGCGATTGACTGACTGACTGACTGATCTATCAACGCACAGCTCTAACCATTGGATCGATCGGACTGTTTGGCCCACAGATATCACATATTTCGACGGCCCCTACGTAGATGATCGAAACTCAAAATGACGATTTTTTGTATTAACTTTTACAAGCAGTTATTCGAAGTTAAATAAATATTACGCAATTCAAAAAACGAAAACCAAAACAGGCCTATCCGAATCGCCTCACTACAGGGATACCTGTATCAGTGACGTCACCGTCCTTGGAATGTCAAGGCTTTTTAACTCCCATTCCTTCGCCCAAAATAATTATGCGCCTTACTCCAATCGTGGTCTTTTGTTTTTATGTTCATTTTACATGGGCAGGTATATATTATTCTGTGCATTATACTACGTTCATTGCGCCTTACTTCAGTCGTAGCCTGGAGCCTATATGCTTAGGCCAAGCATACCAATTCGTAAACAACATAATAGATTTATAAATACATATAAAAAATTCCGAGGCCGGCGGGATTCGAACCCACATCTCTCTGGGAATAGCGCCCGAGTGTGTTAACCGTTACACCACGGCCGAACCACACGTCAGCCACGAAATTAGTGATATGCATCTACTTTATTCAATCAGTTTTATAGCAAGTGTAGGTTAACACTTCAATAAAAAATTAAAAATTGTAACAAGAATGTGGCATCCATTTGGCAGTAGGTATAGAGCTCCATTGTAATATGGGGTCTTGGAAAAAAGTAGATCGACAACTGTAATGTGTCGCTACTAGATGTCGCTAACAGTTGCTATAAAACTGATTGAATAGAGTAGATACATATCACTGATTTCGTGGCTGACGTGTGGTTCGGCCGTGGTGTAACGGTTAACACACTCGGGCGCGATTCACAGAGAGATGTGGGTTCAAATCCCGCCAGCCTCGGAATTTTTGATATGTATTTATAAATCTATTAGGTTATTTCCTTTAAGTGTAGGTTAACACTTCAATAAAAAATTAAAAATCGTAAACAACAATTCTTAAGTCCCCATAATTTAGTGGGACAGTACCCCTGCAGCATCAGGCTTGAGGAGTTTAAGGTAAAAAAATTTATGGGACCATTTCGCAAGCTTCTTCTGTCGATTAAAAAAAATCGCGCGAATCGGTCCAGAAACCCCGGAGTACCCAATCGGTGGACATACATAGAAAAAAAATGATACCGACCGAATTGATAACCTCCTCCTTTTTGGAAGTCGGTTTAAAAGTAATACCGGCAGAATTGATAACCTCCTCCTTTTTGGAAGTGGGTTAAAAAAATTAAACTTACTTTGTCGACCTTTCGACCTCGGAGGCGGTCGTGGCACATCACTAACGTCACATGGCACCAACCTCCTTACGGATGGTACAGGCACGTCACTATTTGACATATTGAAAAAAAAAACACTTTATTTTTTAACTTTTTTTTTTTAATAAATCACAAGCAACGACTCAGTCCCGGAGTTCATCAATGACTGGATTAGCATAATGTTTTTTATCGTGAAACAACGGTGGCGATATGTTATCGATTACAGATTTATATACCTACTGATTTTTATCTGCACTTGAATTTATCTAATCGATACATAATTAGGTTCGTATCGGTAAACAATCTTTTGTACATACCAATAGAATAGATAAATGGCAGTCAACTCATAACCGGTCAAAACCAAAACCGGTTAAAAGTGCGTAATACACATTACACATACATAAATAGGTTCGCATCGGTAAACAATCGTTTGTACATACCAATGGAATAGATAAATGGCAGTCAACTCATAACCGGTCAAAACCAAAATCCTCACTATTGGTTAGGTTAGAAGTTTTTTTAACCACCCAGTAATGCTTGCATTCGAAATTTAATGTTGGTTAAAACCACCAGTCAAAACTGTTTTTGACTAAGGACAGGCGGTCTAAACAAGTTTTGTCTGAATTTCGCAGTCAAAAGTAGTTTTGATCAAAGTTCTTAGTCAAAAATGGTCTTACCTGGTTTAAAAAGTTCAGTTTTATCCGTCAAAAGTGGTTTTAACCGGTTATAAGTTTTGACTGCAATATATCACGTATATTCTCTTCTCAGCAGAATCAGCTTTCCAAACTGGTGGAAGATTCCCGACTTTTCATACAAGCCACAAGTTAGTCTGTATGAAAATAATTTTGAATTTCGAGTACTAAAGACACCTGCTTAATAATTTAACTGAAATGACCGGAAATACCATACAAATGTAGTCCTCAGCTCATGACATGTGCTACTGTGTATTACAGTTTTTAGCTGATTGCAAAAATATTGCAAGATGCTATAAACTATTTATGGAAATACTGGTTTTTGTGCAACATCTGTTACTTTATACCTATGGGCTAATTAAGTAAGTTTAATAAAAAAAACTGAAATAGGTACACTTCGTCTACTTAAAGACACTATCTCTACCAGTTAGACTTTACTCACTTAGACTTTAGATACTTTGATAACCTAAATATTAGGTTTTCAAAAGTTACTGTGGGATCTTTCAAAACCTTTAACTACGCGGAAGAAGTTGCGGGCAACAGCTTATTAGAATATAAGAAATATATCGTCGGCCTAATTATCAAACTTCGTATCTCCATTTGGTCAAACTTTACAGGAGAAATAAAAAACTTTTTTACTATATACCTAACTAACAATAAAAACATAGACAAACAACTTTATTTACATTTGAATATTAATGTGCTTATGTTTGTTGTAATTATGATTTATTATCTGTTATCATGGACTTAGGTATTAGGTCAAAATGGCGTCGGCTTATGCCGTGGTATTTTTATTTTTTGTAAATAGCAAAAAAACTAAAAATAAGATAATGGGAGATACGAGTGATTCCATCGCGTTCGTTACAGAATTTTACACTAGATGACGTCAAAATAAAAAAAATCGGAAATTTTAGAGTTACCTACAAGGTTTGATAATTAAGCCGACGATATCACGCAGTGTTTGTGTGTAGGAGTTGAACAGCGTTTGAAGTTCTGACCTAGCTAAAATTATAAGAACTTGAAATAGAAATAGAAATATTTTTTATTCAAATATTCTTTTACACGCACTTTTGAATCGTCAATGAATCTACCAGTTCGGAATGCCTTTCCCGCCGAGAAGAGCCAGCAAGAAACTCGTAATGTAGGAAAGTTAAGTATACTAATGCTGAGATCTTTAGACCGTGCTTGACTCAGCTCATACTCAAGATAGAGGTTAAAACGAGACACAAATATGCTCTGACATCAATCTGTCTCGTTTTAACTCTGTCTTGAGTCTGAGCTGAGTGATAGCTCGGTCTATAGATTTCAGCCAAAGTAGTACTAGGTAGATTATCTTTTTTGCAAAACCCCTAATGTTTCATACCGTTTTTTGTATACATGTTTGTGCATAGCAATAGGTACAATCTGCCGTTTTAGAGGTACTAAAGAACCTTGTTTATTCAACACCTACTTTTTTTGTAACTAAACTTGAAGATTTTGTGCCATAGTAAGTAATAATTTGAAGTCGATCTTGGAAACCAAGGTCACTTCCAAAAACCAGTTGATTAGCCATTCGGCGGCATTCCGAAATATTGGAAATAATAATTACGACTAAACTGTTAAAATGGCGTCAATTTGGAATTCTGTGAAATACATAGGTTGGTATTTTTAATACCATACCTTTGTTGTTTGTTTCGTTCCTATCTAATCTAGGTTGGTATTTCTTTGCAAAGCAAATAATGAACTGAGAGACACCGCGGCGTGTTACGACTTAACGCTATAAAGCAATTTGTAGGCCACACTACTAGATTGGAGCCGTAAAGCCTTTTTACTATATAGGGACCCATCGACCCAAAAGTAAAACGCGTGACGAATAGGGTTCTATACAATGACTTGTTCTATAGTATAACTTGTGGCCTACTTGTGGCAATACCATGAATTTTTCGGTAGATAAGACTCCATCGTCGCAGCAGGAGCAACACAACGACGTCACAATTCATCATGGTATGTGTGGCATCGCATTTAGGTACAAAATAATTTGTTGTGGACTGGACTGACGCATGACTCTAGTTAGCCTCAAAATCCTGGATGATATTGGAGGAGATGGTTCTAGATACGTGGAAATCGAAACGTTGACTTACCTATGAATCAATCACACGATGACAAATTCAATAGCTACCGTCCCGCGTCGCAAAACTTCAAGCGGCAGTTTCAAAGAATTATTTTTTCTGAGACCAACTTCAAAATAATTTTAAAACAGTCTTTTGCATTTTACCCATATTTTACCCAATAAACCACTACGATATATATGCCGATAAATAAAATGCTTTTCAACTTTCACACCTTATTGAAATTCCCACTTTTTTACCGCGCCGGTAATAAATCGAATCTACATCAAGGTAATAAAAAATACATTACTATCACTTTACAGACGGTAAATAGTAATTTCGCGGGCGCTCAAAACGGTTTACATAACAAAAGAAAGATGGCAGCGCCGCGGATATTGGAAAGTGAAAACATGCGAAGTTGACGACGCGCCGCCATATTGTATGGCTCAGCCATTTCCTGTCATTGATCGATTGGTATCATGATGGTATCATGCTTTTGCTTTTTATTGGAAAATACGGAAGGTTAATCGTGTTAATGATTTGCAAATTTTTGCGAATGACCTTTGAACTTTTAATGATTTTTGTGAGAGAGTAAGTGAGTGAATGAGAGAGTGAGTGTGAGTTTTTAAGCTATTGCATAGCTTCTATCGCGGGCCTTGAGCGTGGAGACCGAATCCAGAAATTCCGTAACGAAAATAACCTGACACGGGACTCCTCAAAACCGCTAGATGGCGTTGATAAAAAATGCTATGCAATAGCTTTACCGCGGCAGTCCCCGAGTGCCACACGTCTTTTTTTTATACCATGACAAGATAGCCCATAACTGCAATCTCACCCTGATGGTAAGTGACGATGCAATCTAAGATGGTAGCGGGCTAACTTGGAAGGGGTATGGCAGTGTACATTCAACCCATACCCCGAATCGGTTTCTATATACACACCATCGTGCCGAAACGTTTAATCACTTAGCGGCACGTCTTTAGCGGTAGGGTGGTAACTAGCCACGGCCTCTTGCCAGACCAGACCAGAAACAATTTAGAAATTATAAACTCCCAAATTACCACGTCGGGAATCGAACCCGAGACCTCCCAGTCATAAGACCACAGCGCTCACCACTGCGCCAGGAAGGCGTCAAAAAAAGAGTATTACCCATTCACAACTTGACTAAAATTACCTTTCCCCTCCAAATAAGCGTTGTTTCTATTAGGAGTGGGTACGACAATAGTGCAACAGTTCGGGATTGAACCACCGACCTTTCAGTCCGCACCTTTAACCGTTGGACGACCTCCCTGGCGCAGTGGTGAGCGCTGTGGTCTCATAACTGGGAGGTCTCGGGTTCGATTCCCGGCGGGGGCAATTTAGTAATTTATAATTTCTAAATTGTCTCTGGTCTGGTCTGGTGGGAGGCTTTGGCCGTGGCTAGTTACCACCCTACCGTCAAAGACGTGCCGCCAAGCGATTTAGCGTTCCGGCACGATGGCGTGTAGAAAACTAGAAACCGATTAGGGGTATGGGTTGAATTTACACTGCCATATCCCTTCCAAGTTAGCCCGCTACCATCTTAGACTGCATCGTCACTTACCATCAGGTGAGATCGCAGTCAAGGGCTATCTTGTCATCGAATAAAATAAAAAAATATTGACCGCTTATAACTGGATTCTAGAACAGATTTTATGCGTGAAAATAAGAAAACAACGAGTTTTCTTCGACTACTCATCCAGTAAACTTAACAGTAAACTAAGCGGGCGTTGCCCAACAGAAACTGCATTTTCAACCTTACGTGAATGGAAATAGGGTTGTAAATTGCTGTGAGCACTAAAATGTAGACCTTAGGAAAAACAAGATGTGCGCAATGAATAATTTAACAGATAATTAAGCCGGGATAAGATCTGTAAACTTGTTTGTCCCGCGACTTTTAGTATGGTAGGTACCTGCGTAACTACCTACTTTAAAATGACAAATGACTAATATTATTTATAATCAACTAGTTAATATTATAAATGCGAAAGTTTGGATGTATGAATGGATGGATGGATGGCACGAGGCGAGTAGAAACCGATTAGGGGTATAGGTTGAATGTACACTGCCATACCTCTTCTAAGTTAGCCCGCTGCTATCTTAAGGCGGCTCTCCACCAAGAAAAGTTGCCAACTTTTTTCACCAACACGTGTTGGCAACACAAAAGTTGGCAACTTTTCTTTGGTGGAGACCCGCCTGTAGACTGTGTCGTCTCTTACCATCAGGTGAGATCGCAGTCAAGGACTATCTTGTCATCGAATAAAAAAATAATATCTACCTATTATGGTTTATGAGATACAGCCCATTGACAAACAGACGGACGGACACAGTCGAACAGAGGTAGCTTAGTAATAATAATAAAAAAAGAGTTTTCAATGTTAGGTCACGTTAGGTCACTCACATTTGCTGAAAGGTTATACCTACCTACCTACTAGGGCTTCAAGAAATCAAGGAGCATCACGGTCAGGTAGGTACTTTTTTTTTTTTTTAAATAATGCAGGATGTCCCCTTTCATGGAAAGAGATTTTTTTATCATATTTTTGTTTTTCTTTTTATTTATATTTTTAACATTGTTGATATTTTTGTTTTAAGCGAATTTTTAATCTTAACAAGGTGTGGTCAATCTTCGAAGCCTAGAGTACGGAATAGCAGAATAGAAGACTTTTTCGGCTATTGCGAGGAACAGAACAAAGCGATTTATATGCAAGTGCCATCTGTGTATGCTAACGATACGAGAGGCACTATGCATCTCTATCGTTTGTTCTGTTCCTGGCAATCGCGATTCTCGCTACTCTGCCAGGTAGGTACTTAGACTGAGATCTATAGAGCGTGCTCTGACTCAGCTCAGACTTAGAGATTAAGACGAGACACAAACATGATCTGACATATATCTGTCTCGTTTTAACCCTGTCTTGAGTCTGAGCCTATAGATTTCAGCCTTAGTCCTTACCCATCTACGTGCCTATCTCTGATGCCTATAATCTCTTAACACACTTAACATATTCTTTACATATTCTTACGCGGTAATCCCTTATCTTATCTTTACTGGTAAATCTAAACGCCATTTTCTTTACGCAACTTTAATAGCTGTTAATATAGGTACATTCGCTAAGTAGCGCGTTCCCATTTTGAGAGCATATATTATGTATAGAAAAATTGTTCAATATTTCTTTTTTAGAATAGAATAGAATAGAATAGAATAGAAATATCTTTATTGGTAGCAATAAACACAAAAATATACAAAATAAATTAAAATTAAAAACACAGCAATGATAGGTATTAGATATCGTTACTTTGTACAGCAGTGCAACGCTACCAAAAGGTGAGTCACTCAGCTTGTGTTGGGGCTCCTAGCCTCACAGACCCAAAACTGGCGAAGCCGCCAAGTTTCAAAGCTGTGGGAGCCAGCTGTCCCAACGCTGATTTTCAGTGACCGCCTTTAAATGAGAACGTCAATGGTCTTTTTTAACTTTTGGCAGAAAATGATATTTATGATGGAAAAAGCAAAGGTAATAGAAGCATTATATTATTTTAGGGTTCCGTAGGGTCTTTTAGGGTTCAAAGGGACCCTATTACTAAGTCTCCGCTTTCCGTCCGTCTGTCTGTCAGAGGGCTGTATTTTTCTCATGAATCGTAATAGGTAGGTAGGTAAATAGGTATGTACTTGCAATTTTCACAGAATGTGTATATTTATTGCCGCTATAACAACAAACAACAAAAATAAAATAAAAAATAAAGCAGATCTACCTATAATAATCTACAGCAATAATTAATTAGTAACGAAGTTTGCAATAGGTGTGACGATATTTTGTGAGAGAAGTTAGCGAGAGGTGTCAAGGAATACCACTTAGGATTTGAATAACGTAATACCTACCATATTGAGTATATTTACCTATTCTTATTACATAGGTATGTGTTTTTCTAGTAGAATTCCACAAAATGATCTAAGCGACCTCGGCGGATTAAAACATAATAAATCTTTAAACACAAGTTAACATAAACTTTGATTTAACAGCTCTTCGATCAAAGTGGATCTTATTGCTAACAGAATAAAGACTATAATTTGCGTTAAAATTAAGTATTACTTTTTACATAGTCTTTGGTATAAAAACCTCTATATGGAAATGACAACCTTATTTCGAAAGCAGCAAGAACTATAAACCTGCTAATAGAAAAACCAGAAAAATACGGATAATTTGACTCATCGTCATACATAATTATACTCTATGTTACTAAACATAAAAACGTTTTTCCATTAGCAGTGATTTAAATCAAGTGAGACTCTCTTACGAAGTAAATTATTCAACTTTGAACTTTTAGTTATGCAAAATAAGGTTGTTTTTTGCAAAGTAATTACATATAATGATTCGTGCACACTAACGTGTTAAGTGGCTTAAATAGTTTTATACACTGGCGACAGATATCAACACAAAACTTTCTATGATTTCTCTTTTAGTGTTATTGGTTTTGAAAAATATGCAGACATTTAGTTTTGTACATTTCATGATTTTTTTATTGATGACTTGCATTCTAGCAGGTAGGTGATGCAACTTGATGCATTTTTCAATGCATTTTAAAAAAGTAGGCTATGATTTTTTTATAAACACATTGTTTTAAAGAATTAGGGCAACGGTCCATAATTTGATCCAAAAATTATGTTCATGTACCTACTTAAATAATTATTTTTTTTCTAATAAAAATATGCCAAAAAAAAATAGAAGGTAGTTTCAATTTACAGATCAAATTATGCATTTTGAAAAATTGTAGTTAGGTATTAGTTTTAGTAGCTGTTGTTGTAGTAGTAGTAAGTTGTAGTTGTATTAAAAAAAAGGTTGTCTATTCTAGTCTATTAACTCAGCGAAATAAAGGTCATCGCATACTTCACTTCAATAACCTCAATACCTTCTACTTTATTAGCTTCAATAGCCCAACGGTTAAAGGTGCGGAGTGAAAACTGAAAGGTCGACGGTTCTATCCCCACCCGATGCCATTAGTCGTACCCACTCCTTACACAGGTTTTACGCTAATTTGGAGGGGCTAGGAGCTTAGTTCAGCATGTATACATGCTGAACTTGACTAATATGCCCAATATGCCTTTTAAAAAAAAAGTTACACTTCCTTAATACTTGAGTTCATCTCTGCTCCAAAAAAAAAAAAAAGACAAGCATAAATCATCAATAACACTGACTGTGTATTTGTGTAGTGTGTGAACATTTGAGTGGGCCATAGTAGCCATAATAAAGAATTCATTATTATAAAGCTACCTTACCTTTGCGAGATTTCCAATACAACTTCCTCAAGTAATACGCGGCGACGATTATAAGAAACGCCGCAATGAAAGCGCCGATCGCCGCCCCGGCCACGCTCCCAGCACCAAAACACTCTTGTTGCCCAAAAACACACGGCAAAACAACCGTCACAACGATAAACTTCAACAGAACACCCATTTTAAATCTAAAACATCACTATATGGCACTAAAAAATTGTTTATTAAAAAAAAAAAGCAATCACATTCCTAACTTGAACAGTTCAAATAAGTATTGCAACGAAGTTTGATGTTTTTTTTTTTTCTGAGAGACGCAAAGGCGTGCGCCGCGTCAGCCAGCGCGGTCGACTGTGGAGGTTTCTTTACGTAGCCGTTCGTTCGCTTCGTGAATAGACTGTGATTGTGGGACAGGCAAGGTAGAGCGTGTGTGGAAAACGTGTTTGGGCTCGGTATTGTGAACGTTGAGGCGGTAGGACCAGTTTGTGATTAGTATATTTTAGTTAATTTCATTTTAGTTAAAGAAGCAGGTTGCTAAAATACCGTTAAGTACACCAGTTGTTGGCAGACCCTTCACTACATGGAACGATGAAGAGAATATGCCAAGCTGTACACTCTAGCAAAGAACAGAAGTCATTTGAAGCGCGCAAGAACATCCTGACAGTCTGTGAAATAGGGAGTTCCTAAACGTTATAAATATAACATTTACACTCAGCATTTTACGAATAAAGCCACAAGTACCCGGCGTCGTCCCGTTCTGACGGGCCCACTCAATAGGCTTACGTAGTGCGAAGGGATACGCGATAGATAGGGAGACAACTTCTAGGTAGATATCCTAAATAATACACTTAGGCTCCTAACAAGCACGCACACTTATGCAATGTGCATGTACACGACGTAACCACAAGTAAAGTGCCCGTAACTTCATGAGATAAACGTACTATAAGGGTTATGATTTTAGCAGTCACACAAGATCACGCACCCTTGTGAATTGAAAGAACATGTATTCTGTGCTACAGCGTGCAGGCAGCAGTTTAGAGCGATTTTTACCTTCCCCGAAGAAAAAAGACGTGTGGCACTCGGGGACTGCCGCGGTAAAGCTATTGCATAGCATTTTTTATCACCGCCATCTAGCGGCTCACCGTAGAGGCGTCCCGTGTCAGGTTATTTTCGTTACGGAATTTCTGGATTCGGTCTCCACGCTGGCCCGCGATAGAAGCTATGCAATAGCTTAAAAAACACAATAAAGGACGTGGACCGATAGCATAAAGTAAATTGCAGAGAGGCAAAAGTTGCAAAAGTATCTCATTCCCGACTTTCAGTTCGTTGGCAGCTTCACCATAAATCTTAATAAATCAATGCTTTTTTTTAACTGCAACAGTCCATCGGTTTGTGTTCCTTCCGGTTCAAAGTTTTTATTGAGCCCGCATGGCCATCTTTTGTCAGAGCATTGAATATTGACAAAGGCACCTTCCCGTGACGGCCGTGAATGTGCATTGTCTCATAAATAACGAAGGAGGCTATTGCCTGACCGCGTTGAGACTATACTAGTTCTTTTAATTCACGAGGGCGCGTGGCTCATGGTTGTTTTTTTAAGCTATTGCATAGCTTCTATCGCGGGCCTTGAGCGTGGAGACTGAATGCAGAAATTCCGTAACGAAAATAACCTGACACGGGACTCCTCTCACCACTAGATGGCGTTGATAAAAAATGCTATGCAATAGCTTTACCGCGGCAGTCCCCGAGTGCCACACGTCTTTTTTATTTTTAGCGAGCAAACGAGAAGGTGGGTCACCTGATGTTAAGTGATTACTGCCGCCCATGAACATTTGTAGCACCTGAGGCACCACCAATGCGTTGCCGGCTTTTTAGGAATTTGTTGGTCCGCCCCTTGAATAACCCCATGTTGTAATTCAGTGGGAACAGCGTCGCAGGAAGTTGGTTCCACAATTTCAAAGTACGTGGAAAAAAAGACCTGGCACACCGGATGGTCGAAGTGCTCCAGGCACCCAGGTGGTGAGGGTGAAATTGTGTTGTGGTTGTGTGTGTCGCATCTGTATAAGTGTGAGCAAGAGCTTGCTCGCGCCTGACCGCTCCCACCTAGGCTCCTGACAGGCACCCACACTTACGCAATTTGAATGTACACGACGTAACCACTAGTAAAGCTCACGTGCCTTCGTGAAATGCAAAAACTATACCAGAATGAATGATAAGGTTAACTTTTACAACAAGAAAAATAAAATATAATTAAAAACCTGACTGTTTTAAAGAAGACCAAATGAAAAGTTAATTATAATAATGTCCTCCCGACCGAATCCGGCCACGGCGTACAATCTCCACAGAGAGATATTACACAAGTGTGTGTGCATATACAGGTGCACTCTCTATTCCCTCACTCTCATAGTTCGATGGGACGGAAATCCGACACGACCGGAGAGACATCAGGCGCAGGACTGACAGCTTTACGTGCTCTCCGAGGCACGGGGTGACTCACCGCCAACTTCCTTACTCCGGGCTAGTACTGAGAATTTCTTGACGGGAGTTTTCTCAATACATTTTATGGTCCGACCCGGGAATCGAACCCGAGACCTTCATCAGCAGTCGAATTTGCTAACCACTAGAACAACGAGGCTACTGAAAAGTTATAGTCAGTGTCACTCACATGATGTGAGGATTCTAACAAAACCCCATATATTATCAAAATCTGTTCAGGCATTTTGAAGCACCTGATGAGATTTTAATAAATTATAGCTAAGAACCGTCTCAATCACAACAGCTTTCAACATAGACTTATTGACTTATTAGTTATTAAGCTATTGCATAGCTTCTATCGCGGGCCAGCGTGGAGACCGAATCCAGAAATTCCGTAACGAAAATAACCTGACACGGGACTCCTCTACGGTGAGCCGCTAGATGGCGCATTTTTTATCAACGCCATCTAGCGGTGAGCCGCTAGATGGCATTGATAAAAAATGCTATGCAATAGCTTTACCGCGGCAGTCCCCGAGTGCCACACGTCTTTTTATATTACTGCGGCTTTCAAACAGAAAATCCGCATCAAATTCGGTCCATTCGTTGGGGAGCTACGAGTGAACAGACAGACACACAGATACACATGGTAAACTGAAAACACTAATCTTTTTACTTCGGGCGTTAAAAATAAAACGTCAAAGGGTCCGACGCTCGAAACGCACATCATCACCTGTAAATGCGCGAGCGCAGGTATTCTGGCGTCCTCTCACACACACACGCACGCATACAGCCGCACCGCACACCGCCATACACATGTACATTTTGTAACTATCAACCGTGTTTGTTGTGATACCATCTACATTACGTAACAAAGCTTATTTGGTTTATTTATAAACTGGCTTCTCGGAACAGGGGTCTTTAGGACCGGTCCAAAATAAAAAGGTTCAAAGATATCTGGAATCGGAATTCGCGCTGCAAGAGGGTTAAAAATGTTTGCAATGTTGCATATTTTTACATTACCGCATTGCCGAAAAGAAGGGTTATGATTTTAGCAGAGGTATGTTGTGATGTTTCACCGTAGCGATAGCGCCTAAATTAACTAAAAGTCACTACTCACTATGCCTAGTGTACCTCTAGTTGTCCAACTAGAAATTGTATTGCGGGTAGTACCTACTTTACCGGGTGACATAGAGTACATTTTCTCTCTCTTTAATTATTAAATATATAAAAGGCAAAGGTGACTGACTGACTGACTGACTGACTGACTGATCTATCAACGCACAGCTCTAACCACTGGACCGATCGAGTTGAAATTTGGTATACAGGTAGCTGTTAGGATGTTGACATCCGCTAAGAAAGGATTTTGGAAAATTTCAACCCCAAGAGTGTTAAATAGGGGGTTAAAAAATCGAACCTAACGTGAGCGAAGCCGCGGGTTAAAGCTAGTAACAAATAAAATCAGTATGATGGATGTTTCACACAATGTTCCGTAGGAGTTTTAAAGTTTTTAAACTTTATATGTGAAAATTTATTAATAGGCTATGTACCTACCTAAGTATATTGAGGTCCTTTGCAATTTTTGAAATTAAGGCCCTATTTCACTATTGGTTAATAATAAAAAATTTTATTTCAGGTAATAAAACCCAATAAAAAGCCAATAAGTACAAAATTACACAAATCCTTACCTACTAATATTGTAAATGTGAAAGTGTGTTTGTTTGTTGGTTTGTTGGTTTGTCCTTCAATAAAAAAAAATAACGCTGCAACATACCTATGCTATCAAATACTTCAAGTTAAAGTCAAATTATTTAAAAATTGGTAATCATTTGTCCGCTTAGGTCCGCTTATTAGTATACATACTTTTTATCCTTACTAATATTATATATGCGAAAGTGCGTTTGTTTGTTGGTTTGTCCTTCAATAACGCTGCAATAGAGCTGCACATCGATCCGTAGGGATCGATGTGAATTTTCAATTTTTGCGTGGGTACAGTTGAGGAATTGGAGATTGACATAGGCTACTTTTCATTCCGGAAAATCCAAGAGTTCTCGAGGCTACGTTTTATCCTGGAGAATCAGATTTCTCGGGGGATTTTAAAAACTAAGTCGCGGGCGTCAGCTAGTTCAGAATAAACTGAAATAACGGTAAAATTGTACTTTGTTACGTACGTACGTAACAAAGTACAATTTTACCGTTTTACAAATTTTTGTAACTTGTGTACGTAACATACATACACAATAAAGCCTCATTACTTTAAATCTAAGTATCTAATTAAATTTTCGTCCAAGTTTAAAATATAACCACAACAAAACAAAACGTGCATCAAAAACATTTGGTCAAATAAGTTTAATTTATATAAACCATCCTGTTACAACAACTAAATAAATTTTGATTTGATTTAAATTTTTCGAAACAACTGAATCAGTCAACTGAAACCAAACGAACATTAAATGTAAGTAACGCCATCTAGCGGTGCCAGGAGGATACCAAAAAAAGTTGCTTTGTAAATTGGCATATTTTAAACTGTTGCAAATTAAAATAGAAACAAATATTTTAAAAGAAATTCTCTATTTTGTGATACGGTTGTTTGAAAAATATTGATTTTTAAAATGTTATTTAGCGCACAGACATTTTATACCTTCAATTCAATTCAATTTTCTTTTTGTACTCTGTGCCCTAATCATAGAGCAAAGTAGGTAATACTCTAATCGTAGACAGAGAAGGCAATAGACCAAGGTACTGTGTAACCGCGACTGAAATAGAGATAACATGACGTAACGATGACGTCACATGACAAGTTCGAGTTTAATGTTGCCACAATAACTGCACTCCCCTAGTACCCCAAATTAGATGGAAAATTCTTCCCAGGATTTTTAAATAAAACGACAAAACAGATGCTGAACTGTTTTATTTTTTAAATAACATACCTACACATATAAGGTTGTCTGGGAGAGACATACCTATTAGGGTAAGCTTCTATTTTTTACATATATTTTAATATTGTGTGCAATAAAGAATTTATTATTCTTTATTGCACACAATATTAACTTCAACCACCACTTAAAAGTATAAAATAATTTTAGTTTGTACACGTAAGTCGGTTTTTTAAAAATATTTTTTTTTATACTAAAGTTTTTTAATGTACTTTCATAGGACCAATTCACTAGATAATTATTTGCTCCTTAAAAAAAATATTGAAATGCCGAATAGAAATTTAGCATATGTGAGTCACTTTGAAAAAAGATGTATGTAACACAAAGGAAAATTTTTTTTCGTTACTAGTAAGAATGTTACACAAAATAATTTGTAATGAACAGTTAAAATTTTCCTTCGATCGAGTAATGCTATTGAATTAAAAGCAACAAAAATTGTATATTTAGTCATCAAAATCATCATTAATGAAATTAACAGTATATTCCTTTTTTCAGGCAGTCGTATAAAACTGCAACTCTTCATAGTTTAAGTTAATAATTATTTAAAAAAAACATTAAAAGTCTGCCTCTAGCTATTTAAAAATGGCTTTAAAAATTAAGAACTTTGTAAATAAAATAATTCTTAAGATCGCCAACAGTTCTCGACTGGTTGTTGGACATTCGAACGAAACTTCAGGATGATTCAGAACAGTAACCGACACTATCTAACTGAATACACTTTAATCATCGCCGACATATATTATATTCTAGTATCCATCATCTTTCTTTTCTTTTCTCATAATATTCATTTCTTCCATCACGACTTTATTTTGTTTCAACAAAAATTAAAAAAAAAATTGAAAAAGTAGCCAAAGTAACCCGCCGTTACGGTATGTCAGAGGACATTACTAAAAAAACCTATCTCCGTGCCAAATTTCAGCCATATCGGTTTAGTGTGGCGTATTGAGTAACAAACATCCATATGTTTGTTACTCAATCACGCCACACTAAACCGATATGGCTGAAATTTGGATGTATGTATGGATGGCCCTACATACATTCAAACTTTCACATTTATAATATAAGTAGGATAGGGAAAATCGGGACATTGTATAGGTACCTAAAGCTGGCAACACACATAGATACTAAATTTTCTTATTAACTGTCAGTTTGTTGGGCACAAAAGTGTGTCGACCTTGAAAAAAACTGGTTACACGATGAGGGACAAAAAATTGGGTAGCTGCGTCTCTGTTTATCACATTAATAACTTTATCTCTGCTCTCTTTTTAGTGTGAGTGAGAAAGAAATCGTCACTGACTCTATGTCTTCTCTCTCTACGACTCTAATGCAACTAGGTATCTAATCTGTGGTTAATGCCAGCTTTTGAGTTTTGTGCATTTCTTATGACTGAAAATTTCTAAAGAAATTAAATGTTCAGTGCAGTGTTTTACGTGTTATAGTGCTTTCAAATGCTTCAAAACTCTTAGAACAACATGGAAAACGATATATTAGACTCCCTTAATGATCTGGGGTAAGTTTTTAGGTTCCTATTTTAGGTTATTTGAAATCATAGGTCGGCTTTCCAGAATTTACTTTTTGCTTTTTATTACTTACCACTTGTTTCTAATTAGCAGTAAATTTCAAGCAAGGTTGCTATATTTTATTACCATTACATTGGATTCTCGGTTATTCGAAAAATGGACTCTGTGCTTGATCCTTTAATGGCATACTTATGTGAACATTCAGTCATTGATTTATCTCATCGCCGGCCCATTACTAGACTTAAGTCTCCTCTCGAATGCGAAGTGGTTCATGCTGGTCAAATGCGGATTGGGAGAATTCACACACCTTTGAGAACATTTTGGAGAACTCTCAGGCATCTTAAACCATCGCCGGCCCATTACTAGGCCTAAGTCTTCTCTCGAATGGGAAAAGTAGCCTCTATCACTCTCCCGGTCCTCAACGATACCCATGCAAAAAATCTTGTCGATCCGTTGCTTTGTTGCCGCGAGATTAAAGGATAAACCAACAAACAAACACATTTTTGCATTTACAATATTAGTGAAGATCGGACGGACAGCCGAGGCTCAGTAATAGGGTCCTGTTGATTATTCTTTGGGTATAGAACCCTAAAAAGGTTATCTATAGCTTGCCATTTTAAAGGTTGAAAAAAAAAAACGACCTAAAAAGATCTGGCATCAGAAGAAAAAAAGATCATGAAGATGGCATCAAAAAAAAAAGATCAAATTTTGAGTGATTATTTATTTCAGGTATGAAGGCCCTCTCCAAGATGAAGTGTCCTTCTCCAAAGCCCTGGACGGGGGACCCAAATCCCTGGAATACACCAAGCTCGTGCACATCCTGGCCGAGGAGCTGAAGAATCTGTGTAATATAGAGGAGACAGTCAACATGATGAACGATCCGGACGACTCTAACTCCTTCCTGCTAGAGCTGAGCTCATTTCTCAAGGAACTCGGGTGTCCTTACAAGAAATTGGTGACAGGTATGTGACTTAGCTTAGTTTGGTTACTTATTGTAAACTTATTTTATTTTTTGAAAAGAGCAACTGCTGAGTTTCTTGCCGGTTCTTCTCAGCAGAACCTGCATTCCGAACAGGTGGTAGGTTTATGACATGTCATAAGTGCTACAAGGTAGCCTACATGAAATAAATAAATTTTGAATTTGAATTTGACACTTTTTTAACCAATGCTGGTCTCAAGGAGTCCCTGAGTACAGGCGGCGCAAGACCGTGACCTGTAGAAGTCCATGAAAGAGGCTTTCATGGACTTCTAAAATAAATAAATAAATAAATTGGAAGATGCTTTTTTTTATAAAAGAATATTAGCCAAGCTGAACTTGACTTATATTCTCCTCTCCCCTCCAAATAAGCGGAAAGCTTGTGCTAAGAGTGGGTACGACTATAGTGCAACGGGTGGGGTTCGAACATGCAACCTTTCAGTTTTCAGTCCACACCTTTAACCGTTGGGCTATTGAAGCTTTTTTTGAAAATGTATATCTCAATTTTCACAGGTCACATGTCATCTCGCCTCCAAAGCAAAGAAGATAGAATCTTACTCCTAGACTATTTAGTATCAGAGCTCATGGCAGCCAGAATGGTCAGCGTGGACTGTCCCAAAGAAAAACACGGGTCTGGCATGGAAATTGTTATGGTAATATTATGTTTAAATGATACAATAATTAATAGGAATACATTTATTGTGCTAGGTAGCAAACATGAAATACAAAATCACAAAAAATAAGATACCGGCCGAATCAATAACCTCCTCCTCTTTGGAAGTCGGTTAAAAATTAATTTGCCTACCGACTTGTATTAACTTTTGTTAAGGTAAATTGTTTCATATACATAACAGGTAACATTGATGTGGCTTTTATTTATGTTTATCTAGATACTCGACACATGGTAGGTCAACCTTCCTGGCGCAGTGGTGAGCGCTGTGGTCTTATAACTGGGAAGTCTCGGGTTCGATTCCCAGTGGGGGCAATTTGGGAATTTATAATTTCTAAATTGTCTCTGGTCTGGTGGGAGGCTTTGGCCGTGACTAGTTACCACCTTACCGTCAAAGACGTGCGCTAAGTAATTTTGCATTCCAGCACGATTGCATGTAAAAACCTATTAGGGGTACACTGCCACGCAAAACGGGTGATTGACGCCTACTTGCGGAGAAGAAACCCCAGGAGTGAAGAAGGGGTATACACTGCCATACCCCTTCCAAGTTAGTCCGCTACCATATTAGACTTCATTGTTACTTACCATCAGGTGATATTGCAGTCAAGGACTATCTTGTTATCGATTTAAAAAAACTTTCCTTTTATTAAAATTTATTTATTAAATACAGATTTTTCTTCCAGCAAGAATCCCCAACTGCAAAAGATCTGAAAGATATCCTAATAACCCTCAAATTCAACAAGCCTCCGCCAAACATTACCCCTGAGGTATTATTTTCTAAATTAGAGGCTAAATTGAAAGACACCATACAGAAAGAAGGTAAGGTTTTTACCACTTGTGACACAGTGGTCAGCACTATAGTCTCAGAAGCGAGCCGTTCCGGGTTCGATTCCCGACCGGGGTAAAAGGAAATGTGTAATCCTTTCAGACACCATGATATGGGTGACAGTTCCCAATTTTCTGTTTCACCCACATTTTTTTTTTTTTTTATTTTAATTTGGCCACACATGTTCTTTTTATTTCACAATAGAGGTATCATTTTAGTTACACCTTAAGAGGGGAGGGTAGAGCTGGCGAACTTCCGCTATTTGATACGTCCGTTCACCAGCTCCACTGTCTTACAACAAGTTCCATGATAAACTATGTTATACTATGTTACACTAAAGGTATATTAAAGATAAACATAAACAACGTTTCACCCATATTATCTTACTACTAACGAAAATAAAAGATACTAGCTTTTGTCCGCGACTTCGTCCACGTCACTTAAGTTACTGTTTTTCCGGGGTAAAAGGCCACTTTTCTTGCCATCAAAAAATTTGTTCAATACAAAATGTATGAGAAAATGAAACTATAATAATTTTTTTTCGTCAATTTTCCAATGATTTTAATAGTTTTTCTGCTATTGCTATTTGGGACGGAGATAAATATAACAAATTAAAAACCATGAAAATCGTTCGCCCAGCCGTTCTAGAGTTATAAGTTTTAGAACAAACCCAACTTTGTTTTATATATTAATTTAGATTTAGAATAGAATAGAAATATTTTTTATTCAAATAAACTTTTACAACTGCTTTTGAATCGTCAATGAATTTACCACTGGTTTGGAATGCCCTACCTGCCGAGAAGAGCCAGCAATAAACTCGGCGATTGCTCTTTTAAAAAAAAAAAATTTTTTTACAATACGTAACAAAACTATGCTATGTACACAGTGTTTCCACAATGAAGTTTCAAAAGTGCAAAACAATCCAATACATGTTAAGACAGGCAGACAGAAGGAGACCCATTCCAGTTGGTGGGAATTGAAATTGAATTGAAATGTTAACAACCTATATTATATTATTGTTGGTGTTTCAAAAATTATAGTATAGTACCTTTATTCCAGTGTTTCTTGGTTTTCAGGTGACCAACTAGTAGGCAAGCCCCTTTATAATAAAGCTTTATCCGAGAAGGACTGGAAGAATCTAGAAACTGCCTTCACAGAAATGTTTGAGGAGTATAGATTAAGGAGAGAAACTCTTATAACGCGATTAGAATGTACGATACAGAGTTTTGAGGTAAGTTGACAATATAGAGTTTTGAAGTAAGTCTACAATACAGACTTATGAGGTAAGTCTACAATATAGAGTTTTGAGGTAAATCTATGATACAGACTTATGTATGAGGTAAGTCTACAATATAGAGTTTGGAAGTAAGTCTATGATACAGACTTATGTATGAGGTAAGTCTACAATATAGAGTTTTGAGGTAAGTCTACAATATAGAGTTTCGATGTAAAGCTCACTCACACTTGTGAACAATTAGCTCAAACACGCCACTGAAGAATTTAAATTTTTTTAACAAACATATCTAATAGCTTACTCTCCATAGCGATACATATCTGTAAAATGTAGTACATATTACATTTTACAGAAATTAAATTATATTATCTAATTTTTCAGTGGTCGGACCGTCTCAAGCAGAAGAAAGATCACATTCAATCAGCGTACAGACCCAAACGGGAAAACTTGAAAGTGAAGCCAGATGTGAAGTTCTCCGACTTCCTCGCAGCGAGAACTTCTCTGCTGCAAGTGGAGAAGACGTCGAGTGCCAGCGTGAGGAAGAATACTCAGAGCGAGGTCAACAAAGTGCTCATCGGCAGAGTAAGTACCGATTATACCAAAATAAATTAATACTCATATAAAAGCTAATAAAAAGGAGCATCATTATCAGTTACGTTTACCATGGTTGATGGAGCGCTTCATTCTAAAATATTAAATCAAAGCTTAAAAAACGACTAAAATGTATGAAAATGTAAGAAAAGTAAAAGAAACACTCTCTTTTTGGGTAATATTTTCTGTAACTTACAATTTTTTTTATCACCTAAACTTTATATTAAAATAAAGTTTATATCCTTAAGTATACAGGGTGTCCCACGGCTATGCCACATGGAGGGGAAGTACCTTAAATATTGTAGATGGAACATTTTGCTGAAAGAAGACTTCATTTTAATTTAAAAAACAATTTAAATTGCATTCATAGATTTTTAAATAATTGCCTGGTTGAACCGGGACTCGAACCCGCTATACGAGAAAAAAAATTAACCTGTATCTTTATCATACCGATCGGAAGGCTTCATCATAAGGATTATTTTTTGTTAAATAACATAGCATGAGAAATAAAAGGAAGACCATGAATTTTAGCCTTTGATGTAAAATTTTGTTCAGAAAAATGAAATTTATTTAAAAATCTATGAAAATTATTTAAAAATCTATGAATGCAGTTTAAATTGTTTTTTAAATTAAAATGAAGTCTTCTTTCAGTAAACTGTTCTGTCTACAATATTTAAAGTACTTCCCCTCCATGTGGCATAGCCGTGGGACACCCTGTATAAATACATTTACAATTTGTCGAAATCTGGAACTCTTTTTTTCGAGTGTATGAGGGGCGGATTTTCGGCCTTATCAACCCACCTCCTTTCAGCCTGAGGGGCTAGACAAGTGGCATTCGATTCGAAGCGATTCGATTTCCTAATTCGCAATCGCTTTAACGAAAGCGAAGTTTGACTGCTAGACAAAGTTACATGTGATTAGCGATCCGTCCAGTGGTTTGAGCTATGCGTTGTTAGATCAGTCAGTCAGTCAGTCAGTCACCTTTGCCTTTTATATATTTAGATGAATTTGTTGTAGGTACCAGACAGAGGCGGCAGGCCGAACGAGCAGCAACCCCCACCGCCCGAAATGCCCTCGTGGCAACAAAGATCTGCACCCCAGGTAAATAAACAATAGAATAGAAAATTACAAAAAACTAAAATATAAATTAACAAGAAAAAGACAATAAAATCTATGGGTGCAAAGGCAGCCTTATTGCAAATGCAATTACTTCAACTACGTTAAAATACTCCCTAAATATACACTCACCTCTGGATAAAGGTCTCTGCAAGGATTAGCGAAGAATAATCGAATTATTCAATGTTTTGTTAAATAAGGTGGGTTGAAATGTTTCTGTACCAAACAGTTTTTAATTTGTTCAGGAAACACTGGGTTTATTTTGAACAAAAGATGTGTTTATTTGTTCATTAAACATTGGATTTATTTTGAACAAAAGAGGCGTTGATTTGTTCAGGAAGTACTGGGTTATTGTGACCAAAATATGTGTTAATTTGTTCAGGAACCACTGGGTTTATTGTGACCAAAATATGTGTTAACTTGTTCAGGAACCACTGGGTTTATTGCGACCAAAATATGTGTTAATTTTTTTAGGAAACATTGGATTTATTTTGAACGAAAGAAGTGTTAATTTCTTCAGGAAACATTGGATTTATTTTGAACAAGATGTGTTGATTTTTTCATTAAATATTGGATTTATTTTGAACAAAAGAGGTGTTGATTTGTTAAGGAACCACTGGGTTTATTGCGAACAAAAGAGGCGTTGATTTGTTCAGGGAACATTGGGTTTATTTCCCCAGGGTGGTGGCGGTCGCGGCGGCGGTGGCGGTGGGCGCGGCGGTGGCGGGGAATTCCGTGGCGGCCGGGGCGGCGGAGGCGACTTCCGCGGCGGTCGTGGCGGTGGCGGTGGTGGCGGCGGTGGCGGTGGCGGTAGGGGTGGCGGCGGCGGCGGGAGAGTGCAAGGCGGATACAACCAGACCAATGATCAGAGGTATTTATACATATGTTCTTACACAAACCCACAAACATAGACGCACGCACGCACGCTCATACACGCACGCACGCACGCTCTCTCATACACGCACGCACGCACGCTCATACACGCACGCACGCACGCACGCTCATACACGCACGCACACCCAGACCCACGCTCATACACGCACGCACGCACGCTCATACACGCACGCTCATACACGCACGCACGCACGCTCATACACGTACGCACACACAGACGCACGCTCATACACGTACGTACACACAGACGCACGCTCACACACGCACGCACTCACAGACGCACACTCACACGCATTCACACAAACACACACACATATACACACACACACACACACAATACAAACTTTTTGGACGTTTCAAAAGCACTTTAAAAAATTAAAAACTGTTCAATTCTATTCACGTTCATAGACCTCAAACAAGCCCCGGCGGTTTCCAAAACCCGCGGAACTACCAAACCTACGAGGTGCCACCGGGCGGGTACCAGCAACCGCAACCCGCTGGTTACCAGTCGCAGAAGAGCTTCGAGGGCAGCTACAACGGCAGCCGCAGTTACAGCAACCAGGGTTACGGCGGCAACCAGGGTTACAGTAGTAGCCAGGGTTACAGCAGTAACCAGGGTTACAGTAACAACCATGGCGTTTACGACAGTTCCGGCGGTTACAGTCAAGGTTACAATCAGGGTAAGAAACTAGCAACCTTCTTTGTGTATTTAAAAAAAATTGGAAATGTCAGCTGGTCGATTGGAACGGCATTCCGAACCAGTGGTAGATTCATATTTTGACGATTCGAAAGCATTTTGTAAAAGTTTATTTGAATAAAAAAATATTCTATTCCATTCTCAAATTATCCCCGAACCCGAGGCCTCCCACCACATTATAAGACCACAGCGCTCACCACTGCGCCATGGAGGTCATCATCCCGTGGAGAGGAAAAACAGAGCTGCCGCGGAATTTTTAAAAACCTAATTTCACACCAATTCGCGGACAAAAAGCGCGAGCGCAGTGAGCACAAGTTCCATTTTTCCAACTAACTATAATGTGGGTGGTCATTAAATCAAGAGTGAATAGGCATCTTCTAGGCAAGCTCGCACCATCTAGGGCTGCATCTTCACTTACCATCACGTGAGATCGCAGTCAAGCGTTAGTCTATATATTTTTTTTTCCCCCTACCATAAAGCACCATGTAACGGTGGCTTTATTTTATACTACCATCTAGCCTGTGGGCTAATAAGTAATATTACTTTATATCATACTTGCTCAGTAACTAGGCATTACTATGGTGGAAAGTCTCCTTGTAAGTTGGTGTTTGCAATTCAAGGCAACATTACGTCGCACTATGCTTTAATTGTAATGTTCACATTACAGTTCAAGCTATGCAAAACTCCTTGGTAAACAATCTCTTTTCTTATAAAATGGTAAGAAAACTTTTTACTGAAAAAAAAAAAACACTGAACATGGCGGCATTTAATTTCCATACATTTCAAACTATGCAAAACTCCTTGGAACTCAGACCCGTAAAAAAAAAAATAGAAAACTATTTACGAAAAAAAAAAATGGAAATGGCGGCATTTCATTTGATCTGAAAGTTTGTGAAGTTTGTTCGTAAAGGGATTTAAGTTATTTACAACAATGTCAAGCACTTCATCAGATAATGAAAAAGGAGGAGAGCCTGATTTTTGTTTGCTTGAAGCAGAACAAATGATGCAAAACCTTTTGCCGGATAAGTCCAAAGTTATCTCGCAAGAATGATATAAAGTAGAATGCTTACCTCGGTTGCAAGTAGCTATTACACCCTCGAACTATATTCACCCTCGCTCGCTGCGCTCGCTCGTGTGACTAAATATCTCGGGTGCACGCGATCCATTAGCGCCCTATGCGAGCTGCGCTCGCACTGGCGCCAAATTGGATCTTGTTCTGTAATAGCTTACTTACGTCCCTTGTGTAACAATCTACTATTAACTTAAACTTCTACTTATTATTAATTTCTATATCTAATTTACAGTCCAATAACTGTCCTTAGTTTATTCTAACGAGTTCACTTTGAGTTCACTGTGAGTTCACTATGAGTTCACTATGTGTTCAATATGAGTTCACTATGGGTTCACTATGTTCTTGTGTTAGTCTATATGTTAAAAAAAAATTTGATCATTAGGAGGCGGCGGCGGCGGCGGTTACAAGGGGCAGAGTGGTGGGTACCACAGCCAGGGACAGGGGGGTGGGTACCAGTCGCGCGGGGGTAGCGGGGGCGGTGGCGGGGGCTACCAGAACGAGCACGACGACCGCGACCGGCGCCGCGGGGGTTACGGGGGGCGCGGCAGACGTTGACCCCGCGCCGACCGCGACCCCGCCGCGACTTTGGCGACCCTCGTAACCTTATAGCGAATAAATATTAACGGCAGGATCTCCGAAAACAGCCTGTTTTTGATTCAATAGTTAACAATCAAATATTCTTTGTTTTGATAGGTTAAAAATATATGTTGTAGTTTAATACACGTTCTAAATTATTTTACCGTTCAAAAGTCCATATTTTGAACTTCACTCGATCAAATAATATTCCGAAAACAGTGCAGTTTTTAATTGTTTTTCAGGTTGTATTTATAGTATATCAAAGTTAAACTAAAAAAAAAATGTCAAAAAATAGGCAAAAGCTTTTAGAAGAATATTTTACCGTTAATTTTTCTCTAAAAAGTTTTCTTTTTTTTTATCATGGCTGTTTTACTTTTTTTATAACAAAGTGGCTCGTGCACCTCACTTCAATTGCTTGCAAGTTACTGCGGCCGAAGATCGTGCCCTTAAACATACAGCCTTCGATCACACAAAAATAAGTGGATTCAGCACTTCATACTTCAACTATTACTCAAATGCATCATTGTTCCTTGACACTGAAATAACTGCTTCACGTCAATGTTCGATGACAGACTAGCGAAATGATCTGCACTCATATTTAGGGGTTACACAAATCGGACTAACATGCGATATCCACTTATTTTTCTGTGATCGAAGCATACCACTGCAATATGTTGCGTTTTAATTTCGCACGCTTTCAGCCTTCTCTCTCTTTTTTTTTAACAGTAAAAAAATGTTACAATTGAAAAACCATAGATTTGGTCTCTATCCATAGACTAAGGTTTTATTGCACTTTGGTGGACGAAACCTTAGCTATGGATTAACAAATTTTTTAATTGGGTATGTTGCTGTTGTCGAAATGTGGATATTCATTAATTACTATATAACGAAAATGTAACATGGAAGAATAACTTTTTAAAAACAAAATAAATCGGTTAAAAAACAAATAAGTTATACGCTGTTTTACTGCGACTGTATCCGTCTCTTTCTAAAACAATATTTTGGATGGAGCATGTATGGAGCTACTGAATTTGTGACGCCACATGTCAGTAGCGCTCTCTCTGTCTAACAGGACACTTTAAAGCTCTATATTTTCGAGACTAGTAAAGATATTAAAAAAACAAAAATGACATTGTGTTTTAATATAAAAAAAATAACTAATTTGAGTATATAAAAAAATTTAGTGAAATACCCAATTAGATAACAACTAAATGTTTTTAAGTCTTGGATGTAGGAAGTACCTACTTCTCAGGTAGGTACAATTCTATGATTTAAGTTAAATTATCTTAACACCTGACCTTTTCTCCATTTTCATCATTTCATTTATTCTTGAATGATGCTCACATCACATGTTCAGAAATATAAAGATTGACAATTTTAATTTTATTTTTTAATCTAGTGTTATATATTGTTGTGGACGCGTGTTAAGACTGCAATTATGTTAGAATTCCGTATTAAAAAACCGAAAAATTAATATTTTGCGTAAAAATTTTCAAAAATAAGATTATACTTACCTACTTACTTACATGATATGAAATTGACAGTTATAATGCTTTCATTTCACGAGGGCTCATGGTTGTGTGTGTGTCGTATCTGTATAAGTGTGAGCGAGAGCTTGCTCGCGCCTGACTGCTCCCACCTGGGCTCCTGACAGGCACGCACACTTACGCAATGTGCATGTACACGACGTAACCACAAGTAAAGTGCCCGTAACTTTTTAAAATGAACATACTATAAAATGTTTTATGTAGATATATTTACTTACCTATATTAACTTATTTTACTTTCAAGCTCTGTAAGAATATGCTAAATGAAATTGTAAGTTAAATAAATTACCTACCCCAGTACCCATACCGTAAAGATTGATAAAATAAAAAATTAAATGAAATGAAATTTTTTTTTTTAAATGAAATGAAAACTGTTATATACTTACATTGATACTGTAGGTACTTACTAGTTTTTTCCTTGTATAATTGTGTGGGTAATAGGTCAATAGAACGTAACTTATTTTGTGTCGTATGATTGCTACATAAGGTTCAAATTACGGAAATAGATTTTCTGAAAATAAATAGTCTCAATAGATTTTAATGGAGTGAATTTGAACCTTATGATTGTGACAGTATGGTCTAAAATACGTTGTTATATTGATCTATCACATGCTCTATGCTACGAGAAAACTGCTGTGTTCTCTAGCCTATTTATACATACAGGAGTACATTCAATAATAATTAATTAAAGTTATTACTAAGGCGTATTTAGTATACAATTAAACAATTTAAAGAAAACAGAGTTGTTTTTTTTTACACTTTTGACCTAAGAATACCTAAATGCAACCATTTATATACTATAACAGCTGATTCCCGCGACTTCGTCCGCGTGGAAAAAGTTTAGAGTGACTTGCTACTATTCGCGAGAAGTTATGTCCTCTATTCCAAATTTTATTCAAATCTGTTCAGCAGTTCTCGCGTGATGCGCGCAGACAGACAGATAAAAAATTACAAAAAAATTGTTTTGGGTTCAGTATCGTAATAAAGCATCCTCCGATTAAAATTTTCAAAATATATTAAATTTTAATGTACAGAATTCGTCCCGTTACAGTTTTATTATAAGTACAGGTAAGGTTGAATGAGTCAAAGACACTTCAAAAAAAAAAACCAACAGCTTGTACATAAACATTTTATTAACTTGTATTTACAAAATATGAAGAGTACAGGAAAAGAAGGGGCTTATGCATTTTTTTAAATAAAATAAGAGAATCACATTAGTTGAATTTTATTGATAAAAAATTTTCTATTGAAAAAAAAAAAACCAAAAACAGGGCAATAAAGACTTATGCGCGTTTTCACCAACCATACCTAAATCGTCTCTAAGTAAGAGTTTTTACTTAGCGCTAACTTCCTAACTCCAGGCTATACTGACAATTTCTTGACAGAAAAACCTTATATATTTTTGGCCCGACCAGGGAATCGAACCAGAGACGTTATCCGCAGTCAAACTTACTAACCACTAGAGCAACGAGGTAATCAACAACCGACTTATTGAACAGACATAATATCAAATGTTATCGTTAAAATCATCTACAAGTCCTCCGTACTCCACTTGTAGACCTCTTCCTCCTGCGCTTTCCTCTAAATCATCTACAAGTCCTCCGTACTCCACTTGTAGACCTCTTCCTCTAAATCATCTACAAGTCCTCCGTACTCCACTTGTAGACCTCTTCCTCCTGCGCTTTCCTCTAAATCATCTACAAGTCCTCCGTACTCCATTTGTAGACCTCTTCCTCCTGCGCTTTCGTCTAAATCATCTACAAGTCCTCCGTACTCCACTTGTAGACTTCTTCCTCCTGCGCTTTCCTCTTGCTCTGTTGTGCGAAGTATTTGTTCTCGTACCCGTTGGATCGGTCCACACCGTCCCAGCGGTAGCCCGGGCGGATGTTGAAGCGATTCGGCGGGAAACTGCCTTTGTAGATTGGTTTTTCTGAAAAAAAAAAAAATTGTAGGTTCATTTTTCTGAAAAAAAAAAAAAAAAATTTATAGGTTGGTTTTTCTGAAAAAAAATTGTAGGTTCATTTTTCTGAAAAAAAAAATAAAAAATAAATTTGTAGGTTGTTTTTCTGAAAAAAAGTATCAATTTCATGTGCATTCATTCAATCCTCTGCAAGCCCGTTAGGTAGTGGGCGCGGTTTTCCTCTCTGAATAAGTATTTGGGCAATAGTCACTGAGCTCTATAATATAATTAATCTATGATTTACAGTGGAGAATCTGCTGTCATATTTTTTTTTGACCTATTTGATTGACGCCATTTTGGCGCTGTAAGCAGATACGAGTGTCTCTGGAACTAAAAATATTGCAAATGGCGCACTTTTATAGCCTCAATAGCCCAACGGTTAAAGGTGCTGACTGTAAACTGAAAGGTAAGACCTTTCAGTTAGCTGAGCTCTATAATATAATTAATCTATGATTTACAGTGGAGAGGCTGCTGTCATATTTTTTTTTGACCTATTTGATTGACGCCATTTTGGCGCTGTAAGCAGATACGAGTGTCTCTGGAACTAAAAATATTGCAAATGGCGCACTTTTATAGCCTCAATAGCCCAACGGTTAAAGGTGCTGACTGTAAACTGAAAGGTCTTAGTATTAATCACAGATTAATTATCCCTTAAATCGGCAATACTAAAAATATATACCGTCGGGGATAGTGCAAAACCGCGTATGTACATTTGGTAAAAACCGCGGATCTACACTAGTCACAGTTTTACAGGGGAAGTTTAAAACTTTATAAATTTCTTATTTCTACGGCTGTTGGGCTAATTTTTACACAGAGAGTATTATTATTCATGTGTTCTATGTATTGATAACAATAGATATCTTTTAAAGTGATTAATTTAGTCGCTACGACACTTACGAGCTTTTGATTTGACCACAAACGTATGAAAATGGATTTCAAGGTACTAATGCTAGTTACGCGGATTTGCACTATCCCCAACGATATATTAGACACTTACCAGGCCCCAACTCGCCTCTCTCCCTCTTCCTCTCTCGCATGTACTGCAGCATCGGATCTCCTTGTCTCTCCACGTCCTTCAGCTTGTCCTCCAGGTCGCGGTCGTCCTTGTACCGGGCGAGCGGCTTGGACGCCTCGTGCAGGAAGTCTTGGACGGCAGCTTGTTGGGATTCTATTTGTTTTAGTCTGTGGAAAAAGCATTCCATATAAACATAAGAAATTACCCACACGCTTGACACTACTATGATTAATATAATCAATATTCTATACTAATATTATAAAGCTGAAGAATTTGTTTGTTTGAACGCGCTAATCTCAGGAACTACTGGTTCGAATTGAAAAATTATTTTTGTGTTGGAAAGTCCATTTATCGAGGAAGGCTTTAGGCTATATAACATCACGCTGCGACCAATAGGAGCGGAGCATCAGTGAAAAATGTTGCAAAAAACTGAGAAAATTATCCATATTTGAGGGCTTCCGTTGCGTGCGCTGCGTAAACGGTTCAAGTTACCCAAAAAATAACTAAATATTTTCGGAGATAGAGGACATAACTTTTCGCGGATAGTAGCAAGTTACTCTAAACCGTTTCCAGGCGGACGAAGTCGCGGGAATCAGCTAGTCAGTGATAATGGTTCTTTAGTCGTAGATGAGAGTTATATTCTTACAATCTATAGAAACTTAATAAAAAGTTCCCATTTCACATCAACTGAAAGGCAATTTTTTGAACATTTTGAATATATATTAAGTATAAGCACACGCTTGACCACTATCACACCTGATGGAAAGTGATGATGTGGTCTAAGGTGGTCAATGTCTTTAAGTGCTTTATTTTGTTTTTGTTAAACGTAGGCACTGCTTTTTTGCCTCTAAAAAATTGCACGCCACTGATTATCTCTCTTTTCCCATCGTCTGGATGAATAAACACCTTACCCTCTACTCCATTGCTTATATTTTTCATCCAACACTTTTTGCCTCTCCGCTTTATCCTTTTGCTTTTGTCTGTCTTCTGATGTTTCTCGTTTACCTGAAAAAAAAAAAAAAAAAAAAATTGGAATTGAACTAAAAATGTTAATCACTATTTCTCTCACTTTCACAAATTCAAAATTAATTTATTTCATATAGGCTAACTTGTAGCTCTTATGACACGTCATAAATCTACCACCGGTTCGGAATGCAGACCCTGCTGTGAAGAGCCGGTAAGAAACTCAGCAGTTGCTTTTTTCAAAAAAAAAAATTTTTTTTTACAAAGCTATGCTATGTATACAGTGTTTCCACAATAAAGCTTCAAAAAAAAATGCAAAAATGCCTACGTAGGTACACCAATCCAACGCATGTCAAGATGGGCAGCCAAAGCAGACCCATTCCCGTTGGTGGCACCCGTTCACGAGCACGACGCATGATCCAGCCGTTGCTTCGCTCAACCATATTTGAGGGAACGTAACAACCCGCACCACACGACACCACCACAGAAATGTTTAAAGCGAGCATGACATACTTAGGCAAGTATTATTACTACATACAATACAACACTTCTGAAATGACAGATTCAATTTAGAGTACAAATAAAATTAGTAAATTACCTTTCCTTGACACAATTTTAGCGTTCCTTCCAGACATTTCATCTGTCATATTTCTAAATGCTGCTTCCTCTCGCCTCCTAAAAGATTCATTTTCTTGCTTCAACTGTCTTGCATCTTGCAGACCCGCTTGCTTGCCGTCCAAAGTTTTCTCCATTTTCTTGTTACTAGGGGGTGGGTCATCCCTTCTTTCTTGGTAATTCTTGCTTCTTTCTTTTCTCGGAGGTGACAGATCTGAATCACTGTCTTGCCTTTTACTTCTATTTCCAGATCTTTTATCATTAGTTTTACTTCTTTCTTGCCTTGGTGGTGACAAATCTGAATCACTATCTTTTCTTTTACTTTGATGTCCGCTTTTGTTTCTTTCTTTTCTTGGAGGTGATAGATCTGAATCGCTGTCTTGTCTATTACTTTTATTCGGAATTCTTTTATTGTAAACTTTACTCCTTTCTTGCTTTGTTGGAGATAAATCTGAATCACTATCTCTTCTTTTACTGCTTTTTTTATAATTTCTTTTATCATCACTTTTGTAACTTTCTTTCCTAGGTGGTGCTTCATCAGAGTCACTTTCATACCTTCTTTTATTACTATCATGTGATTTTTTTATCTGTTCAGAATATTTATTAGGCTTACTCCTTTTAGGTGACGAACAGTCTCTATAATTGTCAAAATTTTTATCATACTTTCTGTTTTCTTGTGATTGCTTCTTTTTCCTTGGTGCATCAGAATCAGGCGATCTATTTCTTTTAGGTGAGTTCCTTGTAGATTTCTTAGGTGGTGACATATCAGAGTCATTATCATATTTTTCAGCATCATTACTTGCTTTTTTACTTCTGTCTGATGAATTTTTACGTTTTTCCGTTCTATTTTTGGGACTTTTTGATCTATCATTTGATTCATCTTTGAAATCACCCCATCGTGAAGGTTTTCTAACTCTATTGCTATATTGATTATCATCCTTTCTTCTTGGCGGACTTGCATCACTATCATTTTGATTTTCCAATCTTTTACCATCTGTTCGATCAGTTCTGGACTTTTTATCATTTGAGGTGGTATTTTTGGATTCTGCAGCATTTTTATGTCTTGACAGACTATTATCATTATCGCTATTACTTACATTGATTTTTCTGTCATTCTTTGCATTTTTTCTAGGAGGTGACACGTCTGAATCATAATTTTTATTTCTATCTTTTGTTTGCTTTCTTCTAGGTGGACTAAAATCACTGTCACTATTATGTTTTTGTTTCTTTTTAGTGTTAGGGCTGTTTTTACTATCATTTCTCCTAGGTGGTGATGCATCGGAGTCATTTTTCTTTTCATCCTCTGAATCACTGTACATTTTACCAAATACAATTTCATTTTCTTTTTCCACTTCTTTCATGTTGCGCTTTACTTCTTCGACTCGAAGTTTGCTGTTGAAGCCATCATCCTGTAATAAAAATATTATCATTAAGAAATATTAATTATATTATAAATAAATTCTTTATTATATGTATTTTTTGAACTTAATTAAATAATAAAATTAAAAATAACTATTTTCATGTTGGCCATGTTCATCATTTTCAAGTGTCTGGTTCACCAAAGATTTGAATCCACTGTTGAACATAGCCTCTTTTAGGTAGCACCAACATTGAATATCTTCTGCATTTTGCATCTGATTGATGTCTGCCACTTTTCTTATTAAATATATAATCTATAGTAAGTAACATTGAAAAGTGCATCATTTGAGAATGGCTGGATCAATTTGACTATTTCTTTAAATGTTCATAATTAGGTCTTATGGAAGAAAATATTAGTAATACTACCATCAAAGAGGTGCCATCAAGCGATTTAGCGTTCTGGCACGATGGCGTGTAGAAACCAATTAGGGGTATGGGTTGAATTTACACTGCTATACCCCTTCCAAGTTAGCCCGCTACCATCTTAGACTGCATCGTCACTTACAATCAGGTGAGATCGCAGTCAAGGGCTATCTTGTCATCGAATAAAAAAATAAAATTTTTTTTTAGACAATGAAATTTGGAGACTACAATGTATGACCGACTATTTAAAGAATCTGTTACCTGAGTGATCACTCTCCATTTAGAAGAGCTCTGAAAGGCGTCCATCTTCCGAAGCTCCTCAGGCCTTTCATCAATAATGCCAGCTATCTGAGGGGCATCTTCACCTTGATTCAAAATATCCAGCTCGTCTCCATCCAATGGACGCAGTTTGGATAAGTCCAAGTCATCATCAATGATTCTGAATCTGAAAAATATATTATTATTTTAAAAAATAATAGATCCACTTCTAATTTCATCCAATATGCTAAAAAAGTGAAGTGGAATTTCCACTTCACTTAATAAACATTTTTTTTATTTATTTTATTAGGTGACAAGATAGCCCTTGACTGCAATCTCACCTGATGGTAAGTGACGATGCACTCTAAGATGGTAGCGGGCTAACTTGGAAGGGGTATAGCAGTGTAAATTCAACCCATACCCCTAATCGGTTTCTACACGCCATCGTGCAGGAACGCTAAATTGCTTGGCGGCACGTCTTTGACGGTAGGGTGGTAACTAGCCACGGCCAAAGCCTCCCACCAGACAACATCAAAACAACACAAAACACATCAAAAGAAGAACATGAAAATAATAAACAAAACAATGGCCGCCAATATGGCATGGTTATCATTACATTGCGGGACTGCATTGCAGAATGCAGACAGAGCGAGATGTTAAATAGAAAATTGAAATCTTGTGACTGAGAAAGAGAGAAACATCACTCATGAAACATTGTTCATATAGAACGATATATTGTCGATGTTGTAGATTTCAAAATCGATGTTAATATGTCAATGTTTATGAAAGATACATGTATGTTTTTAAAGATTGATGTATCATTTGCATCCCTAGACAGCTGTTCTTGGCGACTCACCATTGTCTTCAATAGCCATTAATTAGCCACTGAGATAAAGAATAGTTCCCCTGCCCCCTGATTCTGTAGCTTAGTCCCTATCAAAAAATGAAAAAGCCACTGACATATATTTTTTATCCATTGAAGGCTTACTATGAAATAGTAAATGACATTTCTCTTCTAAACCTTCAATGGATAAAAAATGCCTATCGTCGTTGATAGGCACTGAGTTACAGAATCAGGGGGCTGGTTTTCAACTATACCCATGCAGAAAACCTTATATGCTCCCTTGCAGTGTAAGGATAAACCATCAAGACCATTTCACCGCGTGGAGTTATAAGGTTGTTGTCACCAAGTCCTCGACTTTATACATGCAAAAAACTAACAATCTGTTGCTTGTACGATTGAAGGACAAACCAACAAATAGACACACTTTCGCATTCAATATTAGTAAGGATTAGTGTCACTCAAAGCACTGAAAATTATTTAATAAGTTTCATAATTGAATATTGTTTACCCCTTTCCTTTAACGTTTTTCTTCTTTTTCTTTTTCTTATCGGCTGTTGGACCACCAAGGTATTTTTGTAAATACGATTTTTGATCGATTGCCGATGTCATTTTTCACGATTTAACTATTTAAAAATGTTTTTTAAGGAAAATCACTGTAAAAGTAAAAGATTATAGGTAAAGGTACCGAAGGTACCTATTACGTACCTAGTATTTACGTCAAACGTCAAACTCAAATGTCAATAACTCAATACTTTTAGCTATAAGGTACCTACTCTGTGGTCATGGTCAATACTCAACACAGACTAATGATACGGACTTTTTGTAGTACCGACTGATTAATAAATTGATTTTGCTGTTACTAAAACAAGAAAAATCAAATTCAAGTTTAGGCATAAAAATAAACTTAAAATAAAACCCCACATAACTGTCGTACAGCATTGTTTTTATTAGCGCAATATTTACTACATAATAATATCAATGTCCGGTGAGCTAAAATGCATAGAATCGTTTTGTGTTTGCAACTTGTCACTATAGATTGTCATATTGGTCATCATCGTCATCGCGGTCTTGATCTTGCTCTCTCTGGAAAAATAATATTAATTACATATAATAGTATTCACACCATTTCCAAAAAAAAAAAAGGTAGGTAGTCGTTCTGACTTAGTGAGAATCGTGTAAAGGAACGTAGGTAATTCGAACTTCCCCTCTTTAGAGTCCCTAAACTTTTTTTTTGTTTTTGACAAGATAGATTTTATGATCTTCTCTGAATTGTTTTAAAAAGTTGAGTCTCATTTCCACACTCAGTGTAGGAGGTAGCTTATATATAAATTATTACAATTGCTTAAAAAAAGTAAAAACAAACCAAGGAAACTGTGATACGTGAATCTGGCTCATTAATATTGTTGAGGCTCTGTAAGAATAAATAAAAACAAAAAAAAAATTAAAATATGGGCGCTTAAAATTTATAAATGTTATACTTAAATAATTATAAGATAACTTGATAAGTTTATATAACTGTGTACATATATACGTATAATTGCGTATAATATAACTTTTGCTCCTTTACTTATGTATTTATTTTGTACGCGGGTTTGAGAGTGGAAATATAATATGGTAAATAATAATGTAATATTTTAATTCCGCGTACATATTTAATAAAATTTTATTTATTAGTGTCACTTACCTTCAACGCTGGTAGTTGGTACTGTAAATTATTGAAAAATGCCTATTATTTGATGGCAGACTGATTTATTTCTTTAACTGCCCCGTTGGTCTAGCGGTTAGCAAGTTCGACTGCAGATGTCGAGGTCCCGGGTTCGATTCCCGGGTTGGGCCATAAAATGTTTTGGGGTGCCTCGGAGAGCACGTAAAGTTTTTTTTTTTTTTTTTATTCGATGACAAGATAGCCCTTGACTGCGATCTCACCTGATGGTAAGTGACGATGCAGTCTAAGATGGTAGCGAGCTAACTTGGAAGGGGAATAGCAGTGTAAATTCAACCCATACCCCTAATCGGTTTCTACACGCCATCGTGCCGGAACGCTAAATTGCTTGGCGGCACGTTTTTGACGGTAGGGTGGTAACTAGCCACGGCCAAAGCCTCCCACCAGTCCAGACCAGAGACAATTTAGAAATAATAAATTACTAAATTGCCCCCGCCGGGAATCGAACCCGAGACCTCCCAGTTATAAGACCACAGCGCTCACCACTGCGCCAGGGAGGTCGTCAAAAAGTCGGTTCTGCGCCTGATTTCTCTCCGGTCGTGTCGGATTTCCGTCCCATCGGACTATGAGAGTAAGGAAATAGACAATGCACCTGTGTTTGCGCACACACTTGCGGACATCTTTTGAAATCATAATAATACCTATCAAGGTATGTTCTCGGTAAGTATAAAGTTGATTGTAAAAATTAAATTGGTAAGTATACAATAAGTTTACGATTCCATGTCGTAATTAATTAATAAAATGAAAAAAAAAAAACTGCCAAAATCACGAAAGTACCGAGGAAAAATTCCAACGGTGAGCGACTAAAGAATCATGTACGAATCTCTGGGTATCAGTTTTCTTTAGGGTGTCTTTTACACCCTGTATACAATACATTTATCTCACGAAGTTACGGGCGCTTTACTTGTGGTTACGTCGTGTACATTCACATTGCGTAAGTGTGCGTGCCTGTTAGGAACCTAAGTGGGAGCGGTCAGACGCGAGCAAGCTCTCGCTCGCACTTATACAGATACGACACACACACAAGCATGAGCCACGCGCCCTCGTGAATTACAAGAACTATACTTAACTAAAAATATTATTTGAAAAATACCTACCGATCGATGAACTAAGGGCGTCACTGGCGCTGGTGCATACTATAAATTCAAAAGAATTGAAAATTAGAATCTCAAGTAGTTATTAATATAAGTATTACCCTTCCATCTCAAGTTGGCCGTCGTCGACAGTTACAAAATGACGTCATACCGTACCGTTGACAAGAAAATAATAATTGTATTTTTTACTGTAACCACTAAGTTTCCCTCTCTGGCAATGCATTTCATGGCAATGACATCTTGAAAGTAAGGGGAAGGCGTAATTTTTAATTTCTAATTTTTTTCCGCTTGAAAAAAGTTTATTGAAGTAATTAATAGTCTGCGCTATGCAAAACTTTTCCTTTTTTACTCATCTTAGAAGACGATACGCTGACAATAATAACCAAACAAAAATAAATTAGTTAATTTAAAGTTAACAAAAACATTCAAAACGTTACAATTACAAAACTTACAAACACAATATAACACTTTAAATACTTATATTTCGAACAATGGTTTTTCTTTGAAAGTTGCAGGCATAAATGATTAACACCTAGATTAATGTAAGCTACAGGTATGATAGCTTCATAATAAATCATTTTTTTACATCTGACGATAAATAGGAACACTTACGTATTTACAGTTCAGGCTCTACAAAATGAAAGAAAATGCACGTAAAAATCATGTTTTTGTTTTATTTTAAGTATTAGTATCAGCAATAAGTTTTTATTATTATTATTATTTCTATCATTTTATTTATATACACATTTATCCTATTGTTTTTAAAAATGCTTACAAATATACATTTTACAAATATAAATATAAAAACACCATTAAAAACAATAAAACAAATGGGTCCCACTTGCTGCGGGATAGGGACCCAAGCAGCCAGTGGTCAGGGCTCCAGAGTGAGGAACCTCCTCACAATGCGTGCCGTCTCAAGGAGTACCGCCTTCTGTATCCTGCTCTAGATCCAAGTATTAAGCGAAAGTTTCTTAAGATGTTGATCGAAACTTTTCGCTATGAGACCATTGACCGAAACGACCATCGGCACTACAATCGTTGAATCAACATTCCACATGGCGGTAATCTCGTGGGCAAGGTCTAAATATTTTGATAATTTTTCTTTTTCCGCCTTCACCAGATTATCATCATGTGGAATTGTGATATCGACAATTATTATTATTTTTATTTATTATTATTATTATTATAATAAGTTTTTAACATAAATCCACTTACGCACAAATCGTAGACTCTTGGGATCAATCGTAGATGAGACTAATAGAATTAAAGAATACATTAATTAATTATTTTTAATTAGGTTGTTAATACTACATAGCAATTAGCAGGTATACCTAGTACGTTTATCTCACGAAGTTACGAGCGCTTTACTTGTGGTTACGTCGTGTACATGCACATTGCGTAAGTGTGTGTGCCTGTCAGGAGCCCAGGTGGGAGCGGCCAGGCGCGAGCAAGCTCTCGCTCACACTTGTATAGATACGACACACAGTACATACAACCAGGGGCCGCGTACCCTCGTGAAAAGACGAAAGAACTATAAAATAATTGAACGCCACTTACAGGACTTACAATCTGCACTGGTTGTTGGCGAGGAACCTAGAAAAAAAAACCATACTTAATAATATTAAATATTTTTTTGTAAGTAGGTACCTACCTACTAGGTACCTAATGCTTCTAAAATGAAGAAATAAGGAAGAAATATTCTTGTTTTGTTTCTGAGCCTTTAATAAAATCTATGTATAAAAAATATATAAGTAATATATTTTATAGATTCCTAAAATTGAGTCATTATGGTTTTTAAAATATAATAAAATTAATACTATCTGCCTCAAGAGATTGTAGCTCAAAAGTCTTTTCTAACTTTAAAAAAAAAACTTAGAGTGCACATTCAAAAAAATTGTGTTTAATGTTTTATTGTTAGCAGTCACCATTTTTTGTTTTTTTCCATGTTTTGTAATTTTATATAAATTTTAGTTTTAAGTTCTCTATAAGTGAGCAAAATGTTCTTTGGAGAATAAATTTCTTTAAACCTAACCTACTATGTGATGTATATTAAACTCAAAAAAATAATTTGAATCAAGCAAGAGATTTTGTCGCTTGAGGAATTGTAGGTAGGCGTAAAGACGAAAGAACTATAAAATAATTGAACGCCACTTACAGGACTTATAATCTGCACTGGTTGTTGGCGAGGAACCTAAAAAAAAAAAATACTTAACAATATTAAATATTTTTTTGTAAGTAGGTACCTACCTACTAGGTATCTAATGCTTCTAAAATGAAGAAATAAGGAAGATATATTCTTGTTTTGTTTCTGAGCCTTTAAATATAATAAAATTAATACTATGTGATGTATATTAAACTCAAAAAAAATAATTTGAATCAAGCAAGAGATTTTGTCGCTTGAGGAATTGTAGGTAGGCGTAAAACATAGAAAAAGTTTCATTAGTTAGTTAAAGATAATGAAACAAATGACAAAAAGCTCTAGATTTTTTTTTGTATTCAAACTTTAGAGTGACTTACCTACCTACTACAATCCGCAAGAAGTTACTCCGATAATAGATCTTCACCAAAATTGGACAAAATACTTCTAATAGTACACAATTTATAATAAAAAATATTACTTACTAGCTGTTGCCCGCGACTTCGTCCGCGTCAATTACTGTTATTATGATCGCGATTAAGAAGTTTTTAAAAGATTTTATTAAATATGGATAATTTTCCTCGTTTTTGCAACATTTTTCACTGATTCTTCGCTCCTATTTTTCGCAGCGTAATGTTATATAGCCTAAAGCCTTCCTCGATAAATGGACTATCCAACACAAAAAGAATTTTTCAATTCGAACCAGTGGTTCCTGAGATTAGCGCGTTCAAACAAACAAACTCTTCAGCTTTATAATATTGGTATAAATATAGATTATGTTTATTTACTTACGTATGAAATTTTCAGCGACTGTAAAAATTAAAGGCATGTAATTAAACAAGCTTCTATTTAATACTATTATTGGCCTCTAAATTACTAAGTCAGCCACAACCAATGAGCCTCTAAAAAATACTATTTTAGCCACTAAATATTTTGAAAGCTTCTAATTTCATAACTCGGCACCTTTAAAATTTAGTGAAGCATCAATAATTATAACACATCCTATATTGTTCTATCATCAAAATGTACATAATCTAAATAGCATAAAAAAAAAGTTCAATTTTTTTAAACTTTTTTTTTAGTTTTAGGTAGGTTTACGATCCCAACAGAACCTAAGGGCACCTGAATATTCATGTATAACCCTAACCTAACCTAACTTTAGTTTAAAGAAAAAATTATACAAAACCAATTGCAATATTAACACACTAACAATAGAACAATAAAAAACAAATGCAGGTCGCATCCGTCTCACTCGCACCAACGAGATCGTGCAAATGGCCAGTCGTATCCGTCTCACTCGCACCAAATCGTGCAGTGGCAGTGGACAATAATAAAAATAGTGGCTCTTTATTTGATGCTTTCTTTGGAATATTTTGTGGCCATTGTGAAGAAGCCGAGTTAGTATATTAGAAGCTTCATCATTTTCCCGTGGCTGAGTTATTAAATTAGAAGCTAGGTTTTGTGGCCAAAAAATAAATTTTGTGGCTCGACTTATTATATCCCATTATTAAATAGTAAGCTCATCGAACTATAACGCTTAGAAGCGCAATAATCGACGCGGTTTGAACTTTTTCACAAGCGCTAAGAATTTAGCTAAACATATTAATGATTTTTATACTTACACCACGGCCTTGCTGTAAAAATTGAAAAAAAAAAAAATTATTTTTTTGTATAAGTTAGTACAATTTTTTTTTATATTATAGTATATGTCGTTTTCATATCTTCCATTTAATTACATTATGCTTAGAAAAAAACAACAACAAACTCTAGAAAAGTCCAAATACTCCAGGTGCTCCAAATATTCATGGGCGGCGGTGATCACTTAACATCAGGTGGTGACCTTTGCTCGCTATTTATATTGAAAAAACATTATGGCGTTGTGACCACAAGTTCACAATTTATCTTTATACTAGCTTTTGCCCGCGACTTCGTCCGCGTGACTTAGTTTAATGTTTTTCCGGGGTAAAATGTCACTTTCCTTGCCATTAAAAACCCGTTCAATACAAAATATATGAGAAAATGAAATTTTTTCATAATTTTTTTTTTCGTAAATTTTTCCGATATTTTAAAAGTAATTTTGCTATTCGGGACGGAGACAAATACAACAAACCAAAAACCATGAAAATCGGTTTAGCCGTTCTAGAATTATAAGTGTTCGAACAAACCCAGCTTTGTTTTATAGTAATTAACACGACTTCCTTTTATATATATAGAATACTACTATATGTAATGGATATTTAAAGAAAGCGCAGTGAGCGTGAAATTTTTGTTGTATAATATGACTTACCATCAGAGCATCATTATCGCGATCTTGATCATCATCGCGATCACGTTGGACAACTCGGTCATTGCGTTCTTGTTGGACTTGACGATCACGTTGGACATATCGGTCGTGATGGTTATCGCGGTCGTGATGCTCGTCGTGACTGTGATGGTCGTTGCGTTCTTGTTGGACTTGACGATCACGTTGGACATATCGGTCGTGATGTTTATCACGGTCCTGATGGTCGTCGCCGTGATGGTCGTTGCGATCTTGTTGGACTTGAAGATCACGTTGGACATATTGGTCGTGATGCTCGTCGTGACTGTGATGGTCGTTGCGTTCTTGTTGGACTTGACGATCACGTTGGACATATCGGTCGTGATGTTTATCACGGTCCTGATGGTCGTCGCCGTGATGGTCGTTGCGAATTTGTTGGACTTGAAGATCACGTTGGACATATTGGTCGTGATGCTCGTCGTGACTGTGATGGTCGTTGCGTTCTTGTTGGACTTGACGATCACGTTGGACATATCGGTCGTGATGTTTATCACGGTCCTGATGGTCGTCGCCGTGATGGTCGTTGCGATCTTGTTGGACTTGAAGATCACGTTGGACATATTGGTCGTGATGGTTATCGCGGTCGTGATGCTCGTCGTGACTGTGATGGTCGTTGCGTTCTTTTTGGACTTGACGCTCTCGTTGGACATATCGGTCGTGATGTTTATCACGGTCGTGATGGTCGTCGCCGTGATGGTCGTTGCGATCTTGTTGGACTTGACGATCACGTTGGACATATCGGTCGTGATGCTCGTCGTGACTGTGTTGGTCGTTGCGTTCTTGTTGGACTTGACGATCACGTTGGACATATCGGTCGTGATGTTTATCACGGTCGTGATGGTCGTCGCCGTGATGGTTGTTGCGATCTTGTTGGACTTGACGATCACGTTTGACATATCGGTCGTGATGCTCGTCGTGACTGTGTTGGTCGTTGCGTTCTTGTTGGACTTGACGATCACGTTGGACATATTGGTCGCGATGGTCGTAGCGGTCGTGATGGCCACGTTGGATGTCACGGACGTCTATCCTGTCATCGCGATCCCGTTTGTCACGATGACCGCGATAAATGATGCCATGGAAACCGTCTCTCATGTCGTCATCATGCCGCTCATTGCGATCCCATCTGTCATGATGATCGCGATGAATGCCAGGGAAACTGTCTCTCATACCGTCGTCCCACCTGTCATCGCGATCCCGCCTGTCATGATGATCGTGCCTGTCATCGCGATCCCGCCTGTCATGATGATCGCGATGAATGCTATGGAAACTGTCTCTCATGTCATCGTCCTGCCTGTCATCGCGAGATCTTTTGTCATCATGGTTTTGATTCTTTACCTGCGTAAGAAATAAGGTTTGTTTTTTTTTTTGTGTAACTAAGTCCCACCTATTAAATACATAACAAATGTAGAGTTGATGTTGATGAGATTGTAAAGTTGAAATTTTTTAAAGTATTGAGTGCAAAGCATATAATCTTGCATATAATCAATTGTTAACATATTATTCTGTAATGTAGCATGTAAAAGAAAGAATTATAAATGAAGAAATAAAATTATACGTCATATTGATAGGTCATAATTAAAACATTGATTTGCTGGGCAGCTGTATATTGTATACTAAGAAACGGGAATATACATAAACTCTATATTCCTTTTTCTAAGTATGTATATGCTACATAAATAATATCCTTCAAGTACATATATAAACAAGAATATAATAGGGATGTTAACACTAATCACAAATTAATGTTTAGTGTTAATTTTATGATAGTTTGTAATATTAGAATATTGAAAATCACATTTTTGTAATTTAATATAACTTAATATTATTAAAAATGATTTTAAATGCTATATTTATAATCTGATGTCACGTGACTGCAAACGCGAAGAAGAGCTTGTGACGTCACTAATCGCGAAACAAGCTGACGACTGTATATATGTATGCCATGAATCGCGACCAATGTTTGTTTGACGATTGTCGTCATGTCAGTCACGTGACAGTTGTGGAGTGTTTTAGCGGGAAGATTCAAAATTACTCTATTTTTGTATATTTTCTCTTCGAAAATACTAATATTTTTAAATATTTTTTTTTTATGGCAAACAAGAGTCAATCTTCAAAATAAAAGCAATTCCGAAAAATTGTTAACATCCCTATTTCATATATGTACACATTTACTCGTACTAAATTGAAAAAATGTACTTATATAATTGTATGAAATATGTACTGTACTTGCTTATATATATTTTTTTTTTATTAAAGTATGTTAAGATATTTATAATATAAAAATATTTACTTACTTTATTATTATCATCTTCATCGTAGAGCTGTAATGAAAAAGAAGGAACAGAAATTTTATTGGAAGATACTTAATAAATAATTTTTTATATTATTCAATGCATACTAAAATAAGCTACATATTATAAAACAATAAAAACAGAGTTTGAAAGACCTTTGGATTAAAAACAAACCCAATATTTCTCCTGTTTAAAGCATAATTATTTTCATTTCCATAAATATATTTTAAAACAGAGAGTTTTTGCAATGTAATAAATAAAACTTACATTTAAATGTAGGCTTTGTAATCTTCTTCGATGTTGTTGCTGGGAAATCTATAAATATATAAAAGGAAAAGGTGACTGACTGATTGACTGACTGACTGACTGACTGGTCTATCAACGCACAGCTCACCACTGGACAGATCAGGCTGAAATTTTGCATACAGATACGAGTAGCTATTATGTCGTAGGCATCCGCTAAGAAAGGATTTTTGAAAAACCAACCCCTAAGCGGGTGAAATAGGGGTTTGAAAATCGAACTTGATGTGAGCGAAGCCGCGGGCAAAGGCTAGTAAATAATAAAATAGCACCATTAAATAGAAAGTTCTTTCACTCTTTATAAAAAAAAAATAAAAAATTTAGGATACTAAAAATAACTAGCTATTGTACGCTCACTGATCCTCGTGGAGTTCGATTTTTAATTAAATTTCGCGGGAACACCATCGAATTATAACGCATAGAAGCACAACAGTCGACGCGGTTACAGGCCATTTTTATTAGTAAGCCTTCAAAGGCCGAGTACGCAATATCTGCGCATTAGTACGAGTTCGCAGACAATCTATACAAATAAATAAAATTGAAGTGTCTGTTTGTAATATCAAAAGAACAGTTTTTTACTAGCTGCATACGAAAGTAAATACGGTACTTATAACAATTTAACATTTTTGTCTGTCTGTTTGTTCGTTGTCGCTAATCTCGGGAACGACTGGATCGATTTTGACAGGACTTTCACTGGTAGATAGCTGATATTATCGGACGTAATATAGGCTACTCTTTTAACCGTCTTTCGAAAAAGGAGGAGAAGGAATTGTGTTTTTCTACCTCTATATATCGATATCTCCGTGATTTCTGAACCGATTTGCGTGAAACAAAAACTTTGCAAAATGCTCCCATTAAAATTTCGGGTTCTCACTCCTCAATTCTGATGCTACAGGGGTACTGCCCTCCTAAACTGTGGGGATTTAGGAACTGTCGTTTATGAATAGTTATTGTAGGTACCAAGTAACTAATTCTAATTTCGGGGCCCAACTCCTCAATTCTGATGCTACAAGGGTTCTGCCTACCTAAACTGTGGGGATTTAGGAACTGTCGATTGTGAATTGAAGAAGCGGACGGAGTCGTGGGCGTCCGCTAGTAATATTAGTATGTATAATGTGGTAAGTACCTGATCGTCAAATTGGTCTTGGTGGTCGTGATCATCATCTGGCACTGGCTAAAAGGAAAAAATATATTTTGTTAGAACCACTTAGAGGATAGGATGGAGGGGATAGGCTCGTGATTCCCCGACTACGCCTCAAGAAAGTCTGGAAGTCGTTTGTCGGAATGGGCGTGAGCCGTGACGTTCTATAATAAAAGTCCACAGTCGATCTTAGACTTGCCTTTTTTAAATTCGATACAAGATACCTTGCCCTTGACTGCGATCTCACCTGATGGTAAGTGACGATGCAGTCTAAGATGGTAGCGGGCTAACTTGGAAGGGGTATGGCAGTGTAAATTCAACCCATACCCCTAATCGGTTTCTACACGCCATCGTGCCTGAACACTAAATCGCTTGGCGGCACGTCTTTGACGATAGGGTGGTAACTAGCCTAGGTAGGCCTAGGTAATAAAAAAGTTTACTCACCACAGGCCCAGCCAAAGCTGCGGCGAAGCAAATACAGGAGATAATAACTAACTTCATCCTTGCTTTTCGCCTCTTGCCGTTCTAGCTCCTTGCTGTTCTAACTACACACTAGCTATTTGGTAACTGCTTATATAAACGCCAGTCAATATTCCGTGAATAATTTCACAAAGTGGATGCCATGTTTTCTTTAATCACACACAAAATAACCGTTGTCCTTGAATTGCAATTTTTATTGATTAATTTGTTTTTAATAGCGTTGCTAACTGATTTTTCAGTGGTGTTAATAATGTGTTTAACTTATTTGTGTTAATTTAAAAGATTTTTTCACATGCTCATAATATGTATTGTTATAATGAATTAGTTTTTGCGCGCGACTTCGTCCGCGTTACTTCGGTTGCTGTTTCTCCGGGGTAAAAGGTCACTTTCCTTGCCATCAAAAAAATTATGAAAAAATTTCATTTTCTCATACATTTTGTATTGCCGTCCAATACAAAATGTATGAGAAAATGAAATTTTTTCATAATTTTTTTTTTCGTGAATTTTCCCGATATTTTAAAAGTTGTTCTGTACAACAAACCAAAAACCATCTAGAGTTATAAGTGTTCGAACAATACCGACTATGTTTTATATTATACGGGATAAACAGTGTTTTATGTCCGTCTCCTGGTTGTAAGCTATATTCCCACCAATTTTCACCAAATCGGTTCAGCCGTTCTTGAGTTATAAATAGTGTAACTAACACGACTTTATATATATAGATTTGATACCGTAATGCGACCATAATTGTGACCATAATTGAAGACTCCTCGGGAAAAACAATGAATGTCAAAATATGAGTAAAAAGAGAAATACAACTTTTTATAGTTTCAAAGTCTATATTTCTTTCATTTTATGCTCATTTTGTATAAATATTGAAATAACATATTACTATTTAAACATGTTCCTTGACTTTATCAAAAAATATAGTTTAGTTCTATATTTTAGTAACAGATAGCATTAAAGGCTCAGTTTCACGAAAAAAGTGACATTTGACGACCTCCCTGGCGCAGTGGTGAGCGCTGTGACCTTGTAACTGGGAGGTCTCGGGTTCGATTCCCGGCGGGGGCAATTAAGAAATTTATAATTTCTAAATTGTCTCTGGTCTGGTCTGGTGGGAGGCTTTGGCCGTGGCTAGTTACCACCCTACCGTCAAAGACGTGCCGCCAAGCGATTTAGCGTTCCGGCACGATGGCGTGTAGAAATCGATTTGGGGTATGGGTTGAATTTACACTGCTATACCCCTTCCAAGTTAGCCCGCTATCATCTTAGACTGCATCGTCACTTACCATCAGGTGAGATCGCAGTCAAGGACTATCTTGTCATCGAATAAAAAAAAAAAAAAAATTATTGTTTTTCCCGAGGAGTCTTCAATTATATTGTGGTCTTGAAAGGACACGTTTTTAGGAAAAAACGTGTTTAAAGTGGGGACTTAGGTTACACGTGCTGTAAAATAGTAATTCCGATACTCGTGTATAATTAACTGCCTCGTTGGTCTAGTGGTTAGCAAGTTCGATTATAGATGACGAGGTCACGGGTTCGATTCCCGGGTCGGGCCAAAAATGTATTGGGTTATCTGTTAAGAAATTTTCAGTACTAGCCCGGAGTTAGGAAGTCGGCGGTGAGTCACCCCCGTGCCTCGACGAGCACGTAAAGCCGTCGCTCCTGCGCTTGATCTCTTTCCGGTCGGTCGGATTTTCCATCCCATCGGGCTATGAGAGTGAGGGAATAGAGAGTGCACCTGTGTTTGCGCACACACTTGTGCACTATAATATCTCCCGCGCAGATGGCGGCCAATCGCAGTGGAGATTGGCCGCCGTGGCCGGATTCGGTCGGGAGGACATTATTTTTATTCACGCGTTCATTCAGCGCTACAATACCACAGACTGATAGACACACAGACAGACAGACAAACTTATAAAACCCCTCTTTTTCCAGCGGGGGTTAAAAACAGATCTTGTTTTCATTGATTTCTCGTGAAATGCCCGGGAGTTAACTTGGCGACGTGATGTCTACTGAGTATGCAGAGTAGCTGCAATACAGAGCTACTTATAGTTTTTTTTTTCATATTTTTTTAAAAATCAGACAAGGTGAACTTGACTGATGTTCTCTTCTCCCCTCCAAATATCTAGAGTATAGAGTCTAGACGATGTCCGTAACTTTGTCCGCGTGGATTAAGATTTTTTGATTCCCACGCATTCCCACGGGAACACTTTAATTTTCCGGGATAAAAAGTAGCCTATGTGCTAATTCACGTTTTATTCTATCTCCATTCTAAATTTCAGCCGAATTCGTCCAGTAGTTTTTGCGTGAAAAAGTAACAAACACATACACGCGCGCACACACACACACACACACACATACAAATTTTCGCCTGTATAATATTAGTGTGATGTGAAATCAGTGTGTCGATTTTCTAAAAATGATTGCATCAGTGTAACGATCGCAATGACACTTATAGATGTACACAACAATTATTACAAGCTATAATTAAAACAATTAAAAAACACGACTGTCCAGCCAAAAACGAACTAAAAAGTTAAATATCACAGCCCTTTGGAATCTCATTCACGTTTTTAAATGGTATTTTTTGTGAATCACTGGATATCGAACTATAGTGTTATATATTTTTAGAATCTACTCATCATTTTCTAGATGATGATTATATACTTAATCTTATTTTCGAATTTTTTTTTTCAACTTTAGTCTTTAATGCGAGATCTTGGTCACCTCATCAATTTTTTCTTAAATTTTACTAGCCTATGTTACCCGGGATAAGCTAAGGAATTTAACGATACCTCACTCATCAAAATCGGTTCAGGCGTATAGAAGTTATGGTGGAATATAGGAACTCACATACATACATACATACATACATACATACATGAACCCTGAAAACAATATACTCCTTTTTTCAGGCAGTCGTTAAAAAGAAGAAGAGATACCTACATACTTATTTAAATATTTTATAGATTAGTCATAGTCATACCCACCAAAAGTAGTGGCAACAATCTAGTAATCAAATGTACACGTTATAATTTGTAACAAAAACTCAAATTAAAAAGACTAACTGATTAAAATTAGTTTCGTAGTTTAGGCGCTACGGTGGAAGTGAGTGGAACATACATAAATACGAACAAAACTGCTAAAATCAGAACCCTTCCTTTTGGCTTTGCCGTAGTTGGGTACAAAAAAAAAATAGCCAGTGGTTGAAGGTAGTCTGTGCGGTTGCCTAGCAACGGCTGCCGGGCGACGCGCGATCGTTGGAAGCGACCTATGAGGCTATGATTACCATCGCGATGCGAATTTGCGCGCATTCACGTATTTACGCTAATGTACGTGGAACAACCGCCCGTAGTTCAGTGGTTAGAACGTTTTTTTTTTTATCCGAAATAAGCTTGCGCTTGACGACAATCAATACTGGATAGCACTGATGAGGTCTAGGTTGGAGCACGCTTGCCTAGAAAATGCCTATTCACTCTTGAAGGTACTCAAATTATAAGTGGCAGGAAACACGGATGCTGGAAGAGTGTTCCGCACCTTAGCGGTTCTTATCAGAAACGTTGAATTGAAGCGTTTCGTTCGAGTAGGTTGAATTTCTACCACATAAGGATGCCAACGGTTAGAACGTGGTGGTATTTAGTAGAAAAATAAAAAAAATTCAAAATTATTTATTTGTTATAAGAAAATACGAGTACGTACCACGGTAATTATTTTAGTTGGGATTGTCGATATTTCGGTCCATGCAATTGGATCAAAGAAGTTGCTCAGCAGTTGCTCTTTTCTTAACAAAACATTACATTAGTTTATAACTACATGATATTACAATGTTTTTTTTTTATTCGATGACAAGCTAGCCATTGACTGCGATCTCACCTGATGGTAAGTGACGATGCAGTCTAAGATGGTAGCGGGCTAACTTGGAAGGGGTATAGCAGAGTAAATTCAACCCATACCCCTAATCGGTTTCTACACGCCATCGTGCCGGAACGCTAAATCGCTTGGCGGCACGTCTTTGACGGTAGGGTGGTAACTAGCCACGCCCAAAGCCTCCGACCAGACCAGACCAGATACAATTTAGAAATTATAAATTCCTGAATTGCCACCGCCGGGAATCAAACCCGAGACCTCCCAGTTATAAGACCACAGCGCTCACCACTGCGCCAGGGAGGTCGTCGAAACAATGTAATAGCTTATTACACTATCTTGTGGGTAGCTGGATGCCAAGCCGATTGATTCCATGCCACTTTGTCATAAAGAAAGTCATGTGTCTTTACGCATTGTTTTTTGTGCAATGAGAAATCCAGTGACTCCTTCGGGATCTTCTTCTTCCTTAGAGGTTCGCGAGTTCGACTCCTACCCATCTCTGAGCATTGTATATCAACTAGCTTTTGCAAGTTGGTTCACACAGAGCATTCGGTGCGGGGTCGCCATTCCAGCACCTGGGGGCCCCAAAGTTCATCACACCCTAGCTTAGTCACTCGGTGAGCTACGTCGGCAACTCTGGTTCTCCTACGGATATCTTCATGCCTGATTTAATCATGATTAAAATCATGAAAATTATTTTTCACTACTTAATACTTTTAATAATTACACCATCATTTCATCAGAGGACATATGGCAGCGATATGTGTATTAATTTGGTGTCATCACCGCGAACAGGCGCACGAATTAATCATTAATTTGTCGGTGACATCTATAATAAAGAGGTGTTTATTTAGTGGGCTGTGCCCCGTTGTAATTCCCACCACCTTCCTGAGTTTACCTCTGTCCAGGCGGAGTAGTCTGCTAGTTAGGTGTTTGTCTAGATAAGGAAAGGCGATTTAGACCATCATCACAATTCACAGGACATATGGCAGCGACATGTGTATTGATTTGGTGTCATCACCGTGAACAGGCGCGCATTAATTAATCATTAATTTGTCGCTTGGTTGCGGGTGACCGGCCTTGAGCAATGGGCCGGCAACGCTCTTTACTTACTATTTACTGCTGTACATAGGCGTCTTGCATAGATTTCCACATGCGTCGGTCTTGCACCACCTGAGCCCGATGCAGGGTCACCACCCCAGCACCTGGGGGCCCCAAAGTTTATCGCACCTTAGCTTAGCCACTCAGTGAGCTACGTCGGTAACTCTTATTCTTCTAGTGATCTCTTCATGCCTGATTTAATCATGATTTTGATATGATGTGATTTACATGCATGATATTTAAAAAATAACTATTAGGTACTTTTAATTAGACCATCATCAGAGGACATATGACAGCGATATGTATATTGATTTGGTGTCATCACCGTGAACAGGCGCGCACTAATTAATCATTAATTTGTCGCTCGGCTGCCGGTGACCGGTCGTGAGCAATGGGCCGGCAACGCTCTGTGCTATTAAGCTGTTAAGCTATTCATTCGCTATTTTAATTAACGCCTTTATGCTGTAATTCGTTTTAATTAATTAAAAATGTCTTTGTTTCTTACACATACCTCATACCTAAGTAGGGTTGCCAGATTTTTTTTCAGCTTATAAGGGACAAATGGTTAAATGGATAAAAAATACGGGATTTCAGTTTTGTACCCGGGACAAATAAAAAACAAAATTATTTAATGTCTTTTTTTTGATATTTTTCCGAGGATCGAGTCAGTTAAAACATATTTTTATTCGTTTTGATATATCTGCAAAAATCAATACAATTATAATCGTAATTATAAACGGTCATCAACTCACTTTTTTACGAATGTTGCGTGTGTGAATACTTTGATCGATTTCACAATGAAAAACGAAGTACAGTTCAAATACGAGTATAGCCTGTCCCGCCGGGATATTCTAAATTATGCCTAAAATACGGGATGTCCCGGGAAATACGGGACGTCTGGCAACGCTAGTAGTGAGTGTATGCGTGTGAATGTGTGTGTTTGTTTGTGTGTCTATTTTAAATAGGTTTTTATTCGGTACTTTTAATAATTACACCATCGTTTCATCAGAGGACATATTGCAGCGACATGTGTATTGATTTGGTGTCATCACCGCGAACAGGCGCGCACTAATTAATCATTAATTTGTCGCTCGGCTGCCGGTGACCGGTCGTGAGCAATGGGCCGGCAACGCTCTGTGCTATTAAACTATTTACTGCTGTACATAGGTGTCTTACGTAGGTTCTCCTACGGATAAAGATTAATAAAAATTAATCATGACTAGCTTTTGCCCCCGCGACTTCGTCCGCGTGGAATTAGGTATTGGGGTGGAATTTTCAAAAACTGTGACACACGTACTTCTTTATTTTTAACTGAAAGCTCTAATACCAACTTTGATGGAAACAGCTGGAAAAATGACGGAGTTTCATATAAACTTCCATCCCCTATTTAAACCCCTTAGGGGTGGAATTTCCAATAATCCTTTCTTAGTGTGCGCCTACGTCATAAAAGGAACCAACTGTAAAAATTTCAAGTTTCTAACTTCAGTAGTTTAGGCTGTGCGTTGATATCTCAGTCAGTCAGTCAGTCAGTCAGGACTTTGAATTTTATATAAGTATATAGATTAAAATCATGAAAAATAAGTATTAGGTACTTTTAATAATTACACCATCGTTTCATCAGAGGACATATGGCAGCGACATGTGTATTGATTTGGTGTCATCACCGCGAACAGGCGCGCACTAATTAATCATTAATTTGTCGCTCGGCTGCCGGTGACCGGTCGTGAGCAATGGGCCGGCAACGCTCTGTGCTATTAAGCTATTTACTGCTGTACATAGGTGTCTTACGTAGGTTCTCCTACGGATAAAGATGAATAAGAATTAATCATGATTAAAATCATGAAAAATAAATATTAGGTACTTTTAATAATTACACCATCGTTTTATCACAGGACATATGGCAGCGACATGTGTATTGATTTGGTGTCATCACCGCGAACAGGCGCGCACTAATTAATCATTAAATTGTCGCTCGGCTGCCGGTGACCGGTCGTGAGCAATGGGCCGGCAACGCTCTGTGCTATTAAGCTATTTACTGCTGTACATAGGTGTCTTACGTAGGTTCTCCTACGGATAAAGATTAATAAGAATTAATCATGACTAGCTTTTGCCCCCGCGACTTCGTCCGCGTGGAATTAGGTATTGGGGTGGAATTTTCAAAAACTGTGACACACGTACTTCTTTATTTTTAACTGAAAGCTCTAATACCAACTTTGATGGAAACAGCTTGAAAAATGACGGAGTTTCATATAAACTTCCATCCCCTATTTAAACCCCTTAGGGGTGGAATTTCCAATAATCCTTTCTTAGTGTGCGCCTACGTCATAAAAGGAACCAACTGTAAAAATTTCAAGTTTCTAACTTCAGTAGTTTAGGCTGTGCGTTGATATCTCAGTCAGTCAGTCAGTCAGTCAGGACTCAGGACTTTGAATTTTATATATATAGATTAAAATCATGAACAATAAGTATTAGGTACTTTTAATAATTACACCATCGTTTCATCAGAGGACATATGGCAGCGACATGTGTATTGATTTGGTGTCATCACCGCGAACAGGCGCGCACTAATTAATCATTAATTTGTCGCTCGGCTGCCGGTGACCGGTCGTGAGCAATGGGCCGGCAACGCTCTGTGCTATTAAGCTGTTAAGCTATTCATTAACTCACTATTTTAATTAACGCCTTTATGCTGTAATTCGTTTTAATTAATTAAAAATGTCTTTGTCTCTTACACATACCTCATAACTAAGTCTCATTAATGTAAATTAACCATAATAACACGTAGAGACTGGTGGGTGTAGTTTTTGGGTCATGAATAGGGCTCGGATAAATATGTATTAAAAAATTCAAAATATGTACATATAATATGGACCAAAAAATGTAAAATATGGAAAAAATATGGAGTATAAAATAAGAATATCATTCATTTTACACATTGTTTATTGTGAAAAATTACTACAGTAACATTTACATTAAAAAAATTATAAAAAGATAGCGAAAATGTTTAGATAAGTAATTCACATAAAAAAATGAAGTTTTATTAATTTACCACTAAATCTGTCTTATTAAATTGATTGCAGTCTTCGTTTTTCTGTGATCGAAGATTGCAGTACACAATCACATATATGCTTTTTTAAATTATCGAAATGAAAACAACTCTGTTGATTTTGTCTAAATATACGACGAATATTACGCGAGAGAAATGAAACACGAGCGGCCGTGTGGTGGCGAGAATGCAAACACGTAAAATTATATCAATTTTTGTGAACTAACTCATGTTCTATGATATAAAAATCAAAAATGTGGATGAATATGGATGAAAATATCGAGAATATGGGCTTAACCATGAAATATGGGAAAATATGGAAAAATATGGAAAATAAAAATTAGTTTTTCACAATATGATAATAGATGTAGAAAACACATTTGAGACCGAAAATAGTGTAAATTAAAAATATGTATTTATATATTAATCCGAGCCCTAGTCATGAATAATTTACAACAAAGTAATGATTGATCAAGTTTATTGGTCACTAGACGAAACCCGCGACTTCGACCGCGTGGATCAAGGTTTTTCAATTCCCATGGGAACTCTGTAATTTATCCGGGATAAAATGTAGCCTGTGTTTTAATCCTGGGTATGAGCTATCTCCATTTCAAATTTCAGCCAAATCAGTTCATTCGTTGTGGCGTGAAGGAGTAACAAACATATACACACACACACATACACATACAAACTTTCGCCTTTATTGTAAATGTAAATTCAGCTATTTTTATCAAAATAACTAGCTGATGCCCGCGACTTCGTCCCCATAACATAGTTTTTTGAATCGGGCCGGATTGAAAATGACTTGGACGAAAGAAAATGACGCCGGATTGCAATCTTTACAACTGATGCCCGCGACTTCGTCCGCGTGAAATTACTTTTTAAAATCCTGCGGGAACTCTTTAATTTTTTGGGATAAAAAGCCTAAGTCACTCTCCAGGTCCTCAACAAAATCACGTTGATCCGTCCGTTACGTTGATTGAAGGACAAACCAACAAATAACCACACTTTCGTAAAACATAATATTAGTAAGGATTTCTGTAAAATGTAGGTAGTTAGGGAAAGTAAAGATATTAAATTCGTTCAAAAATTTGAAACGCAAAAATAGCGTGTTTTAAGCTAATTTTAATTCTAAAATTCATGTTTATTACATTGCTAGATATCATGTAACTTTCAGATCTTAGTTTAAATTGTTTTGTAGGCACGCTAATAGTGCTAGAACCTAACCTAGACTTCTTCTAGTGACGCAAGAGTGAATAGGTTCAAATCAAGAGTGAATAGGCATTTTCTAGGCAAGCGCGTTCCATCCTAGGCTGCATCTTCACTTACCACCAGATGCGATCGCAGCCAAGCGTTAATCTATATATATAAAATTCAAAGTCCTGACTGACTGACTGACCGACTGACTGACTGACTGACTGAGATATCAACGCACAGCCTAAACTACTGAAGTTAGAAACTCGAAATTTTTACAGTTGGTTCCTTTTATGACGTAGGCGCACACTAAGAAAGGATTATTGGAAATTCCACCCCTAAGGGGTTTAAATAGGGGATGGAAGTTTATATGAAACTCCGTCATTTTTCAAGCTGTTTCCATCAAAGTTGGTATTTGAGCTATCAGTTAAAAATAAAGAAGTACGTGTGTCACAGTTTTTGAAAATTCCACCCCAAAAGCTAATTCCACGCGGACGAAGTCGCGGGGGCAAAAGCTAGTCTTTATATGTATTTAAAAAAAAAAAGATTCGGTTGCATGGAAGTTCAGCTGAGCGACATATTGCACAATTTTTTTTTGAAAAATTTTTGTTAAACTGATAACTGAATGGTTGAATAAGTCTGTTCCCCCACCCGTCATACTATTGTCGTACCCACTACTAATACAAACTTTACGTTTTCTGGAGGGGAGAGGGGAATATTAGTCAGATACAGGACAGGATGATGCAACAAAAGGGGCTGATGGTGTGAAGGGGAGAAAAGATGGGAAATGCGTAATATTAAATTTACTTTTTTTTAATTTTTATTTTATTTAAAGGCTATTTATCTGATACTAGCTTTTGCTCGCGGCTTTGCTCACGTTAAGTTCGATTTTTCAAACCCCTATTTTACCCCCTTAGGGGTTGAATTTTCAAAAATCCTTCCTTAGTGTGAGCCTACGTCATAAAAGGAACCAACTGTAAAAATTTCAAGTTTCTAACTTCAGTAGTTTAGGCTGTGCGTTGATATCTCAGTCAGTCAGTCAGTCAGGACTTTGAATTTTATATATATGATTGTCGGTGTTGTATTACAATCTGAGTTCAAGAGTTTGTTTGTTGGTTTGTCTTCCAATCACGCAACAACCTGAACTCGAAGAAATCGTCAGCCGTAAAATTTCCGTGGACGACAGACTCCACACATAGTAGGTACATGCCTGTAGTAACTACTTATAATTTTTTTTTTTAATCGATAACAAGATAGCCCTTGACTGCGATCTCATCTGATGGTAAGTGACGATGCAGTCTAATATGGTAGCGGACTAACTTGGAAGGGGTACGGCAGTGTAAATTCAACCCATACCCCTAATCGGTTTCTACACGCCATCGTGCCGGAACGCTTGGCGGCACTTTGACGGTAGGGTGGTAACTAGCCACGGCCAATGCCTCCCACCAGACCAGACCAGAGACAATTTAGAAATTATAAATTCCTTAATTGCCACCGCCGGGAATCGAACCCGAGACCTCCCAGTTATAAGACCACAGCGCTCACCACTGCGTCAGGGAGGTCGTCAAAAATGATTTATGTCAGTAAGGAATGTGATCTTTTCCTGTTTAGCCACTGGATATCCTCAGCCGCTGACATAGATAAATGCTCGCACTATCCAAGCTTTCTTGAGAGGATGTGACATAAAAATATATAGAGACTAGCTGCTGCCCGCGACTTCGCGTAGATCTAGTTTTTAACAATCCTACGTGTATTTAAAAATCATTGATTGTCCAGAATGAAAAGTAGCCTTCGGTTCGGCTCTCGTCGGTTGACCGCTCTCGGCCACCGCCTCTCATTTCCCTTTTAGTAATTCGTTTTCGCTTAGCGTTTTTCTTACTTTCTCTCTTTTTACTCGGCTTTTAAGGGTCGTACCGAGATATTGAATAGCCTATAACCTTCCTCAAGAATTGGGCTATCAGTCAGATAGTTCCAGAGATTAGCGCGTTCAAATCAAACAAACAAACTCTTCCGCTTTATTATATTAGTAAATAGCTGTTGCCTGCGACTTCGTCCGCGTCAATTTCTGTTATTATGATCAGCGTGATGTTATATAGCCTAAAGCCTTCCTCGATAAATGCACTATCCAATACAAAAAGAATTTTCCAATTCGAACCAGTAGTTCCTGAGTTTAGCGCGTTCAAACAAACTCTTCAGCTTTATATATTAGTATGTTATATTAATAAGTATAGATAGAACGGTTAATATCGCTACAGTACTGCAAAATGCCTGTTCTGGACAATGACACACCGTCTATATTGTTGGAAAATAATTGTATATGGTTTTTGTTGATAATAAAAACTCACTTGTGAAAGTGCGTGAGTAGCAAGTTTGTCGTGCGTGAGTGTTACGTGTGTCTTGCGTGTGTCATGCGGGTGTAGTGCGTGAATTGTTTGTGAGTTGTGCGTCAGTCGCATTTTTATCGTGCGTGGGTCTTAAGTGTGGCGTGCGAGTGTAGTACGTGAGTCGTTTGCGAGTCGTGTTTCAGTCGCACTTTTGTCATGCGTGGGTCTTAAGTGTGGCGTGCGAGTGTAGTGCGTGAGTCGTTTATGACTCGTTGTACATACGTCAGTCGCATTTTTGTCGTGCCTGGGTCTTAAGTGTATCGTACGGGTGTAGTGCCCGGGTCTTACCTACGCCTGTCGTGCGTGGTAGTGCGTGAGTCATTTCAATGTCGACCATTAGAATAGTTCTTAGTTATGTGCGTTTTGACATTCGTAAGCGCTTTTGTGAGTCAGAATTGAAGAAATAAACAATACAATTGAAAAAGAAATTAAATATCACATTCTTCAACGTTGAAGGAAAACATAGTTAGAAAACCTGCACACCTGAGAGTTTTCCATAATGTTCTCTAAGGTGTAGAGGTGGTTAAAATAGCACTTAGCAACATATTACAGCATGCTATCTTTCCACAGCACACAGCAAGTGCTACATACGTAGGCGCGGTGGTGCTACGCTGCTATAAATATCACGCGCTGTAGGCGGTGTAGCACACTGCGCGTAGCAGCGGCGCTGAGGCGGCCGGGCAGTTAGCAGATGGATTTATCGCAACTCGCAATAAACATGCTATGTGATTTAGCGTGTTGCAAGACATAGCGCGCGCGCCGGCCGCCCACATGCTTCCTAATTAAAGTTGCTATAGCATAGCATTTTTTATAGCATGCTAAAATTTTATAGTTTATAGTCAGTAGCATGATATTGATTTATAGCATTTTTGAACAATTTTACGTAAGGTGTTTGAAGCCTACCATTTCGCATTGGGCCAGCATGCTAGTCTATGGCTTATAAAAACGCTAGTGTGCGCGAAAACACAGGTGCACTCTCTATTCCCTCACTCTCACAGTCCGTTGGGACGGAAATCCGACACGACCGGAGAGAGATCAGGCACAGGACCGATATACACGGGGGTGACTCCCCGCCAACTTTTCTTCGCCTAACTCCGGGTTAGTACTGAGAATTTCTCGACCTCGTCATCTGAACTTGCTAACTACTAGACCAACGATGACGACCTCCCTGGCGCAGTGGTGAGCGCTGCGTGGTCTTATAACTGGGAGGTCTCGGGTTCAATTCCCGGCGGCGGGGGCAATTTGGGAATTTATAATTTCTGAATTGTCTCTGGTCTGGTGGGAGGCTGTGTCCGTAGCTAGTTACCACCCTACCATCAAAGACGTGCCGCCAAGCGATTTAGCGTTCCGACACGATGGCGTGTAGAAACATTAGGGGTATGGGTTAAATTTACACTACTATACCCCTTCCAGGTTAGCCCGCTGTCATCTTAGAGTGCATCGTCACTTACCATCAGGTGATTTCGCTATCTTGTCTTCGAATAAAAAAAAAAGACGTGTGGCACTCGGGGACTGCCGCGGTAAAGCTATTGCATACCATTTTTTATCAACGCCATCTAGCAGTGAGAGGAGTCCCGTGTCAGGTTATTTTCGTTACGGAATTTCTGGATTCGGCCTCCACGCTCCAGGTCCGCGATAGAAGCTATGCAATAACTTAAAAAAAACGATACAAAAACATCATTATGTAGCGCTCCCTTAACGATACGAGTCCTGAAATCGTCTGAAAATCTAAAATCCTAGCCAGTGTTGACTGGGCCACCGCCGGGAGCGCATGTGCGGCTGTTCAGAGACAATATTCTCCGCGCGAGTGACAATAAAGAGTGATTTCTGAATCGGATTAACCATTTTTTTCTGTGAGTATTGTATTCTTGGGTAGAGCGATTGTGTTTTTAGTATTTAGCGGGGATTCTATGGCGAAATTAAAGAATTTGCACTGATAAAATTGCTCGTTATGGTGTCTTGAACTCTTGACAGTAATTGTGCATGTTGATATGGTTTTATTGTGGTCGGTCTGGTTGGCGTGTGATTACGGCTGACGCGGGCCCGGGTTCGGTTCCTGGGTCGGAACAAAAAAAAAGCTATTGGGATTTTCTGTCAAGAAATTCTCAGTACTAGCCTTTGAGGAATTGTTATAATAATTCAATGGTACTAGCCCAGAGTTAGCAAGATGACGGTGAGTCACCCCGTGCCTCGGAGAGCACGTAAAACTTCCCGGACGGATTCCCGTCCCATCGGACTATGAGAGTGAGGGAATAGAGAGTGCAACTGTGTTTGCACACATACTTGAGCACTATAAAATCTCCCGCTATCTCTGAGGAGGTTGGCCGCTGTGACCGAATTCGGTCAGGAGGACATTATTTGATGTATTACTAGATGACGCCCGCGACTTCGTTTGCGTGGTTTTAGGATTTTTTTAATTACCGCGGGAACTCTCTTATTTTCCAGGATAAAAAGTAGCCTATGTGTTATTCCAGACTATAATCTATGTCTGTGCCTTTCAACCGAATCACTTCAGTCGTTGTGGCGTGATTGAGTAATAAACATCCATACATCCAAACTCATACCCCTGATCGGTTTTTATCATCGTACCGGAACGCTAAATGCATTGGCGGCACATCTTTGACAATAGGGTGGTAACTAGCTACGCCCAAAGCCTCCCACCAGACAAAACATTACCCTCTCTTGGTATTCGAGTAATAAGTGGCCAAAAAGAATCGATCGAAAGAAGAAGTGACAGAGACAATCAAGTCATAAACAATCTTCGCTACAATCGATAGATATAGAACAATCTTGTTGAAGGTCAGACGAGACTTTGTCACGGATTTATAAGACGCAAGCACGCAAGCACGACATTTTTAGGGTTACGCACCCAGAAAGTGCCAACGGGACCGTATTACTAAGCCCTGTTCGTCCGTCTGTCAGCGGGATGTACCTGTCTATATCATGAATCGTATAGTACGTTTATCTCACGAAGTTACGGGCGCTTTACTTGTGGTTACGTCGTGTACATGCACATTGCATAAGTAGGTATGCGTGCTTGTCAGGAGCCTAGGTGGGAGCGGGCAGGCGCGAGCACGCTTTAGCTCACACTTATACAGATACTACACACACTCAACCATGAGCCACGGGTCCTCGTGAAATGAAAAAACTAGTAGATACTTGAAATTTTGACAGAACGTGTAACTTTATGCCGTTATAACGGCAAATAATAAAAAAAGACGTGGCACTCGGGAACTGCCGCGGTAAAGCTAATGTTTAGCATTTTTTATCAACGCCATCTCACCGCTAGATGGCGTTGATAAAAAATGCGCTATCTAGCGGCTCACCGTAGAGGAGTCCCGTGTCAGGTTATTTTCCTTACGGAATTTCTGGATTCGGTCTCCACGCTGGCCCGCGATAGAAGCTAAAAGCTTAAAAGTTTAAAGAGAGTTTGTATAGAATAGAATTACATAGTGTTTTGTTTAAAGATGGTACGGAATCCTTTGTATGCGGGTCCGTTTCGCGCTTGACCGATGCTTCCCAAAACTGTGCCACTGGGTCTCCGGTGCAAAAATAAACTTGTCAACACAACTGACAGCTGAGGCCTTGACAGCTCGGTTCAAAAGTTGAATGACGTTTGTCTATGGATCGAGATCGTAACGTCCTCTAGAATCCTACCAAGCGTGTCGCCGAAAGGGATAGGTACCTGGTACATCTAAATATATAAAAGGCAAAGGTGACTGACTGACTGACTGATCTATCAACGCACAGCTCTAACCACTGGACCGATCGAGCTGAAATTTGGTATACAGGTAGCTGTTAGGACGTAGACATCCGCTAAGAAAGGATTTTGGAAAATTTCAACCCCAAGAGGGTTAAATAGGGGGTTAAAAAATCGAACCTAACGTGAGCGAAGCCGCGGGTCAAAGCTAGTACAATATTAAAACGCAGCAACGCTTGTTTATATTCCCTAATCGGTTTCTTCTCGCCATCGTGCCGGAACGCTAAATCGCTTGGCAGCACGTCTTTGACGGTAGGGTGGTAACTAGCCACGGCCAAAGCCTCCCATCAGACAAAATTATGATGATAGACTCGTGGTTCGCCCCGAACTGGACCTCGCGGTATCCCATAATTCTGTTTTACCGATGCCGATGGTAAATACAGCACCATCTATTAGCATTATTGTGAAGCTATAGAATCTATTAGCATTAAAAGAAGATTTAAAGTTAAATAATTTCGTTTCTTTATAACATTTATCTTATTTTAGTATTTGTTGTTCAAGTACAAGATCTAACTGAATTTACAAACAAGTTTCACTTTCTAATATGCAATAGTTTTTGACATATGGCTCAAATTAAATCCCCACTTTGAAAGCCCCTCATTTCGTCAATTTTAGGGGAAAAATCAAAAAAAGAAATACTTCACACACGCTTCTATGAGAGCCCCCCTGAAATAAAGGTTTTTATAATTTTTTATGCAATAATAAATGCTGAACCCATCAATTTACATATTATATTTAAATTTGAAGTAATTACGTTCAGTAATTCAGAAGTTATAAGGCTCTGACAAACGTACAGACGGACGGACGGACAAGTGCAAATTTACTCAAGTAGACTCAGAGATCTTGTTTCGCTCGATCAATTAGTATGGCAATAGTACTTGTATTTGTCTTAATCATAACCCCCTTTCCCCCCTCCCTCCAAAGTTTCAAGAAACATGAGCCGGATTTGTATTAATAAACTTGCACTATTGAAGACTTGCTATCGAGTCTCGAAAGTTTCCCAGTAGGTAGTAAAGTTCAAGTTTGTAGTAGAACTCCATTATGTCTTGTGTTGTATTATTTCTTGGTACTGGTAAGTAATACTATGTCTAGATTATGTATGTTTGATTTTATTGGATAAATTACCCTGTGTGTTCTTCCTTCGTGAATTGGAATTGGGTATTTAACTTTATACACGGTGAAAATTTATTCCCCGTAAACCCTGAAGGAGGTGAATGTGCTCATGAAACTGAACAACTTTCCCCAGGGAACATAGGTCAAAATATGAAAAAAAATTTTGGACCTCCCATAGTAAATCAAACAGCTAGTCAATTTTGTATGGAGGGTCCAATTTTTTATTTTATTTTATATTTTATTTTTGTTCTATTTTGCTTACCTCTTTTTTGTATCTCTTTAATGGTTACTTAAACTAATTAGCTAATTATACATTATATTTGTGATCATATTATCTTAGTGCACCAGAAAGATTATATTTTTGTCAATGTTTGGGAATGCACTGGCCCCTAAGACACGGGCTTTCCTAGTTTAGGGGTCAGGATTCCAACGATATGTATTGTATTGAGTTTTTTCTAATAAAGATTATTATTATTATTATTCATTTATTTCATTTAACATCATATTTTTTAAATTTTTAAATATTTAAATATAGAAATAAAAAAAAAAAAACATTTAAAAATATAAAAAATAGCGGTCCACCGGTCTCGGGAACAGGGTCCAAGAAACCGGCGGTCAGGGCCCCAGAGAGAGGAACCTCCTGACGATGCGGGCCGTGTCCAGGAGTACAGCCTTCTGGATCTGGCTCTTGACCCAGCTACCCAATGAGAGCCTCGAAAGATGTTGGTCGAGGCTCTTGGCTATAAGACCGTTAGCGGTCACGACTATCGGTACAATGATTGCTGAGTCTACACTCCACATGGCGACAACCTCGTGGGCCAAATCGAGATACTTGGTTAGTTTCTCTTTCTCGGCTTTCACGAGGTTCTCGTCATGCGGAACAGTAATATCAACAATCATTGCACGGCGCTCTGATCGGTCTATCACCACTATATCAGGCTTATTGGCAACAATATTCCTGTCTGTAATGATAGACCGATCCCAGTATAGTGTGATATGACCATTTTCGAGAACTGGGTCGGGCACATACCTGTAGTACGGTACCTCCGATTCCACAAGATTGTATTTCAAGGCAAGTTGCTGGTGTATGATCCTGGCTACTTGATTATGTCTGTGCAAGTATTCGCCGTTAGCCAGATGAGAACAACCAGAAACAATGTGACGAATAGTTTCTCCAGGACGGCGACACGCCCGACATATGTCTACCGTTCCATCCTTCACTATGTATTTTCTGTAATTGTTCGTCATCATGACCTCGTCCATAATTGCACATACAAACCCTTCGGTTTCCCCAAAGAGGTCTCCGAAGCGCAGCCAGGCCACGGACGCTTCAAAGTCAACATCAGGCCCGTGGAGGGCCCGATAAAAGCGTCCGTGAAGCTCCTTACCTTGCCATACAACCCTATTATTATTATTATTATTATTATGAGCACATTCACCTCCTTCAGGGTTTACGGGGAATAAATTTTCACCGTGTATATTACTAGCTGATATCCGCGACTTCGTACGCGTGTATTAAGGTTTTTTTGGAGTCCCACGGGAACTGTAATTTTTTCGGAATAAAAAGTAGCCTATGTTTTAAGCCAAGGCATAGTCTATCTCCATTTTAAATTTCAGCCAAAACGGTCCAGTACTTTTTGAGCCAATTCGTTACAAACATACTTACTTACATACAAATCTTTCCTCTTTATAATATTAAGTATAGATAGGTACTTAAAATAAAAGTTTTCATGTTTAAAAACAAGGGTTTCAATGTTATTTTTCTTTTTTTAATATCTTGACTAGTCTTGGAAATTATGTTCTCTTGGCCTGCCTATTTTTTTTTAAAAAGAATATTAGCCAAGCTGAACTTGACTTACATTCTCCTGTCCCCTCCAAATCAGCGAAAAGCTTGTGCTAGGAGTGGGTACGACAATAGTGCAACGGGTGGGGTTCGAACCCTGCGACCTTTCAGTTTTCAGTCCACATCTTTAACCATTGAGCTATAGAGGCTTCAATTAAACATTCTATTAAATGACAGTGTAGGTTAAGGACACTTCAATGTAATTCAAAATGACGAGACAAGAGTATTAGTAAGACGCCGACAAGTAATTTATATACTACAAAGGCGTACCGAAATATTTCAATTGTAACGAGATCGGAATGATCAAACGATTTGCTTTATTTGTGCCGACAAAGGGAAAGAGATTAGGACATATTTTTATCTGTCTTCAATATACACATAATGCTGCGGCTACATTGTCGTACGAAAATTCGTGTCGCGTTGTCACGATAAAATTATCGTGTTCGGTTTTACGCGATGTTCTTGTATACCTCAGCAGTCAAATTGTTATTTACATTACCGAAAGTGCCGCGATAAAGATTCGTGTTCGCTCGAATACATCGCGATTCAACGATTCGGATTCAGTCGAAAAGATTCGCCGATACCCGATAATGTAGCCGCAGTAGATATAAAAGTATCGTCAGAACAAAAATCAATAATTCAACAACAAACAACAACAACACAACAACAACAAACGAAACAACAAACCAAAAACAGAACAAAAATCAAAAATCAATAATAGTCAATAAATAATTAATTACTTAAAATAAGGATTTTTAATATTGTCAATACGCAATGTCATTTTTTTTTTTAATATCTTAACTAGTCTCGAAAATATAGAGCTTTTAAGTTTCTTATTAGAAAAAGAGAGCGCTATTGTAACATGATGTCACGATTCAGTAGCTCCATACATTCTTCCTACAAATTTCGTTTTAGAGAGAGACGGATACAGTCGTATTAAAACAGCTTATAACTTATATGTTTTTTGATCGATTTATTTTCTGTTTTTACAAATGTTATTCTTACATGTTGCATTTTCGATTGTAATTAATGAATATCAAAGGAATATCCGCATTTTGACAACAGTCAGTTAAGGCCCAAGACACGGAGCTGCCCGCGAAATTCAAATTTAATTTGGTTTTTCACCATTTATAAACGAATACGACAAAGTAGGCTTATGGTATTCAAATTGCGATAATGGCAGTATCATCTTCACAGGTTTATATACTAATCTTTACGTAAAAGTATCCAGTTTAAGAAATTAATCAAAATAATGACTAATTTGTGAGTAGCTCACGTCAAACTCATTATTTTGACTAATTTCTTAAACTGGATACTTTCACGTTAAGATTAGTATATAAACCTGTGAAGATGATACTGCCATTGGCGCAATTTGAATACCATAAGTCTACTTCGTCCAATAATTAATACCCAATTTTAGCTTTGCTACAGTCGGTAAAAACGTAGGTAAATATCTAGTTAAGAGACAGTTCGATTTCGTATTTCCAAGCGCTATTCTCAGTGGCCGGACGCTGTGACAGCTGACGTGAACAGTGTGGGGGTGCCTTTATGTGTGGTCTTTTGTTTTACGTGATTAGAAAATATGGTATACGCATGTATAGTACGTTTATCTCACGAAGTTACGGGCGCTTTACTTGTGGTTACGTCGTGTACATGCACATTGCGTAAGTGTGCGTGCCTGTCAGGGGTCAGGCGCGAGCAAGCTCTCGCTCACACTTATACAGACACGACACGCACACAACCATGAGCCACGCGCCCTCGTGACTCGTGAGTTGAAAGAAGTATAATGGTATTATTTCTGAAATGTTAAAAATATAAGCTTAGTTTTTATTTTAGTAATTTGTATAAATCACGCTATAGCGGTCCTTAACCTTTTCATTATGGAGACCAGCTAAGGGATACAAAAACTTAAAAGAAAAAAGGTTTAAAAAATTGAATCGAATTTTTAATGAAATAATACGAGTAGGTATAAACGTAAAAATCTTTTTTACAAAACCAACTTCAAACGCCACTACAAAGTATATCAATTGTGCCTATAAAATTTGAAGAGTTCCCTCGATTTCTCCAGAATCCCATCATCAGATCCTGACCTGATGACAATGGGACCACCTGGTAAGTTTACCCTTTCAACCAAAAAAAGAATTTTCCAAATCGGTCCAGGCGTCTTCGAGTGATCGGGGAACATACATAAAAAAAATAAAAAAAAATATTCCATCGATTGAGAACCTACTCCTTTTTTGAAGTCGGTCAAAAAATAAAAACAGAAAGTTAATGCGATTATTGTAAGCAGGTACACTACGAAGCAATAAATTAAAAATAAATAATTAATGAATAAACTTAAATAAGATAAAATAAAAATTGTCTCTAGAAATTCTTAACAACTCGGAGTATAATCAAAAACAAAGAATTTTTTTAAAAAGAACTCTTTTAAAGCGACGTTTCCTTACTACAAAAGGAAATTATTTTTTAATAAAATATCATTTCTGTCAGCAAAAAATTAAAAAAGCAAGATCAGTAAAGCGAGTGCCCTAAAAATAAAATTCATGTTGTATGAATTTCAAAACGCTGCCTACATTTTAGAATAGAGCATGAACCGAGCGATCCTTGCCTTTTTTTTTTTTTTTTTATTGAACAGACTAACAATGGCAGCCTTTCTATTGTTAGTTAGGATTATGCTAGCGTAAACTATATTTATTTCACAGTGTACACTGTGATTTTTTAAGACTAGGTACCTATACAGTATATACTATCGTACTTATAAAGTTCTTTCAATTCACGAGGGCGCATTCGAGCTTTACTTTTTAAAACATCCTCCGATTAAAATTTTCAAAATATATTTAAGTAATGTACAGAATTCGTCCCGTTACAGTTTTATTATATGTATAGAATATATTGTATAATAAGGAAGGAAGGATGACGCCACAGTCCCATATTTCTTACGAGTTGCTACGATAAGTATCGAAATTAGACAAAATATTTCTAATAGTACACAATGTATAATAAAAAAAAGACGTGTGGCACTCGGGGACTGCCGCGGTAAAGCTATTGCATAGCATTTTTTATCAACGCCATCTAGCGGTGAGAGGAGTCCGTGTTCCCGTCGAGCCTTAGGTTTTTCTCGTTACGGAATTTCTGGATTCGGTCTCCACGCTCAAGGCCCGCGATAGAAGCTATGCAATAGCTTAAAAAGAATTATTAAATTCGGTTTAGATTTGACGAAGTTACGGAGCAAAATCAACAAAAACTTTCATCCCCTATCCCGGATAAACCTTATCAGGATAAGAAGTACGGAGCTGCTAAGTCATGCCATGCCATTTGAGAAAGAGTTAGTTTTGATTAGTCGGCAACATCCCTATTTAGACCAGGGTAATAAACTAGAAATGAAACCTTTTGTGTGGCGAGAAACATTCCGAAATGGCGCACGCAATTTCATTTGCATCCCGAAACACGTAGGAGCGGCTAAATTTTTTAACCTTCGTTATAAAACTGGCTTCGGGGTTAATTCATTATTGCAAAAAGTGCGTCAAATTATTTATTACTAGCTGATTACCGCGACTTCGTCCGCGTGAAAAAGTTTAGTGACTTGCTATTATCCGCGAGAAGTTATGTCCTCTATCTCCGATAATACCTAGTAGATCTTTACCGAAATTGGACAAAATATTTCTAATAGTACACAATTTATAATAAAAAAAGAATTATTAAATTGGGCTTAGATTTGACGAAGTTACGGAGCAAAATCAGCAAAAACTTTCATCCCCCTATCCCGGATAAACCTTATCAGGATAAGAAGTACGGAGTTGCTGCGTCATGCCATGCCATTTGAGAAAGAGTTAGCTTTGATTAGTTGGCAACATCCAACATCCCTATTTAGACCAGGGTAATAAACTAGAAATGAAACCTTTTGTGTGGCGAGAAACATTCCGAAATGGCGCACGCAATTTAATTTGCATCCCGAAACACGTTGGAGCGGCTAAATTTTTTAACCTCCCTCGTAAAACCGGCTTCAGGGTTAATTCATTATTCAAAAGGTTCAAAAGTATCGAATTCGCTCATAAAGCGTATACAAGTACTAAAGTAGATTATGCCCCGCCATACAATTTTTTTAATTGGACAAGATAGTCCTTGGCTGCGATCTCACTTGATGGTAAGTGACGATGCGATTAAAGATGGTAGCAGGCTAACTTGGAAGGGGTATGGCAGTGTACATTCAACCCATACCCCTGATCTGTTTCTACACGCCATTGTGCCGGAACGCTAAATCACTAGGCGGCACGTCTTTGACGGTACGGTGGTAACTAGCCACAGCCAAAGCCTCCCACCAGATCAGACCATAGAACATTCAGAGATTATAAATTCCCAAATTGCCCCCGCCGTGAATCGAACCCGAGACCTCCCAGTTATAAGACTACAACGTTGACCCCTGTGCCAGATAGGTCGTCAAAAACATTATTCCAGTTCTGTTAGATTTTAGATTCATGTAGCAAATCACGTCTATCGGTGCTGCGTGATTGAAGAACAAACTAACAATCAAACACATTTTCGCATTTATAATATTAGTGAGCATGCAAAAAGAAATAAAAAGAGGGAGGCTATATTGGGGGACATTATCTAAGTACTTTACTTAGAAAATGTATGCCTATTTTCATTTCATAATATTAACGAATACGCTTGGATCGTGTTTATAAACGTATTTTTTATACCGAGCAATTTTCTACGGGGACAAAAATACGGGTGTTTACGTCGATTCCCAAACCCGTAAATCTTGGATTTGTTTTTCCTTTTCTTTATTTATTTTACAGGACTTTTATACAATAAGTACTTATATGGCAGTCCCATCGTACTTTTATCGGATACTTTCAAATCAACAACCGTTATTAGTACTTATTATTTACAATTATTTTTTAAACTTTTTATATAAAAATTAAATAACATTTTGGCTGAAACGTTTCGCTGAAACTCAAATTTATCATGAGTACCAGTCATTCGAAGCCTCTAGATCCACGGAAGACCAGCGCTATGCCTATGCTTTCACCACAGGGATAGCATATGCTGAGTGGAGTCCATTTTGGGACCACACATATTTATTTATTTTTTGTTTTGTCTAACATATGTCTCTCTGACTTAAACTGTGCATTTTGTGTCTCAAATAAATGCTTTTTCTTTCTTTCTTTCTAAACGGAATCTGGTTCAGTCAAAATACTATTTATAAATCCAATGTCAAATATGGTTGAGCGAAGCAATGGCTGGATCATGCGTCGTACTCGTGAACGGGAGCCACCAACGGGAATGGGTCTGCTTTGTGTCTACCCATCTTAACATGTGTTAGGTTGTGGTAGGTGTGCATTTATGAAACTTCTTTGTGCAAACACTGTGTGCATAGCATAGTTTTGTTAACCATTATAAAAAAAAATTTTTTTTTTTTGAAAAGAGCAACTGCTGAGTTTCTTGCCGGCTCTTCTCAGCAGAATCTGCATTCCGAACCGGTGGTAGATTTATGACGTGTCATAAGAGCTACAAGTTGGCCTACATGAAATAAATTTTTGATTTTGATTTTTTGATTTTGAATGTCATGTCAAAGCATGGTCTCTCAAATTACTATTTTGGACACATTCCATTATTAAATACTGCATATCTTCCAGCTTATACACGACAAACAATTTGGTGAGTCTACACATCTTGTATTTACTTACGAGTTTCTACCTATTACGCAAATATCCTACGTAAAGGGGATAGACAGATTTCCTTCATGAAGATTTATGTGCTTCATAAGTTACGGCTACATACTTACATTATTTTTTTCTGAACGATAAGGTCTTTTCTTTGGTAATTTAATATTTTTTCTCGACTATGTATGTAATGTATGTATATATTTTGTTTTATTCCTGATAGTAAGTGACGATGTAGTCTAAGCTGGAAGCCGGCTAACTTGGAATTCATGGCAGTGTACATTCAACCCATATCCCTAATCTGTTTCTACACGCCAACGTGCCGGAACGCTAAATCCCTTGGCGGCCCGTCTTTGACGGTAGGGTGGTAACTAGTCACGGCCAAAGCCTCCCACATGACCAGACTAGAGATAATTCAGAAGTAAAAAATTCCCAAGTAGCCCCCGCTGGGAATTGAACCTGAGACCTCCCAGTTAATAGACCACAGCACTCACCAATACGCCAGGGAGGTCGTCAAAAAGGTATTTATCATATTATATCAAAACTATTCCCAATAATATAAACGTAAAAATTCTTTTTACAAAACCGACTTCAAACGCCACTACAAAGTATATCAATGGGGCCTATAAAATTTGAGGAGTTCCCTCGATTTCTCCAGGATCCCATCATCAGATCCTGACCTGATGACAATAGGACCACCTGGGAAGTATACCCTTTCAAACAAAAAAAGAATTTTTCAAATCGGTCCAGGCGTCTTCGAGTTATCGGAGAACATACATAAAAAATGAAAAAAAAAAAAAGACGTGTGGCACTCGGGGACTGCCGCGGTAAAGCTATTGCATAGCATTTTTTATCAACGTCATCTAGCGGTGAGAGGAGTCCCGTATCAGGTTATTTTCGTTACGGAATTTCTGGATTCGGTCTCCACGCTCAAGGCCCGCGATAGAACCTATGCAATAGCTTAAAAAAGATTGCGAATAATTGAGAGCCTCCTCCTTTTTTGGAAGTCGGTTAAAAAGCATAGACAATGTTAATGGCTAATAAACATAAATCACGCAGAAACAGACAGGAATAATTAATTAATGGTAACAGTTGCGTGGTTCGGGACAATTTGTAATTTATACAATACACACCTATACTTGTATAATTTCTAATGTCTGAAATACTGGCGGTCGATTCTGTAACAGATCCATCAAACATGCCACAGTCTCAAGTGTGGTGATTGGCTGAATTTAACTACAATGGGGATGTTAACACTAATCACAAATTAATGTTAAGTGTTAATTTTATGATAGTTTGTAGGATTAGAATATCGAAAATCACATTTTTGTAATTTAATATAACTTAATAAATTTATTAAAAATGATTTTAAATGCTATATTTATAATCTGATGTCACGTGACTGCAAACGCCAAGAAGAGCTCGTGACGTCACTAGACGAACCGCGAAACAAACGGAGTGATTATAAGTATAGTACGTGCCACGAAAGAAGTCCCGCAGCCAACTAATAGATTTTACATACAATAATTGCCAAGACATACGACTACTAGCGCCGCCTCTATGGAACTTCTTTCGTGGCGCGGACGGACCGATGACGTCATATCAGTTAAGTGACAGTTGTAGAGTGTTGTAGCGGGAAAATTCAAAATTACTCTATTTTTGTATATTTTCTCATCGAAAATACTAATATTTTTGAATAATATGTTTTTTTATGGTAAACAAGAGTCAATCTTCAAAATAAAAGCAATTCCGAAAAATTGTTAACATATTACCCTATTTATACAATACACACCTACACAAGTTGGTAGAGAGCACGTAAAGTCGTCGGTCCTGCGCCTGATCTCTCTCCGGTCGTGTCGGATTTTCCGTCCCATCGGGCTATGAGAGTGAGGGAATAGAGAGTGCACCTGTGTTTGCGCACACACTTGTGCACTCTAATATCTCCCGCGTAGATGGCTAATCTCTGTGGAGATTGGCCGCCGTGGCTGGATTCGGTCGGAAGGACATTATTATGGGCTACTTTATATCCCGGAGAAACAAAGTTTCCTCGGGATTAAAAAAAGATTAACTCCACGGAACCAAGTCGCGGACAAAAGTTAGTTTAACTTTGGTAAGGACTAGTAGGGATTTAAGAAGTTTTACCTATTCAACTTTTCACTGACTTTTTTCAACCAACTATAAAGTCTATACATTTTAATACTTACATAAAAATCCACAAGAAATACACTTGCAAAACTTTAAATTGCTTAAACTTTGAGCATCGCTGATGTCGTAGGCGTGTGATTGTTGTGAAAACTTTGGGACTATTTTAAATTAATATTCGCATCGTGCAGTGTAGAGATAGTGTAGTGTTACAGAGTTTTGAACTAGCTTTCTTTGGGGCTGCATCGTAGCTTTTTTTTTGTTTTCTTCTTCTCATAGAGAAATGTTAGTCCCTACGACTCGGCGGTCTTAAAAAAAAAACACGGGCGAATACTGGAACTTTTGTTTATTCATACAGTTTACTAACAATCACTATTACTACTTAAAACACTTAGATGAATTCTGATTACGCGACTCGCGGGACCTCCAGCACTGGTAGCATGGGCAGGAGATAAAAGTTTTATCCCCCGATTTTATCCACTGACAGGGGATAAAATTATCTTTTCCCTATGCTAAAGCATGGCGACAGAGGAGAAGGCGATGTATATTTCTATAAGTATATCCACTGAGTGTTATTTCCACCGCTGTGCCCATGCTCGACGGGTGGATAAAGCTAAGCGAGGGGATAAACGTTTTATCCTTTTCCCGGGGATAAAATTTCTCCCGCCCATGCTACCAGGGCTGAAGGTCTTTCGAATCAAATCAAATCAAATCAAAATTTATTTATTTCATGTAGGCCAACTTGTAGCTCTTATGACACGTCATAAATCTACCACCGGTTCAGAATGCAGATTCTGCTGAGAAGACCCGACAAGAAACTCAGCAGTTGCTCTTTTAAAATTTACAATAGGTAACAAAACTATGCTATGCATAGTGTTTCCACTAAGAAGTTTCAAAAATGCACATCTACCACAACCTGACACATGTTAAGATGGGTAGACACAAAGCAGACCCATTCCCCTTGGTGGCACCCGTTCACGAGTATGACGCATGATCCAGCCGTTGCTTCGCTCAACCATATTTGAGGGAACGTAACAACTAGGGTTGCCAGATTTTTTTTTCAGCCTATAAGGGACAAATGATTAAATAGGCAAAAAATAAGGGATTTCAGTTTTTTACCCGGGACAAATAAAAAATCAAAATTATTTAGTGTCATTTTTTTTATATTTTTCCGAGGATCAAGTCAGTTTTAACATATTTTTATTCGTTTTTACATATCTATAAAAATCAATACAATTATAATTGTAATTAAAAACGGTGATCAACTCTCTTTTTTACGAACGTTGCGTGTGTGAATACTTGGATCGATTTCATAATGAAAAACGAAGTACGGTTCAAATACGGGACAGAGTCAGTCCCGCCGGGACATTTTAAACTATGCCTAAAATACGGGATGTCCCGGGAAATACGGGACGTCTGGCAACGCTAGTAACAACCCGCACCACACGACACCACCACAGAAATGTTTAAAGCGAGCATGACATACTTAGGCTACCCATGTTAAGGCATCGACTTGTAGCCATTAGAATATACTGTTTAACACTTAACAGCCCCATAACCGAGTAGGTATACCTAAAGTCGATAAAATATCGACCAAACAGCTCTTTGACCTTAATGCTTGGAATTCTATAAGTAACGACCTCCCTGGCGCAGTGGTGAGCGCTGTTGTCTTATAACTGGGAGGTCTCGGGTTCGATTCCCGGCGGGGGCAATTTGGGAATTTATAATTTCTAAATTGTCTCTGGTCTGGTCTGGTGGCTTTAGCCGTGGCTAGTTGCCACCCTACCGTTAAAGACTTGCCGCCAAGCGATTTAGCGTTCCGGCACGAGGGCGTGTAGAAACCGATAAGGGGAGTTGAATCTACACCGTTATACCCGTTCCGAGTTAGCCCGCTACCATCTTACACAGCATCGTCACTTATCATCAGATGAGATCGCAGTCAAGGACTGTCTTGTCAACGGATAAAAAAAAAGTGGTTTAACTAGTTACCATTGGTTTAATAATTGTAACTAATTATAACTCCTGACACCAGACAGGCTTAATTTTGTTGGCAAGTGACGTCATAGCTTTTCGAACGGAATTCCAGAAATAGACTAAAACTACTAGAAAGTCTAGACCAGCTTTTAACTAATAAATAGGCTTTTGCTCATGATTTCTTTATTTTTCTGGGTTAAATAAATGCCAAGTAGGTATGTCATGCTCTAGGTTATCGATTATAGCCATGCGAAAATCACGTCGATTGCTCCGTTGCCGCATGATTGAAGGACAAACCAATTAATACACTTGACGAATACAGTCGCAGTAAAACAGCTTATAACTTATTTGTTTGGTTTAATTTAATTTTTTTATTTTTGCATGTTACATTTTCGATTTGATGGTATAGTTCTTTCAACTCACGAGGGCGCGTGGCTCATGGTTGTGTGTGTGTCGTATCTGTATAAGTGTGAGCGAGAGCTTGCTCGCGCCTGACCGTTCCCATCCAGGCTCCTGACAGGCATGCACACTTACGCAATGTGCATGTATATCTTATACAGATACGACACACACACAACCATGAGTCACGAGCCCTCGTGAAATGAAAGATCTGTACTAACCCTAATGTTGATTGTACATTCAAAAGGGTTGTTTGAACTTTGATAATCGTACAAAAGCCGCTAAACCTTTTGAAAATAATAATTTTAAGCTATTGCATAGCTTCTATCGCGGGCCAGCGTGTAGACCGAATCCAGAAATTCCGTAACGAAAATAACCTGACACGAGACTCCTCTACGGTGAGCCGCTAGATGGCGCATTTTTTATCAACGTCATCTAGTGGCTCACCGCTAGATGGCGTTGATAAAAAATGCTATGCAATAGCTTTACCGCGGCAGTCCCCGAGTGCCACACGTCTTTTTTTTAATACAATTTTAAAACATATACACATATTAAATGTTAACACAAAAATAACCTTTTGTGAAATAATAATACGCCAGCCAACCATAAAAAACCTTTTATCGTCATTAAAATTTAATATTATTTATGGTTTAAATTGCAGGTATTGCTACAATTTGACCCATAAATCATGTGAATTTATACACAAAAAGAACCCTTTGTCAAATAATATGCCAGTTAACATATAAAAAACCTCTTCTCATCCGGTCAATGACCCAGACGGGGGGATATAAATCCGGTCAAACCATTTGGAAATCTCTGTGCTTCGCAAACACTAGCCTAGACAATTTTGTCTGATATTTGACTTGTAATAACAGTCATGTCTTAAAATGAATAGTTTAATATTAGTATTCAATTCGATGCCTTAACATGGGTAGCCTAAGTATGTCATGCTCGCTTTAAACATTTCTGTGGTGTTGTCGTGTGGTGCGGGTTGTTACGTTCCCTCAAATATGGTTGAGCGAAGCAATGGCTGGATCATGTGTCCGAAAGACTGATCCACGCCTCAGGTGACCAAAGAGTTGGCGCTTATTTAGCCCAACGGCTAAGCCTCGCTATCCAACGAGGGAATAGCGCCAATGTTTTGGGCACCATGCCCATAAACGACCACTTGGACGGCGTGTATTTTTTGTATATATAACTAGTACTAGTTTTAATTTATTTAAGTTATTTATTTAAGTTTTATTTTGTTGTCTATAAATTACTATAGTAATACAATATGTTGTAATAAACTGCATGCCCCATTTATTAGAACGACTGTCTTGTCTTATCCTGCTGTCTTTAGACTGCACCGTCCATACATGCCTCGCTGCCAATTGTCGCGGGATCGATTCCGGTCGCGTCGAGTTTGTATGAAACAAAAACAAAGACTTGTCTGCCTTGAAGCTTTCGCGATACGACTTTTTTTATTCAATGATAAGATAGTCCTTGACTGCGATCTCACCTGATGGTAAGTGACGATGCAGTCTAAGATGGTAGCGGGCTAACTTGGAAGGGGTATGGCAGTGTACATTCAACCTATACCCCTAATCGGTTTCTACTCGCCATCGTGCCGGAACCCTAAATCGTTCAAAATGATATAATCCTTCTTCTAAATATATAAAAGGAAAAGGTGACTGACTAACTGACTCACTAATTCATTGACTGACTGACTAACTGATCTATCAACACAGATAGTTATTATGACGAGAACGTAGGCATCCGCTAAGAAAGCATTTTTAAAAATTCAAGCCCTGAGGGGGTAAAATAGGGCTTTGAAATTTGTATGAAAATCGAAAATAATGCGAGCGAACCCGCGGGCAAAAACTAGTATAAAGTGTGTAAAATCCTTCAATCAAGTAGAAAATGAGCTGATAATCTTCAAACACCTAAAGCAGATCTTCATAAACTATAGCAAAGATCCATCTCGACAGCGTCAGTAACAAACACCGACGACCTCCCTGGCGCAGTGGTGAGCGCTGTGGTCTTATAACTGGGAGGTCTCGGGTTCGATTCCCGGCGGGGGCAATTTAGGAATTTATTATTTCTGGATTGTCTCTGGTCTGGTCTGGTGGGAGGCTTTGGCCGTGGCTAGTTACCACCCTACCGTCAAGACGTGCCGCCAAGCGATTTAGCGTTCCAGCACGATGGCGGGTAGAAACCGATTAGGGGTATGGGTTGAATTTACACTGCTATACCCCTTCCAAGTTAGCCCGCTACCATCTTAGACTGCATCGTCACTTACCATCAGGTGAGATCGCAGACAAGGGCTATCTTGTCATCGAATAAAAAAAAAACAGAGAAAATCGCATCAAAATCAGTCCATTCGTTAGGGAGCTACAAGCGAACAGTGGCGGCGGCCATCTTGGACCGATTTTCATCAAACACTCCCGACTAATTCACCTTTCAAACAAAAAAAATCAAAATCAAAATCGGTTCATCCGTTCGGGAGTTACGATGCCACAGACACACACACACACAGACACGTCAAACTTATAACACCCCGTCGTTTTTGCGTCGGGGGTTAACAAAGACAGTATTGTATAAGCATTTTTAGGGTTCCGTAGCCAAATGGCAAAAAACGGAACCCTTATGGATTCGTCACGTCTGTCTGTCCGTCCGTATGTCACAGCCACTTTTTTCCGAAACTATAAGAACTATACTGTTGAAACTTGGTGAGTAGATGTATTCTGGTGAACCGCATTAAGATTTTAACACAAAAATAGAAAAAAAAAACCAATAAATTTTGGGGGTTCCCCACTACGTTCCCCATACTTAGAACTGAAACTCAAAAATTTTTTTTCATCAAACCCATACGTGTGGGGTATCTATGGATAAGTCTTCAAAAATGGTATTGAGGTTTCTAATATCATTTTTTTCTAAATTGAATAGTTTGCGCGAGAGACACTTTCAAAGTGGTACAATGTGTCCCCCCCCCCTGTAACTTCTAAAATAAGAGAATGATAAAACTAAAAAAAATATATGATGTACATTACCATGCAAACTTCCACCGAACATTGGTTTGAACGAGATCTAGTTATTATTTTTTTTAATACGTCATAAATCGTAAACCGCAATTTACATTGTGATTTATATTATACGAGTACTTATATATTATGTTACTTGCTGCTACGGAACCCCTCATGGGCGAGTCCGACTCGCACTTGGCCGCTTTATTTCAGCCGGGCATAGGCTCTCTTATTTCAATAGGAGGGTTGTAATTGTCAAAGTTTTAAGCCCTTCAGCCCTTTAATACGTGCCTCGAGTTTCCAGCCCTGTTTAGAGCCATTTTTTGTGCACTTTTACTTGACAGCAGAAGGGTTGCTATTTCATAAAGCTACTTGTTATCTTTATGAAATAACAACCCTTACTTTGTTGTTTGTGCGTTATCTATGTAACTATCTAATATGTAGTTGTAGGTATATCACATGACATCACATCACTTCACACTTATACACGGTGTTATTTTATTCCCCGTAAACCCTGAAGGAGGTGAATGTGCTCATGAAACTGAACAACTTTCCCCAAGGAACATAGCTCGAAATATGAAAAAAAAAATTGGACCCTCCATACAAAATTGACGATTAGCTGATTGATTTACTATGGGAGGTCCAAATTTTTTTTTCATATTTCGACCTATGTTCCTTGGGGAAAGTTGTTCAGTTTCATGAGCGCATTCACCTCCTTCAGGGTTTACGGGGACTAAAATAACACCGTGTATTATAAAGGCGAAAGTTTGTGTGTTTGTGTCTGCGTGCGTGCGTGCGTGTGTGTGCGTGGTGTATGTGTGTACTAGCGTACGTGCGTGCGTGTATGTGTTACTCTTTCACGCCACAACGAATGAACCGATTTGGCTGTAGTTTGCAATACAGATAGCTCATACCAAGGCTTAACATATAGGCTACATTTTATCCCAGAAAATTAAAGAGTTCCCGCGGGAACTGAAAAAACCTTAATCCACGCGAACGAAGGCGTGGTCATCAACTAGTAATATTTATAAAGGCGAAAGTTTGTATGTATGTGTGTGTGTGTGTGTGTGTGTGTGTGTGTGTTTGTATTTTTGTAACTATTCAAAATTCAAAATTAATTTATTTCATGTAGACTAACTTGTAGCTCTTATGACAGGTAATAAATCTACCACACCGGTTCGGAATGCAGATTCTGCTGAGAAGAGCCGGTAAGAAACTCAGCAGTTGCTCTTTTCAAAAAAATTTTTTTGCTTTCGATATTCTATGGCGTTATAGATCTTATTGCACGCAATGTGATATAGAATCTACTTTGAAAACTGATAAACCTTTTCTGTCCGCGACCATATATGCGCTACGCCGAACTATAAATATGTATAACTAATCTAGTATTACGTTGTTACAGGTATAGACGCAAAAATCGACCCTAAAAACCAAGTATGTTATAGTGCTTGGACATCAACCTGTAGTGAAGTTTGTAGGCTTTTATATTAACTTACATTTTGATATTACTAGTCGTTAAGGTCCAAAATGGGTTGCAACACCAGTTCCGAAGCTAAAGGTACAGAAGAGACGAAAGAAACTCAATCTCAAGAGAATCAGACCAATGCAGGTAAGTTAAGTTTATCATCATTAATATTCATAACCCCATTATTAAGCTATTGCATAGCTTCTATCGCGGGCCTTGAGCGTGGAGACCGAATCCAGAAATCCCTTACGAAAATAACCTGACACGGGACTCCTCTCACCGCTAGATGGCGTTGATAAATGCTATGCAATAGCTTTACCGCGGCAGTCCCCGAGTGCCACACGTCTTTTTATTTATGACTAACGGACGCCCGCGACTTCGTCCGCTTCTTCAATTCACAATCGACAGTACCTAAATCCCCAAAGTTTAGGTGGGCAGAACCCCTGCAGCATCAGGATTGAGGAGTTGGGTTTTGGAATTCAACGACGTAGTCTTTACTTGGTACCTAAAATGACTATTCATAAGCGACAATACCTAAAATCCCCACTGTTTGTGGGGGCAAAAAATCACGGAGATATCGATATACAGTGGTAGAAAAACACAATTCCTTGTCCTCCTTTTTCGAAAGTCGGTTAAAAAAGTAGCCTATATTACGCCCGATAGTCCCGTCAAAATCGGTCCAGCCGTTCCCGAGATTAGCGGCAATAAACAAACAATTAGATAGAAAAAAAATTACTAATTGTGTTCTTGTTATAAGTAGGTACCGTATTTACTTTCGTTCGTATGCACTATGCAGTTGGTAAAAAGCTGTTCTTTAGATATTACAGACACTTCAAATAGATATTATAGATATTATGAATTATGAATGATGTATGATAAATAATAAGTAATAAATAATAGACAAACTATTATACGATAGTAGAGAACGCAACGCTATATTGGTCTTTCCTTAGGCAGCGCCATCTAGTATGCGTTTTGAGAAACATTAGAAATTGAAACTTACATGAAAGTGTACTTGTTTTTTACATTTTCAAAGCTCACCTGCTGAACCAATCTGAAAGAAATTAGACATGGAGATAGCTTGCATCATGGAGACGGTCATGTCCTAAAAAAAACAATGAGTTTTTTTTTTAATCTGAAAAACTCAAGTAGGTTTTATGGTCTATAGCTGTGAGGTATCTGGTTCGATTCCCGATGGGGGTAATTTAGGACGGTCTCTTGTCTGGTCTGCGACTGACCGTGACTAGTTAACACCCTACTGTAAAAATGTGCCGCCAAGTAATTTAAGCGTTCCAGTACGAATGCAGTAAAAGCTGATTATGGGTATGGGTTCAATTTACACTGCCATACCAACCTCCAAGTTAGCCCACTACCATCTTAAACTGCATCGTCACTTAGCATCAAGTGAGATCGCTGTCATTGAATAAATTCTTGATTGGCAAACAGTGTTGGCAGATTCCCCACCAGGTAACACACACGACTCGGCGGGAGCCAATGGATACAGGCGCCGTAAGCTCGAGTCCTGTGGAAGTCCATGCAAGAGACCTTTATTCAGCAGTGGACTCTATAGGTTCATAAGAAGAAGTCTTTAAGTATGTTTTTCGCAAAAATTGTCAAAAGAAAGCTGTGCGCGAATCTTTCACATAATAATAACACAAAGAAAACATCTCGCAAATCGGCTTATAAATAAGGTCATAAATAGGATCAGTATATTTGCGGAGTTATAGGGATAAGTCCTTGTTGTGACTTGGGTTATGCTTATGTGTTTATTAGGAAATATGTGCAACAGTAACATGATAATAAATTAAGTACATAATATTACAAAGGTCTTTTTATCTATTATATAAAAATAAGTCGGGTTTTCCTTCCTGACGCTATAACTCCAGAACGCACGAACCGATTTCCACGGTTTTGCATTCGTTGGAAAGGTCTCGGGCTCCGTGAGGTTTATAGCAAAGAAAATTCAGGAAAAATTTCAACAGAAAAGCGGGAAAATCTTTTTTCACATACAGCGCCATCTCTGATACATAGCATGTACTACAAACCATCTCATCTGGTGGCGAAACGGAGTTCGCCAGGTTTGCTAGTATTACATAAAAAAATGTTTTTAAGCTAATGCATAGCTTCTATCGCGTACCAGCGTGGAGACCGAATCCAGAAATTACGTAAAGAAAATAACCTGACACGGGACTCCTCTACGGTGAGCCGCTAGATGGCGCATTTTTTATCAACGCCATCTAGCGGCTCACCGTAGAGGAGTCCCGTGTCAGGTTATTTTCGTTACGGAATTTCTGGATTCGGTCTCCACGCTGGCCCGCGATAGAAGCTATGCAATAGCTTAAAAAATAAATTTGTCTATTTCCTATAACCAAAAGAATCTGGTAACCCTACTGACAGTTAATTTATAGAACGATGCCTCAGTCTTGATAATATAAGTTTTTGTAGTACGCACTTCGGCAGACTGATTTATTTTATCGGGGTTTTCGGTTGTTTTTATGTTTTCGCCGAAAAGTTTCGGATGTCTTTGTTATTTTCTCCGTATCTGGGTCAAGGTGAACATGAAAGTCTAATCTAGAACTTTCTGCAGATTAAGCTCCGCTTTTGTTATAGTTAGAGGCTCCCACGGGATTTTTGAAATCCCTCATCCAATTATTATTTATCCTTACTAATATTATAAATGCGAAAGTGTGTTTGTTTCTTGGTTTGTCCTTCAATCACGCCGCAACAGAGCAATAGATTGACGTGATTTTTTGCACGGGTATAATTGAGTATCTGCAGAGTGACATAGGCTTTTTATCCCGCAAAAAACAAAGAAATCTCGTGGGATTTTAAAAACCTAAGTCTCTGCGAAAGAAGTCGCGGGCATCAGCTAGTTGGCTTATAATTATCATTATTTAAATGCTTGTCTGATAAAAAATAAAAATTAAGAAAATAATTATAAATGTTTATTTATTATATTATATTATTTAATTCATTCTCCAAAATAATGGTAAAGTCAGCGCAAGGTCAGCGTAGATTGAGCATACAAATACCTAGCGTAGGTACGTGGTAGCAATTTTTAACGAACAATTTAGTCATGCGTAAATAAAATTATTATTACCTAAAGAAGATGAAAAATGAAACGAAACTCTTATTGTACCTAATCTAATTGTTTCAAAGAAAAAAAGATACCTATCAGCTGAATTGAGAACCTCCTCCTTTTAGGAAGTCGGTTGAAAAGCGCCATCTAGTGCAAAAGGTAGAAACTGTAGAAAGTTTGCCGCAGTGCAACATAAATTGTCATGGAAGTTGAAAACGGGTTCACGAAACATTTTAAATTAATACCTGGAAGTCTCAATAGATGGCGCTACACATAGTACCCGCGAAAGTTAATCATTTAAAATCTAATCCCTTAGTTACAGAAAGAAATTCTTTTTTTTTTTGAAGAAGTAGGGAGACCTTTTGGTCATGACTTTTATTTTGTGTTAAACAATAGAAAGTCATCTAGACTTTAGGTATTTATAGAAGTCAAGAGCGAAGTTTCATCTGATTTTGAGCTCAGTACCTAAAACGAAAGATGCAAGTAAGTACTTGGGATAAATTGATAGATACTGTAATATACCATGGAAATTTTACATAATGTATTATGTACTTATCGAAAGTTTTGAACTTCAAAAACATAAGACTTACGAAGAAAATGTGCAGAATAATAAAAAAAAATCTTGTGCCCTGTGCTCGTCTTAATTGGTTTGGTACGCATAGTATTAAAAATTACAATAAATAAAATAAAAGGTTTAGAAAAAAAATTATATAAAAACTGAATGTTAAGATGAGAATTTTAAGAAAGCATGAAATCTCTCAAAAACCGAAATCCTTTCAGAAAACAGAAAATAAAAACGAATTAAGAAAAATATAAATACTTTATAATTCCTTGCCATCCGGCGTATCGTTCAGTAACTTCATTAATATGTATCTCTGATCCATTTCAACAGAAACAAAGGAATTTCTAAACGAAAATTTATTCCACTTTTTTTCCCCCGTCTCGATTTTAACGAACACCGCATTATGAATAAACTTGAATAGAATATATTACCACGAAAAGGTTAGAATTATTTTGCTATAATCCGCCAACAGAAAAAATCTGTATGGTCAAACATGCAGTTACAAGCTAAGCACCGCTTACCTTCCCAACCAAGCAAGAAAGCAAAGTTCCCAAGCAAGCAATGCCACCACCACTCACATGCACCACCACACAAGACTTTTATATGCTCTCGACGCACGTTTCGCCCCGATACCGGAGCATCCTCAGGAGATATCGACTTTACAATATGCGCGGTATTACAATTACAAGAATGTATTACAATTTAATAAATGTATTTTATATTTTAGGTCTTCAAAATACAATATATTATATGCGTTTATGATTACACCACAATGCTGTATACGAGTAACGTCGTTGTTTTAAAACCTCTTAGTCTCTTAAAGAATTAATAATTAATTAATTAAAAAAGATTTACTGACTGCACAAATTCTTAAATCTTTATATTTCAGCAACTTGTATGTATTTATTATTTATAAATTTTCTAAAAAAATATTATCCTTTTATTCAGAAAGTTTTTTTTATGATAATGATAGAAGCTTTTGTTGAATAGGAGATATTAAATTTTCAACGACGATAAAGTCCTTTAAGTTTTATGTAAGAAATGTATATAATTGCTTATAATTGCTACAAAGTCGTTTTTTGATGATTTCAGGCTCCTGGATGCCGGTAGCACAAGAGCGTGTTGTGTGGCGATCATTTCAGGACTATCGGTTGTGATAATGATGATGACCCCTACTACTAAACATAGTCTAACTGTATAGTCATATTTTGTTATATGTGTTAATCGTTAAGATTTTCCTATATTTTATACAGTAACTTAGTATGCTTAGTTCGCGATAGCGAGTTTAGCATAATGTTAGTTTCCTACACAGGTTGTGCCAGGCTTTGTTCGTAGCTGCTACACCGCTATGAGCTACGGCGCTACACCGCTACGAGCTACGGCGCTACGACGTAGCTCTATCAAGTGCACATCCGTTAGGGTTTTTTCACACTATGCGTTTATGACTACGACTGCGCAATCTTGTGGTCGCAATATTGGGTCCTAATAGCATAGTCTATTATTATCCATAGGGCTATACACTATCTCAGTGGCTATCATTTTGTTGACTAGAACTGTCAAATCCGCATTTTGTGTGAAGAAAAATCCATCCATCCATTATTGGCAATTATCCATTGTTTTCCATAGTCGCTGGAAATATCATAAATCGTACGGATTTTGATGAAAATTCACAAAGTGATAGTTTATTCATCAGAATAGCACGTAGGCAAATTAAAAAACGGGAATTAAAACAATTAAAGCACGTTAATATGGGGTTATTCAAGGGGCCCGCCAATAAGTTCCTGAAATGCCGGCAACGCATCGGTGGTGCCTCTGGTACTACAAGTGTTCATGGGCGGCGGTAATCACTTTACATCAGGTGATCCGCCAGCTCGTTTGCCCGCTATTCATATATAAAAAAAAAGACGTGTGGCACTCAGGGACTGCCGCGATAAAGCTATTGCATAGCATTTTTTATCAACGCCATCTAGCGGTGAGAGGAGTCCCGTGTCAGGTTATTTTCGTTACGGAATTTCTGGATTCGGTCTCCACGCTCAAGGCTCGCGATAGAAGCTATGCAATAGCTTAAAAAAAACGTTAATCCACGCGGGCATCATTTAGCATGAAGTTTAGTTGCAACGAGTCGTACGAGTGCAGTCGAGATGCAGTATTAGTCAAGTTCCGCATAGCCAATATATTTTTTTTAAGTTTAAGGTGCCATAAACCAAACGTGAATCTAGGTTAAACGCCACCTTAAAGTAATCAACGCAAATACCGTTACACTAAAGTTCTGTAATGTATTCAAAAGATACATTATCAAATTGACGACTATTTCCTCGATACAAAGCGGGGTTGTTCGGTGTTACACACAAGTTGTGTTTTTTTTACTGATGACAACACAAGTGAACACATCCATTGACTGCGATCTCGCCTGATTGTAAGTGACAATGCAGCTAAATAGTTTATGTCACTGTCCAGATTCTTAAGTATAACCATGCTAAAAATCACATCGATCTGTAGCTTTATTGCAGCGCGACTTCGTCCGCGTGGATCAAGGTTTTTCAATTCCCATGGGAACTCTGTAATTTTCCGGGATAAAATGTAGACTATGTTTTAATCCTGGGTATGAGCTATCTCCATTCCAAATTTCAGCCAAATCGGTTCATTCGTTGTAACGTGAAGGAGTAACAAACATACACACACACACACACACACACACACATATACACACACACACATATACACACACAAACTTTCGGCTTTATAATATTAGTGTGATATATCATACAATTAGACACCTAACCGTTATAAGCCCGTTATTACCTCTACGAGTATATGTGAAACTTCGATAACGTAGCAAATATCGGAAAATAAAGGAAATAAAACAATTTTTCAGATGAAAACTTCTGTCGATTACTGTTTGTGCAACCTTTCTTGGAATTCCATAGAAATATACATGAATTTAAACGTTAAATTATACTCAATAGAGACTATATTTGTGTGATAGCGTTTACACCACCCTTTCCCGCGCTACAACCTGAAAATCTAAGCGAACCTGCCCGAGTAAGAGAGACAATGCTATGCTATTGAACAAGGATGCATTTACAGCTATCTCGCTCTGACATGTAGCTGTGTCCCTGTCTCTCTTTTTTTTCAACTCAGCCTTTCATAGTACTCGCGCGGTTCCCGACGTTAACACGTCTTCTGCCCATACAAATATTGCCACCCAAATCGGTGGCAAAGTTACAAGTACTTTAAAAAGTTAAAGTGGATTTATTCAGGAAATATTTGAAGATCGTCGAAGAGAGGTTCTTCCCGGGTGAGCGATTTTTTTTTAATTTTTAGGCAAAGGTCCACGATTGTAGAGCCTAATTTTAAAGTTAAATCCGCGAGGCTTTATGCATTTGATAGCGATATTATGAATGAAACATTTGTTATTTAAATGAGTATTATGATTGTTTGGAGTGAAAATGTTTTATTTCAGTTATATTATTGTGTTGAATCGAATGTGGTCGAAATGGCAACACGAGGTAATTTCATTGTACTACAGCCTCCATTCCTGAATTTCCCGTAGGTACCTACTTGTTTTTACATTAAAATTCGAGAAATTAGAATTTCCCTGTCTAAATACGTACGTTTTTCTATTCGATTACTGCGATCTCACCTGATGGCTGGTGGTAAGTGACAGTATGTAGTCTAAGGTTGAAATCTATAGACCGCACTCAAGCTCTAGTTAGACTCAAGATAGAGTTAAAACGAGACAGATTTATGTCAGAGCATATTTGTGTCTCGTTCTAACCTCTATCTTGAGTCTGAGCTAAGTCAGAGCACGCTCTATAGATCTCAGCATTAGATGGTAGTGTAATTCTTTGAAAGAGGTAGGTATGACACTAGTATTTTTGACGACCTCCCTGGCGCAGTGGTGAGCGCTGTGGTCTTATAACTGGGAGGTCTCGGGTTCGATTCCCGGCGGGGGCAATTTGGGAATTTATAATTTCTAAATTGTCTCTGGTCTGGTCTGGTGGGAGGCTTTGGCCGTGGGTTACCACCCGACCGTCAAAGACGTGCCGCCAAGCGATTTAGCGTTCCGGCACGATGGCGTGTAGAAACCGATAAGGGGTATGGGTTGAATTTACACTGCTATACCCCTTCCAAGTTAGCCCGCTACCATCTTAGACTGCATCGTCATTTACCATCAGGTGAGATCGCAGTCAAGGGCTATCTTGTCATCGAATAATAAAAAAAAAGTATGACTGTATATTAAACCTATACCCCTTAATCAGTTTCTACGCGCTTCGTACCGTAACGCTATATCGCTTGGTGGGCCACGTTTTTGACGATAGGGCAGCAACCAAAGCTGACAACGTTACAGATTTGTTTAATATTGATTTTATTGCTCCAAAATACGCTAAATACCTACTGCTAAACTTCGGTTATTTGAATTTTTGGGTTAAAAGTAATTTGAAGTAGGTATTTTAAAAATTCAGTGTTATAAAAAACCCGGACTCTTGCCTGAAGCTGAAATTTTTTAAAATTTTAACCATCCTTACTAATACATAAATGCGAGCGCGTGTTTGTTTGTTGGTTTGTCCTTCAATAACGCAACGGAGCTACGGGTTGACGCGATTTTTTGTATGGGTATAGTTCAGGACCTGGAGAGTGACATAGGCTACTTTTTATCCCGGAAAATCAAAGAGTTCCCGCGGGATTTGAAAAACTAAATCCACGCGGATGAAGTCACGGGCATCGGCTAGTACTGAATATGTTTAACATTCGCTAAGCTTCGAAAGGAATTGAATTAATAGGTGCTTAGCTTCTAAACAGATTCTGCTGACAAGGGCCGGCAAGAAACTCAGCAGTTGCTCTTTTCAAAAGAAAAAATGTTATAATATATGTAGCTTTATAAACACAATAGCTGAAAAGTAGCAAATTTTGAAAAGAAAGAAAGAAACGTTTATATAATAAATTGTGCCAATTATCTAGATTAGGTTAGCAGTTAGTACTACACTTACATTACAATAATAGGGGTTGAATTTTCAAAAATCCTTTTTTACTGGATGCGTAAGTTATAATAACTATCTGTATACCAAACAACCCGACCCATCCATTGGTTTGAGCTGTGCGTTGACAAGTCAGTCAGTCAGTCAGTAAGAGGGTAAAATAGGAGTTTGAAAAATTTATTTTATTTTATTTTATTAGGTTTATTTACAAACACTTACACTAATACATTAATGAACATACTAAGGACTAACTACATACTAGCTGAATGTAGTGATTATTTAAAAGTAAACACAACATGAACGTAAAGTGACATAAGTTGATATAAATATATAAAAGGCAAAGGTGACTGACTGACTGACTGACTGACTGACTGATCTATCAACGCATAGCTCTAACCACTGGACAGATCGGGCTGAAATTTGGCATCCAGACAGCTATTATGACGTAGGCATCCGCTAAGAAAGGATTTTTCAAAATTCAACCCCGAGGGAGGTAAAATAGGAGTTTAAAAAATCGAACCTAACGTGAGCGAAGCCGCGGGCTAAAGCTAGTATAAAATAAAGGCGATAGAAATCGTGACAAAGCAGAGCTTAGGGAACCTGGGGGTAATTAGGTTAGAAGTAATTGACTGGGGTTGTTTATATTTACCTTCGTCTAGAAAGGGCAGTCTATTCTCGATGCACGCGTCAAGTGCTGTTGTTTTAATGCGATCTTGTACAGTAGAGGTCACAGGCTGAAGTAAAATGATGAAAAATAACCGGTCAATATAACTTGAGTTCCCTCGATTTCTCCGGGATCCCATCATCGGATTCTGACCTGGTGACAGTGGCACCACTTGGGAAGTATACCCTTTCAAACAAAAATAGAATTTTCCAAATCGGTCCAAGCGTCTTCGAGTAATGGGGGAACATACATAAAAAATTAAAAAAAAAAAAAAAGATTCCGACGAAGAACCTGAAGGGTTTCTGAATGGAAAAAGAGTTTTGAAGATTAAAGTGGATATATTTCTTGATTATTAATTTGGGAGCACACACGAAAAAACGTGAGAAAACAGAGGTTACAGACCAAAAAACCATCAAGTTGCCACAGACTAACCACCGTACTCTTAAGGTTTGTTTACACGTCCAACAGAACCTTCTCCTTTTTTGAAAGTCGGTAAAAAAGTATGTCTAAACGCAGAATGTACAATTCGCAAAATATACCCATGAAATATTTAGAAATATTTTTTATTCAAAAAAACTTTTACAAGCACTTTTGAATTGTCAATGAATCTACCACTGGTTCGGAATGCCTTTCCTGCCGAGAAGAGCCAGAAAGAAACTCGGCGGTTGCTCTTTTCAAAAAAAAAAAATTACAATAGTTAATGAAACTATGCTATGTATACAGTGCTTCCACGATGAAGTTTCCTAAGTCCAATACAATACAATAACATGAAGCAAAATGTTCAAAATCCAAATAGACACAACACTCTTGAACAGATGCAAAAAGCTCAACAAACAAACACTCTTTTGCATTCATAATATTAATAGAAAATTATTAAGCTATTGCATAGCTTCAATCGCGGGCCTTGAGCGTGGAGACCGAATCCAGAAATTCCGTAACGAAAATAACCTGACACGGGACTCCTCTACGGTGAGCCGCTCGATGGCGTTGATAAAAAATGCTATGCAATAGCTTTACCGCGGCAGTCCAACGCGTCTTTTTTTATTGAAAAACTATAGCAAGGCTCGAAGTATTTCCATTATTTCCTTATTCGTTTCTTTTTCTTTCATTATAGTTACCCGTACAGTTTAATCACTTAACCTAATGTAATTATTGTTAGTTCTGGTATTTGTGTTGTTTTTGTATATTTGATAAGTATTCCATTTCATAATTTTCATCCCCTATCCCGGACAAACCTTATTGTTTATCAGGATAAAAAGTCTCTAAAAGAAAATCGTGTTAGTTACACTATTTATAACTCAAGAACGGCTGAACCGATTTGGCTGAAAATTGGTGGGGAGGTAGCTTAGAACCAGGAGATGGACATAGGATACTTTTTACCCCCTTCCCGTGACACGGGATAAAAAGTATCCTATCCTATTCTAAAATGACCGGAAATGTCCGTATCGGGCTGTTTGGCATACAAATAGCTATTTTGACGAAGGCATCCACTAAGAAAATTTTTTTTAAAATTCAACTTCTTAGGGGGTAAAATAGGGGGTTGTAGAATCGAATTTAACGTGAGCGAAGCCGTGGGCAAAAACTAGTATCTTATATATTAACCCGGAATATCAGCTACCACTGTCTACTAAACATTTAAATCCGTTCAGTAGTTTTAGCGTGATGTGGGCACAGATAGACAGACAGACATACAAAAAATTCAAAAAAACATTTGTTTTGGGCTCAGTATCGATAATAAAGCATCCTCCGATTAAAATTTTCAAAATATGTTTAATGTCCCGTTACAGTTTTATTATAACTATAGATACATAAGATATATAATAATCGGCTTCACGCCGATGTTTTGAATAAGAAGCATTATAAGAAGGCATTAAATAGAATATAAACCGTACTCGTAAATGTTCCAACTTCTAGTTCTAAATAATGGGGAAGCCACAATGGAATCCGCTTAGAGTTTCGAAAGTTATAAGTGAATACGTAAACACGCAGATACTTAGGTGCTACACTTGCTACTTATTACTAGAGTTTGCTACTTATTTGTTTTATTCCTAGACATAACATTCTATGGTTTTTTTTAAATTCGATGACAAGATAGCCCTTGTCTGCGATCTCACCTGATGGTAAGTGACGATGCAGTTTAAGATGGTATCGGGCTAACTTGGAAGGGGTATAGCAGTGTAAATACAACTCGTACCCCTAATCGGTTTCTACACGCCATCGTGCCGGAATGCTCAATCGCTTGGCGGCACGTCTTTGACGGTAGGGTGGTAACTAGCCATGGCCAAAGCCTCCCACCAGACCAGACCAGAGACAATCCAGAAATTATAAATTCCTAAATTGCCCCCGCCGGGAATCGAACCCGAGACCTCCCAGTTATAAGACCACAGCGCTCACCACTGCGCCAGGGAGGTCGTCGACTAGAAGAGAAACGTGCTAATTTTCAGGAGAGCATATAAAAAGTTGCCATTAAGCTTCGTGACCTATTATAACATCGTTTCTGTATTACACTTTAAATCAACCGCAATCTTCTTTCTTCTTTATCAACTGATAGACGTCCACGGCTGGACAAACGTGGACTCTTGCATGGACTTCCACAGGCCTCGTTCTTGCACCGCCAGAATTCAGTGGCTCCTTGCGACTCGTTTGATGTCATCAGTCCACACAGTAGGGGGTCTGCCTACACTGCGCTTCCCGGTGTGGATTCTCCACTCCAGCATCTTGGGATCCCATCGACCATCAGCTCTTCGAGCTATGTGCCCCGCCCATTTCCACTCCAGTTTCGAGATTCGCTGATCTATGTCGGTGACATAATAATTGTGATTTATACAAGTACACGGTATTCCCACTAAATTATAACATGGGGTTATTCAAGGGGCGGACCAACAAATTCCTAAAAAGCCGGCAACGCATTGGTGGTGCCTCTGGTGCTACAAATGGGCGGCGGTAATCACTTAACATCAGGGGACCCGCCTGCTAGTTTGCTCGCTAAAAATATTAAAAAAACACACTGCGATAATTGTTTTAGTTGAAATAAATTATCACAATTGTCATTAATCCACGAATCAAGTCTAAAATCTTTAGCTTATGTCGGTGGCCGTGGTTCTACTACGGATCTCCTCACTGCTGATTTGTTCACGTAGAGATACTCTGAGCATAGTTTTCTCCATCGTTGAGTAAACCTGAGCCTTCTTAAGACCACACAGTTAGCATAGTTTCTGACCCACAAGTCATTACTGGCAACTCGCACTGTTTGAAGAATTTAGTCTTCAAACGCAATCAGTTTTTGGTAATTGGTTCATTCGGCATAAATTATTTGGAGGGGAGAGAGGAATATTATTCAAGTGCAGGCTATGGCTAATATTCTTCAAAAAAAATAGAAGAGTTTGACGACCTCCCTGGCGCAGTGGTGAGCGCTGTGGTCTTATAACTGGGAGGTCTCGGGTTCAATTCCCGGCGGGGGCAATTTAGGAATTTATAATTTCTAAATTGTCTCTGGTCTGGTCTGGTGGGAGGCTTTGGCCGTGGCTAGTTACCACCCTACCGTCAAAGACGTGCCGCCAAGCGATTTAGCGTTCCGGCACGATGGCGTGTAGAAACCGATTTAGGGGTATGGGTTGTATTTACACTGCTATACCCCTTCCAAGTTAGCCCGCTACGCTTAGACTACATCGTCACTTACCATCAGGTGAGATCGCAGTCAAGGGCTATCTTGTCATGGAATAAAAAAAAAAGAAGAGTTTTCCGTACCTATGAATAGTAAGCAGTGCTGAAAATATTCTTTTCCAATATCGTTATACTTGAACCGTATAATGTAATGTGGTATATAAATAAAGTGTTTCTATTTCTTATTCTATGTGAAAGCTTATTCCTTTCTTCGGATTCTGAATAGAAAGCCTTTAAGGCTCGCTTCTTTGCACGTATGGGTTTAGAAATTGAATTCACTTCTCTAATATTGTAGTCCTTTTCAGAATATGATTTATGAAATGCGTAGAAATTTCAAAATATTCTTACTGTATAACTATTTCCTACGCACTACTATTTTTATTTCTATTATTTATTATGTTAACTATTTGCTACATAGTACTATTTATCGTGACTAACAGTCATCCGAAACCTTTGGATCCACGGAAGACCAGCGCCATGCCTGTGCTTTTCCCACAGGGATAGCATATGCTGAGTGGAGTCCATTTTGGGACCACACATATTTATTTATTATTTGTTTTGTATCTCTTTCCGTTATTAACTGTGCTGTGTGTCTCAAATAAATGCTTTTTCTTTCTTTCTTTCTCTTATAGCTTTTTCCCGCGACTTTGTTCGCGTGGATTTAATTTTTAAAAAAAAAGTGGGAAGTTTTCCGAATTAAAAAGTAACCTATGTCACTCCCCAGGTGCTCAACTATACTAATGCAAAATCACGTCGATCTGTTGCTCCGTTACTGTATGATAGAAGGACAAACCAACAAAAAAACACATATTGGCATTAACAGTAATACCTATTAGTAATTAGGAATAGCAAGGATTTACGATCTGTTAACGCATACTTGAAAAGTTTCGATAGCGTCGTTAAATGTATCATAAACCAGTTCATACGAGTAAATGTAATATGCTTTTACTAGTATATAAATTTGTTAACGATCGTTCAACTCGTTAAGAATCAGTTTGCATATTCAGCAATATTCATATATTCATATTCATGAACTATGTCCTTGGGGTCGCATTTTTGCTTTGCATCCACCGACCACCATATAGGATATTGTATGACGTCAAACATCCTACAATTGAGATGTTTTGTATAGGTGTAGAATATTGATTTGTTCATATGAAATGTAGCCTATATCACCCGAACCATTATAATCGATTGACATATCATTAATTTTAATCGGCTCTAATTAAGGCGCTACGGTGGAACATAATATTATGTGAAGTTGTAAAATAAAAATTTGAAAAAAAAAAAGACGTGTGGCACTCGGGGACTGCCGCGGTAAAGCTATTGCATAGCATTTTTTATCAACGCCATCTAGCGGTGAGAGGAGTCCGTGTTCCCGTCGAGCCTTAGGTTTTTTCGTTACGGAATTTCTGGATTCGGTCTCCACGCTCAAGGCCCGCGATAGAAGCTATACCATAGCTTAAAACTATTATTTTAGGTATTTTATATTTCACATGTATAGGATACTCGTATAAGTTGTATAAGACATTTTTTTATCTTTCAAGTAACACATAAAACATCGCATAAACCCTTAATATTATGACCCCTTAAATTCGCAAATAAAAATACAGTTATGTTGATTTATTTCCTATCTACTTTTCAATTTATAAAGTCCATCATTCATATTTGAAGTAAAATTGAATTCAAAACGTATTTTACTCAATGTAAAAAATAAAAATCTTTTAAAACTCCGTTACCTGTAGTACCTTGCACATCTTATTGAATGATAAAGTTTCGTTCAAGTAACTTTGATAGAAACTTAATGGAGAGGGAAATTAGTTCAGCCAGTGGTTTAACTTAACATACTCTGCATTAACTAAACATGGAAGTTGTGAGAGTAGTTTAGATTTAAGTTGATCTTGGTTACCCGTATTTCATTACTAATATTATAAATGCGAAAGTGTGTTTGTATGTTGGTTTGGACCTGATTTTTTGCATGGGTATAGTTGGGGACCGGGAGAGTGTCATAGGTAGGGTTGCCAGATTTTTTTCCAGACTATAAGGGACAAATGGTTAAATGGGAAAAAAATACGGGATTTAAGTTTTTTACCCGGGACAAATAAAAAACAAAATTATTTAGTGTCATTTTTTTACATTTTTCCGAGTATCGAGTCAGTTTAAACATATTTTTATTCGTTTTAACATATCTGCAAAAATCATACAATTATAATCGTAATTATAAACGGTTTTATACGAATGTTGCGTGTGTGAATACTTGGATCGATTTCATAATGAAAAACGAAGTACAGTTCAAATACGGGACATAGCCTGTTCCGCCGGGACATTTTAAATTATGCCTAAAATACGGGATGTCCCGGGAAATACGGGACGTCTGGCAACGCTAGTCATAGGCTACTTTTTGTCCCGGAAAATCAAAGAGTACCTGCGCGATTTTAAAAACCAAATCCACGTAGACGAAGTCGTGGGCATCAGCTAGTAACTTATAAATCATCATCATCATCTCATCCGTCATCAGCACGGGTTATGCCATGCCGCGTCTATTCGCAGTCAGTTCATTGTCTAGTCACAGTGACTAGACAATACAGACTAGCGAAACATGCGTCGAGAGTAGTATAAAAGTCGTATGTGGTGGTGCATGTGAGTGGTGGTGGCATTGCTTGCTTGGGAACTTGGCTTTTTTGCTTGGTTGGGAAGGCAAGCGGTGCTTAGCTTGTAACTACATGTTTGACCATACAGATTTTTAAGCTATTGCATAGCTTCTATCGCGGGCCAGCGTGGAGACCGAATCCAGAAATTCCGTAACGAAAATAACCTGACACGGGACTCCTCGCACCGCTAGATGGCGTAGATAAAAAATGCTATGCAATAGCTTTACCGCGGCAGTCCCCGAGCGCCACACGTCTTTTTTCTATTGGCGGATTATAGCAAAATAACTCTAACCCTTTCTTGCTAATCATGGACTTCCGGAAGGTAACGACAAACGCCTGATTCTATCCAATATTTTCTACGTCAGTTGTAAAGGATGTAAGTTGTCTTGTAGTGAGGCAATGTAAGCCGTGCAGTGTCTATCGCACTGCAGAGGCGGGTCTCCACGTTGCGGCATTTCGTGTTTTCCGCCCACGGCCACTCGCTCCATGCTACGTTACATTTTACGATGTAAAATGCACCTTATTTTTATTTATCTAAGGATTTCCTAGACTCTTTTGGCTATTTATTACGGAGTTAGAAAACTGAATAGTCGCGAAAAAACGACTATATAATAGGAGAATAAAACATGCAATGGTCATATGTTCAACAATGAAACACAAAAAATTCAAAGTCTCATGCACCTTTTGTTTTTACAGATAGAAGTCTAATTTTTTACAGGTGTGTAGGTAATTTAGTTCGGCATCGAATTTCATTTACAATTTTTTTAATTAATATGTAATCAATCGGCAAAAAATTATAAACTAAAAAATGGGAAATGTTTCATTGTGTCCACAGTGGTGGTACACAATGAAACACCACAAATTCAACAATGAAACATTAATAGTATTGTCTCGACTTTTGTGTAATTTATGGAGTAGGTGAATAAAAAAAAATGCTTGAGTTAATAATCACAAAAGGATTTATTTTTAATTAACTTTAATCAGGTTACCAGTACTATTACTGGTATTATAAAAAATTTAATGTTAATAAGATTAATTTGTGAATTTGTAGCCACAAAAATTATTAATTTGCCCGGAAAGTACATGATATTATGTATGTACAATTATACGGTACATACGGTACACAATAAAATAAAATGATACACATTGAAATAGTGTTTCACTGTGTTACTGTGCAACTGTTTCATTGTGAACTACCTAAGGTTTTTTTTACTAATCTCAATTTTTTACCCACTAAATTGTAACACTTTAAGATATAATTTATTGCACATTAATCTACGAAATGTGTGTAATGCTAATTAATCATGAAATTTATGAAATTTTCAACCATACTTTAGTAAAAAATCTATAAAGAATGCTAAAAATACCTTACTTTTTGTCGAAAAAAACCAAAAGTGCTCCGCAAACACATCTTCTCGCACGCGGCGTCGATGCAAATTGGGCTTGGGCGGGGGGTTCACGAGAGTGTCTTAACGCAATATAATGCACGAAATAGCAACGCAGAATTTTAGAAATATCACAGTGTTTTATTGTGTACCACTGTTTCATTGTTGGACATCTGACCCTACTTGTAGTGTACATTGCAAGTGGCATGTTGTACCACGCAGAATTTTTGCAATTTGACGTTTTTTTTTTAATTGGAAGATAAGATTGTTCTTGGATGCGATCTCACCTGATGGTAAGTGACGATGCAGTCTAAAATAGTAGTGGGCTTACCAAGTTGTACCACGCAGAATTTTTGCAATTTGACGTTTTTTTTTTAATTGGAAGATAAGATTGTTCTTGGATGCGATCTCACCTGATGGTAAGTGACGATGCAGTCTAAAATAGTAGTGGGCTTACCAAGTTGTACCACGCAGAATTTTTGCAATTTGACGTTTTTTTTTTTAATTGGAAGATAAGATTGTTCTTGGATGCGATCTCACCTGATGGTAAGTGACGATGCAGTCTAAAATAGTAGTGGGCTTACCAAGTTGTACCACGCAGAATTTTTGCAATTTGACGTTTTTTTTTTTTAATTGGAAGATAAGATTGTTCTTGGATGCGATCTCACCTGATGGTAAGTGACGATGCAGTCTAAAATAGTAGTGGGCTTACCAAGTTGTACCACACAGAATTTTTCCAATTTGACGTTGTTTTTTAATTGGAAGATAAGATAGTCCTTGACTGCGATCTCACCTGATGATAAGTGACGATGGTAGCGGGCTAACGCTGAATCGCTTGGCGGCATGTCTTTGACGGCAGGGTGGTAACTAGCCACGGCCAAAGCGTCCTCCTTTGCTGCGTGATTGGAAATCCAACCAAAACACTTCCACTAGCTTTTCCTCACGGCTTCGCTCACGTTAAATTCGATTTTCCAAACCCCTATTTTACCCCCTTAGGGGTTGAATTATCAAAAATCCTTTCACAATAGATGCTTAGGTACGTCATAATAGTTGTTTGCCAAATAGCCTGATCCGTCTAGTGGTTTGAGCTGTGCGTTGATAGATCAGTCAGTCAGTCACCTTTGAACCCTCGAGAAATCGAGGGAACTCTTCAAATTTTATTTTGTAGTGGCGTTTGAAGTCGGTTTTGTAAAAAGAATTTTTTCGTTTATAAAATCAAATCAAAATCAAAATTTATTTATTTCATAAAGGCCAACTTGTAGCTCTTATGACACATCATAAATCTATCACCGGTTTGGAATGCAGATTCTGCTGAGAAGAGCCGGTGAGAAACTCAGCAGTTGCTCTTTTCAAAAAAATTTTTTTACAATGGTTAACAAAACTATGCTATGCACACAGTGTTTCTACAAAGAAGTTTCAAAAATGCACACCTACCACAACCTAACACATGCTAAGATGGGTAGACACAAAGCAGACCCATTCCCGTTGGTGACACCCGTTCACGAGCACGACGCATGATCCAGCCATTGCTTCGCTCAACCATATTTGAGGTAACGTAACAACCCGCACCACACGACACCACCACAGAAATGTTTAAGAGAACATGACATACTTAGGCTACCCATGTTAAGGCATCGAATTAAATACTAATATTATACTTGTATATATATTCAGACTAAGGACAAAACTTTTGGTGTACGTCATTTTACAGATCGTTGTAACAATATTACAAGAGTTTATCTCGAATATCATCGTATTGCCCTCAAGGGGGTCGTGAGCATATCTCCTCAGATATTAAACATAATGGGGGAAATAAAAGTATCTTCATAGTCTAAATGGTAGAATATCTATATTTGAGATCTACCATTTCCTAGGTAGTTTTCAGTTGATAGGCAGCTATTTGAATTTAATTTCTAGTATTTTATTTATGTATGCATCTTTCGGAGTTATGCAATTAAATTGATGTTTTAGTCTAACTTTAACGGTTAAAGAAATCTTTTTGTTTAAAACTTTATTTTAAACAAGTAAAGTGATAAAACCCCGGCTTATTAATAAAGATTTAAAAAAAAAAACTATATTTTACTAGCTTTTGCTCGCGGCTTTGCTCACATTAAGTTCGATTTTTCAAACCCCTATTTTACCCCTTAGGGGTTGAATTTTCAAAAATCCTTCCTTAGTGTGCGCCTACGTCATAAAAGGAACCAACTGTAAAAATTTCAAGTTTCTAACTTCAGTAATTTAGGCTGTGCGTTGATATCTCAGTCAGTCAGTCAGTCAGGACTTTGAATTTTATGTATATAGATTTACTTATTTATCAAGGCATCGTACGAATCTGCACCGCTACGTGGTCGAAATTCCACGATCCCGCACCAAACGCTTTGCTTCCTCGTTCCTAATACGCACCGCAAAAATTTGGAATGCCCTTCCGGCTTCCGTTTTTCCAACTAACTATAATGTTGGTGTCTTTAAATCAAGAGTGAATAGGCATCTTCTAGGCAGCGTAGCATCTTAGGCTGCATCTTCACTTACCATCAGGTGAGATCGCAGTCAAGCGCAAGTTAGAGCACGCTCTATAGATCTCAGCATAAGCCTCAGATATGAAAAATGAAAGTGAAAAAATGAAAAAGTGATTTATTAATAAAAAGTTACAAATACATTAAACCGTCGCTGGGGCATCCTTTTAGGTAAGTATTAAGGTCGTAGCCCATTTACACGACACCGCTCCCACACAACCAAAGTGTGAGCATTCAAATATGGACTTAATATCGTGCTCTGGAGGTGCACTTTACAGTAACAAAACAATAACCAGAGTGTGTGTGTATGAAAGTAGGACTAAATTTTTCAGTTGATTACTAGTAAAGCCTCAATCTCTTCATAATTTAATTTTGTGAGCCACTCAATTAGAGACTTTTTAAGTTTATGGGTATTCAATGAATATATTTTTAACGAACTGTTAACAAAGGTATACAGCGAGAGTCACAGGCTTTCGCTAGTCATAAGGCAATAATATTGAGGTGGTAACAAAATAAGGTCGGGCGAGGCTTAATTGCGTTCGCTTCATGTGCTTCATTAGAGCCTGTCTGTCAAACTTTGGGCTCACATTATGATCATGAACGGCTCGGAAATTAATATTCATGTGGGGTTAAAATTAGTTTTTGCACCTGTAGGTAGTCGCTATCTATCTATACATATAATAAAATTGTAGAAAATTGGTGTCTGTCCAATGGAAATATATAAAAAAAAGTAGCAGGGGTTGTTATTATATCGATGCCGAACCCGAAATTGTAATTAATTTTTTTTTGTCTGTTTGTCTGTGTGTTTGTGCAAGCTAATATCAGAAACGGCTTATTCGATTTAGATACGGTTTTCACTAATATATTGTAGTAAGCTTCACTTAACATTTAGTGTTTATTTCATGTCAATCGGTTCATAAATAAAAAAGTTATGTCAATTTTAAGAATCACGGCGAACATTTTTAACGTACAGAGTACGTACTACACGCCTCGCGCCTGAGCGTCCGTGGCTATATAAAGCGCGCTGAGAGCCGCGCCCCGAAAAGTCACTATTCCACGCGAACGAAGTCGCGGGCACAGCTAGTCATCAATATATGCTATCCTCAATAGCCTCAATAGAATAGAATAGAAACTAAGAATATAATAGAATAGAAATATTTTTTATTCAAATAAACTTTTACAAGCGCTTTTGAATCGTCAATGAATCTACCGCTGGTTCGGAATACCTTTCCTGCCGAGAAGAGCCAACAATAAACTCGGCGGTTGCTCTTTTCGAAAAAATAATTGTACAATAGGTAATGAAACTATACTATGTTGTATACAGTGCTTCCACGATGAAGTTTCCCAAGTCCAATACAATACAAATACAAATAAATACAATCCAATGCATGTTAAGACGAGACAGAAAGTAGACCCATTCCCGTTGGTGGCACCCGTTCACGAGCATGACGCATGATCCAGCCGTTGCTTCGCTAAACCATATTTGAGGGAACGTAACATCCGAAATATTATATACTAACAATAGCCTCAAGGTTAAAGGCGCGGACTGAAAACTGAATGGTCGCACTTTGGAATCCCACCAGCTGCACTATTGTCGTAGCCACTCCAAGCATAATAAGCTTATTTGGAGGGGATAGGAGGATATTAGTCAACTTCAGCTTGGCTAATATTCTTTATTAAAAAATATATATTTTTATAACTAGCTTTTAGCCCGCGACTCGAAGAAGAAATGCGGTCGCAAAGACTTTTGAAGATTAGGTGAATAAATATTTATTTGTTTATTTATTTTATTTTAAAGCTCACGCGCCCTCGTGAATTGTAAGAACTATACAAGAAGTTCTCGACAGATGTTCACCGCGTATTCCGTTAATTATCACGGAAGGTAATTGATGAATTGTAACAGTAATTAGTAAATATTTTCACTATTTCTTTATTGCTTTAATTTTTTACGATAGGTATAATACGTATATAGCTTCGTTCTCACTATATAATTCGAGTTAAACTGTCGTCTGATGGGATGGATGGTTCGTGAAAGTGGAAACGAACTAACTTGCTTTGTAAAATATTTATTTCATAGTTATATGTTTGTTAATTCTACTTATATCTATATATATAAAATTCAAAGTCCTGACTGACTGACTGAGATATCAACGCACAGCCTAAACTACTGAAGTTAGAAACTTGAAATTTTTACAGTTGGTTCCTTTTATGACGTAGGCGCACACTAAGGAAGGATTTTTGAAAATTCAACCCCTAAGGTGGTAAAATAGGGGTTTGAAAAATCGAACTTAACGTGAGCAAAGCCGCGAGCAAAAGCTAGTAATAATATAATACTTATTATAAATGTGAAAGTGTGGATGTTTGGATGTTTGTAACTCAATCACACTGCAACGACTGCTCCGATTTGGTTGAAATTTGGCACAGAGATAGATTATTGACTGGAATAGCACATAGGCTACTTTTTATCCCGAAAATTAAGAGAGTTCCCGCTGGAACCCAAAAAAACCTCAACCCACGCGAACGAAGTCGCGGGCATCAACTAGTGAACTAATAATATGGATACCTTGTTAAATTGTCAAAACTTTCATTCTTTTTCAAATAGGTGACATATAAATTTTAATAAATTGTAATTGTAAATTGTAATAATAGGTGACATGATAAATTGTAGTAATTCTATTAATCCTATTAATCCTATTAATCCTATCCTATGCTATTAATTATTAATTATAATATTATAAATGCTAATTGTATGTTTGTTACTCAATCACGTCGCAATAACTGAACCGATTTGGCTGAAATTTAGCACAGAGATATATTACAGTCTGGAATAGGACATGGGCTTAGAGTATAGAGTTCCCGAGGGGAATCAAGAAATCTTAATCCACGCGAACGAAGTCGCGGGCATCAACTAGTATACCAATATAAATTAAATAAGCTAAGAAATAAGAAATAAAAAAATCCTGTAGTGATTTCTCAACCATGCTTCAAGGAAGTCTGAAAGGCGTTTGTGTGAATGGGCGTGACGTTCTTTGATAAAATTCCACAGTTAGCCTGTAAACAAGTTCAAGAAAACTATTAAAAGTTTGCTCATAAAAAGCATATTAAAAAAAAAACATAGATTGACTTCAAGTTTCTGGCTGGTTCTTCGTGATCAGAACACGATGATGGTGGTTGATTTTCTTAACGATTTGAAATTAACTTGTATTTTAGCTGAATAAAAAAATTCAATTACTTTTCTATTCTATTTTACGCTAACTAAATACTACTGGGAAATTTTCATCAGAAACTGTATAGCCATGTTTTCGTGGTGTAATTGGTCTTGGTTTATGGTGCTAGGAGCATTTAGGTAACTACGACCAAAAATAAATGGATTTGAACCGTCGACCTTTTGGTTTTCAGTCCGCGCGCTAACCACTGCACTATTGGGGCTGCTTGGATAATATTTTGAAATTGTCGATCGAACCTTTGAACTTACATACATGAAACGTGATCACCCCACACGTATCGAAACCTATTCAAAGTGCACCAATCGGTATTTAGGAGCTAATTTAATAGCTACTGGAGTATTTTCCACTTTGAACTTTAAGTGTACGTAATAGAGTCGATAATCGCATAGAGATTGGTGTTTGAGCATAGTAGTCGAAATTTACTGAGCCGATTTAGGTGGGAATTAGAGGCGATTATTATACAACGCTCGTGTAATGTCGTATCTAATCCTATTAAAGATTTTGGTGCGGTTTATGTCGACGCGGAAGTTTGTTATTGCTATATGTCAGGAAGATAATTCCATTAATGTCTGTGACGTCATCGTGGAGAAGAAAATATTGGCGAAAATATATTATTATAGCAGAGGATCCCAACTAAGGTCGACCTTCACTCATCTGCTTACCAGATGAAAATTATATTTATATCAAGCTAGCGACCCGCCCCGGCTTCGCACGGGTGCAATGCTGATAAGAAATATACTACAGAATGTCTTTATATACAACTTTGTCTATCCCTATCTTGGCTGAGGCGAGCCTCAAACTCTACAGAGATTCTCTGACTCTCTAAAAAGTAAAGGATAAAAAATGATTATTATACAACGCTCGTGTAACGTCGTGTCTAATCCTATTAAAGAGTTTGGTGCGGTTTAAAATATTGTGGGTTATCCCTAAGAGATAGGCATATACCATCGCGGACTTTTTTGTAGACCTTTTTAAGGCGTACAATACTGTACTAGGGTCATGTGTTCAACAATGAAACACAAAACATTCAAAGTCTCATGCACTTTTTGTTTTTACAGCCTTTTGTCTGGTGGGAGGCTTTGGCCGTGGCTAGTTACCAACCTACTGTCAATACGTGCCGCCAAGCGATTTAGCGTTCCGGCACGATGGCGTGTAGAGGCCAATTAGGGGTATGGGTTGAATTTACACTGCTATACCCCTTCCAAGTTAGCCCGCTACCATCTTAGACTACATCGTCACTTACCATCAGGTGAGATCTCAGTCAAGGGCTATCTTGCCCTCGAATAAAAAAAAAATAAAAAAAACCTCTAAAATTATCAGTGCTTTTCTACTATATTATACATATATAATACATATAAACCTTCCTCTTGAATCACTCTATCTATTAAAAGAACCGCATCAAAATCCGTTGCGTAGTTTTAAAGATCTAAGCATAGAAGAGATAAATGAAAGAATGTAGGAGCAAGGCAGTTTTATGAACACCCATAATTCCCATAAACCTTGCCCTAATCGGTTTTGACGTCGCCCCGGATCACCAAATGAAAGCTTCGTCAGCAGTATTAGCAAATTGACCCGTGGTAATTTAGATAAAAATTTTCAGACTACCCGACCAATAATAATAATTAATCGCGTGACCTTTTTTCATCACTACCCTTCCGAAGGAATTTCTGCCACTATGATTATACCATTTTGCTATGTATGACTAGCCAACTGTACTGGATATTTTTAACCCAAAACGGAAAAAGAGGGGTGTTTGACGTGTTTATCTGTGTCTGTGTATGTGTTTGTCTGTGTACCTATCTGTGTATCTGTCTGTTCTCTAGTAGCTCCCTACTTGAGGTGCTGATCCATAACTAGAATAGGTAAATTAGACGAATATATAATCAGTAGATTAATGAGGCAGTTCAGATAACTCATAAAGGTAGTAGAATCAAATCAAAACATTAAATTTACGCTAAAATTGAGGGTAGAAAATAGATAATTGTAATAAACAAGTGCCAAAGGTAAGTACGAAGATGCTTCACTTAGAGATAATTAATTTAAGACAGATTAAGGAGATCAATAACGAATTTGATACTCCTTTATTCCTGTCACTCTTAGCTTTGTGGATTAAACTAGAGCTTTTGATTGTGTCAGCTGAAACCGTTTATACAAGGTCCTATGAAAACAGAACGTGCCTGGGCGTCTTATTACTCTGTTTTAATTAAAAAAGCGTCCGTAAACTGTAAATAGTACTTTACCTCTCCGATAAGTTTAAATATAGTGTTTGCCGAGGGTGGCCTTTAGGGCCCCATTACTTTTTACATCTATATTTATTGAGGAATCAACAAAAGTGCCCGGATAAAGCTCCTAGGTTGTGAATTGAATGAATCGATCAATGTTGACCGTATTCAGCAAAGCTTGAGGCAATTTATCGATAGCCAATTTGACTTTAATAACCTGCCCGGTGCTGAGCGCTATGCTCTTATAAGTAGGTCTCGGGTTCAATTCCCGGCAGGGGTAATTCATCATCATCATCATTATTATTATCATGAGTTAGTTCCTCCGAAAAGTTAGTTAGCGTGCCCGGGATTGAACCTGCGATCCGCCGAATATGAGTCTGCACTCCTAACCACTAAGCTATCACTGCTTATATGCGGGGGTAGTTTGGGACATTTTCTGAATTGTCTCTGCACTGGCAGCATGGGCAGGAGATAAACATTTTATCCCCCGATTTTATCCACTGACAGGGGATACAATTGCCTTCTCCCGATGCTAGAGCATGGCGACAGGGGAAAGGAGAAGTATATCCCTATTTGACATTTCAAGTGGAGCAACTTCCCCCGGCTAGAGCATGGGAACAAATGAAAAATATAAACTTGTCCTTTTTTGACTTTTGAAAGGGTCAAACGAAAACAAAAACCACAGACAAAAACCACCTATGAATCACCTATTAACTGTCAAAATCACGAGTATAGATAAAAATAATGACTTTTTGAGGCCGAATTGACATAAATTTTGAAGTATTGTGATATTTGTATCTCCTACTTCCATGATTTTCTTATAATGGCAATAATTGCGGGGATAAATTTTCTCCCATTTTATCCACTGTCAATATCCTTCCACCGCTGTGCCCATGCTCGATGGGTGGATAAGCGAGGGGATAAACATTTTATCCTTTTCCCGGGGATACAATTTCTCCCGCCCATGCTACCAGTGCAGGTCTGATCTGTCGCAGGCTTTAATTACCACCCTAACCTACCAGAACTACCTAGAGAATTTGAATAAAAATTATTCTGTTCTATTCCCAAACTAGCCCCGCCGGGAATCCTGAGACCTCCCAGACTGGGAGTCCCAGTTATAAAACCTCAGCGCTCACCACTGCGCCAGCGAGGTCGTCATAAACTACGGACTGGCGATTTCAAAAGTTCGTACTGTTATACTCATATTTCTCATCACATTCATACCCGATCCATCATACCTAAATTCCTAAACCTAGGGATACCATTTTATTCTTTCACAGGGAATACTTTTCTAATACAATCTCAATTCAACGCGTTACCTTCGTGATATATGAGTTGGCTTACTCAATTTTTCTTCATCCGGAACGCTACGCACGATGTGCCGGATAATCAGAATGCATGTGGGTTACCCGGATAATCCATTTTGAAAGGCTATTTTATTATACTAGCTGATTCCTGCTACTTAGCGTGGAATTAGGTATTTTAAATCTCTTCTCTGTTTTTTCTGCCTATGTCACTCACTCCAAGTCTTAACCTATCTCTCTCTCTGCGGCATATTCCCCATTGCTGAGGATTGTAACGCCTTTCACCAAGGACTCTTTTGTGAATGATGTCGCGCCATGTGACTCGGTTTTCTTCAGCTATAGCTATGCAAAAAATCACTTCTAATCGTTGTTGCATTATTGAAGCACAAATCAACATAATATAAAGAATAATAAGAATAGTAAGGATGTCTGTTACTAACATTTCTCATCCCATAATATATTCGATCGATCACAAACCGACTGATATCATTTTATTCTTTCAAGGGGAATACTTTTCTAATACAATCTCAATTCAACGCGCTACCTTTGTGATATACGAGTTGGCTTACTCAATTTTTCTTCATCCGGAACGCTACGCACGATGTGCCGGATAATCAGAATGCGTGTAGCTTAGCCGGATAATCCAATTTGCAAGGCTATTATATTATACTTACGGGCTGTGTTCGCCTTTATTACCTTTCACGTAAAACAAATGATACTACGACATACTTTAATTAATTTAATACAGCTATAGCTATAGCTTTTGCCCCGCGACGTCGTCCTCGTGGAATTAGGTTTTGGGTTGAAATCTTCAGAAAATTTGAAACGTGTATTTCTTCACTTTTAATTGAAATCCCAAATACCAAGTTTCATGGATTTAACTTTAAAGACGTGCCGCCAAGCGATTTACTAAGGTAGTTTTCATATTTCGACCTATGTTCCTTGGGGAAAGTTGTTCAGTTTCATGAGCACATTCACCTGCTTCAGGGTTGACCCACCCTTTTGTTACACGTTGTAAAGAATATCAGCTAAGCTGAATTTGACTTATATTCTCCTCTTCCCTCCATAGAAGCGAAAAGCTTGTGCTAGGAGCTGTTGCAACTTTTTTTTTTTAGCGAGCAAATGCGTTGCCGGCCTTAAACCAAAAAAAAAAAAAACCTTCGAGCTTTCAGTCCGCACCTTTAACCGTCGGGCTATTGAAGCAACTTGTCATTTATTTATTAAATCAACAGCGAATTAGAACAATATTAAACTTAAGAGATAGTGACAATTGTATGGTCATAAGTGGTTGGATCAAATTAGGTCTAAAAATAGACACGAACAGCAGACATTTCACTCATAATAGTAGGACTACAGTGCTAGACGCTCCGACGCCAAAGATCTGCGAACGTGAATTTCTTACGATCACGTCGGAGGCTTCTCGGGAAACGTGCCAAATTTCCGCTATGAAAACTCGTTCGGGCCGTCGACAAGCGTTATACAATTTGTCCGTATTTTAAGCCTGTATTTAATTTTGGCCGTTGCTGTATAATTTTTCATCCCCATAAAAGTTTTATGAGCATATAGGGGTCATTAGCAGTGAAATATTTGTGCGGAGGGATCCGGGAATCCACTGCATTATTACCCCTATAAAACTCCTACCATTGGTCATGACCCTCAATGACGGAGGGAGCAATGAGCGATACAATTCAGTGAAAGAGACCAGTAAAATATAGGGTCATAACTCTCTAGTATATAAAGCTTTTATTAGGTTATAACTTGTTTGTTTTCGCCGACTTCCTGCTGAGTGGTGAGCTCTGTGGTCTCATAAAAGAGAGATTTCGGGTTCGATTCCCGGCGTGGCAATTTGGGAATTTATGATTTCTGTATTGCCTCTGGTCTGGTTTGGTGGGAGTTACACCCTACCATCAAAGATGTGCCGCCAAGCGATTTAACGTTCCGACAAATTTCTACACGCCATCATGCCGGAACGCTAAATCGCTTGGCGGCACGTCTTTGACGGTAGGGTACGTACGTACGCGTGATTGAGTTTTTTTGGAGTCCCGCGGGAACTCTCTTATTTTCCGGGATAAAAAGTTACATATGTGCATCCAAACTTTCGCATTTATAATGCTAACAGGATGTATGTTCCCCCAATTACTCGAAGACGCCCGGAGAAAAAGAGGAGGTTCTCAATTCGTCGGAAAAATCTTTTTTTGTTTGAAAGAGTATAATTTCCCAGGTGGTCCTGTTGTCATCAGGTCAGGATTTGATGATGGGATCCTGGAGAAATCGACAGAACTCTTCAAATTTTATAGGCACAATTGATAGGTATACTTTGTAGTGGTGTTTGGAGTCGGTTTTGTAAAAAGAATTTTTACATTTATAACACTTCAATAATGAGATTTGACTTAGTGTTGTTATTAAAGAAAATACTTAGATCCGTTAATAGATTTTTTCGCTAAGCTTTTAAGCTAAAATCTTCTTTTAAATGAAGATTTTGGTACTAATTTTAGGCAGTCTATTCTGAGGTACGTCATTATCTAAAACTTTTACAACATTTAGTAACAACAGTATCAGTTTCACGCTTAATTCAAGGAAAGTTTTCCCTTTGTTTGGTCTCAATAATGAACAGACAGAACTTCGGAGTCGACGTTATTTGAGGAGCAAGATTAAAGAGACAGAGATGATATCGCAATATTAAGTTTCAGAGTTAATTCTAATGTAATTATTGTTCACTGTCCCCTTTTAAAACTTATTCCAAAGTTAGACACAAGGATAAGAAATCTATTATGTTCATGGAAAATCATAGACGCTTATATTTACACCAAAAAAGGACGATATCCTTTTTAATCTCCGCCGCAAAAACAACGGCGTGTTATAAGTTTGCTGTGTGTGTGTGTGTGTGTAGTAGTCGGGAGTGTTCTTAGCTATGTTTGATGAAAATCGGTCCAAGATGGCCGCCGCCACAAAATGGCGGAGCACATATTTTTTCACAACTCCCTCAATATGGGTATCAAATGAAAGGGCTTAACTAGTAGAATACTATACACTAGGTACGATAGTAGGATAAATTTCAAATCCAAGATGGCCGCCGCCACAAAATGGCGGATTACATGTTTTTTTTTTAAATTTCACGCGTCGGGGGTGTTTTAAATTTTCAATTTACACTTGTTTAGAAATCTGTTAAACTATACGTGTATGACTCGTTTCAACAATTCAAGAGACGGTAATAGGTAAACCGAAACATTTATGTACTTGTACCCTGTACGCGATCTGAGTCTATTGTTTCCGGCAAATGAGTAAAGTTCGTATACGGTAGTCGGTACAAGAGGGTGGCATAATCAAAATGCTTGCCCATGTCTGAAATTAAATTCCGCACTGGCTTGCCCTTCTCCGTGCTATTTTTGTTATTCCCCCTTACACATGCGCGCTCTGTTACATCCCTAAACTCTAATGCTACGTTTACACGCATGGCAAGTCTTGACAAGCGTCCACAGACACAAGCGCGTAAATGGGGTGTTTGGCTTGGCTTGCGTGAGCTTGTCGCCGATCCGGGCTAATGTCGGTTTTTGAACACAGATCAAAAGAAGCTTGCGACGCTTTTACCCGTTGGCGCGTGTTTAGTGGCGCTCATGAGCTTGCGCCAAACGGGTGTTTCTACGCTGCGCTATTACGACGGCGTATCGATCATGAGTAGTTGGTCAAACAACAAATAGCCGACACAACTTTAACGTCTATGTCTTCCATCACTTCCATGTTTGTCCGCACCACGTCTGCACACTTTGCCTGCAAGTACTAACACACTCGCAAGCGTGTAAATGGCATCCAAGCATAGAGGTGGTTAATATAGCACTCAGCAACATATTACAGCATGCTATCTTTCCATAGCACACAGCAAGTGCTACATACGTAGGCGCGGTGGTGCTACGATGCTATAAATATCACGCGCTGTAGGTGGTGTAATGCACTGCGCGTAGCAGCGGCGCTGAGGCGGCCGGGCAGTTAGCAGATGGATTTATCGCAACTCGCAATAAACATATGTTATGTGATTTAGCGTGTTGCAAGACATAGCGCGCGCGCCGGCCGCCCACAAGCCTCCTAATTAAAGTTGCTATAGCATAGCATTTTTTATAGCATGCTAAAATTTTATAGTTTATAATCAGTAGCATGATATTGATTTATAGCATTTTGAACAACTCTAGTTTGTAAAGGCTTGGAGTTTGTGGACGCTTGCCAAGCCTCGGCACGCATGTAAACGTAGCATTACTCATTAGGTATGTATTGCTGAGCCACTATTATCGATTGACGTCAATAACAAAATGTTAATCAGCAATATATGCCTGGAAAAACAGTTAATCGATACCAATCGGTTAGTCGTTCTGGCAATTAGCTTAATTGAGTATTGGACAATTTTTTTATATGCTTAAAATAAAGGTTTTTAATATTATAACACAACTAATCTCGAAAATATAGAGATTTTAAGTATCCTGTTAGAATATGTGACTATATGGAGAACACGTTTTGTTTTTTGACTGATTTATTTTCTGTTTTAACTGATGTTATTCTTTACACGGTGTTCCCACTAAAGTACAACACGCGGTTATTCAAGGGGCGGACCAGCAAATTCCTAATAACCCGGCAACGCATTGGTGGTGCCTCAGGTGCTACAAATGTTCATGGGCGGCGGTAATCACTTAACATCAGATGACCTGAATGCTCGTTTGTTCGCTAAAAATATATAAAAAAATTTGTTATATTTTCGATTGTAATTAATGAATTTTGACAACATACATATGTTTCTAATTAACTTTCACACGATACCTTTATAAAAAAACATGCCAGTATTAGTTCAGTAACCCAGTTAATACTTTTGCTCACAAAGAGAGCAGCCTCAATGGCGCCATTGAGGCTGTATCGCGCAAACATTGTAAATCAAAGTTTCCGAACGTAACTTGCGAGTCATCCGCCATTTTAGTAAATTGTCTGTACACAAAATGGCGCCGACTAATGGACGCGTAGTTTGCGCGCGAAATTAAAAATTTACTGTCTGGAATTAACCGGTTTTCTAGGTTTTTACTTAACAATATACGAAATTGCATACAAATGTTTCGTTATCCGCAACAGATTTACTGCTATCTTCAAATTCAAAATTATTTATTTCAAGTAGGCCAACTTGTAGCTCTTATGACACGTCACTCTACCACCGGTTTGGAATGCAGATTCTGCTGAAAAGAGCCGGCAAAAACTCAGCAGTTGCTGTTTTCATAACAAAATATTACAATATTAATGTATAGCCACATAATATTACAATGTAATAATAATAACTTATTACACTATCTTCTTCTTTGTCGGCCAATAGACGTCCACTTTTGATCAAAACTCTTGTATAGACTTCCACATGCCTCGGTCTTGTGGAAGTCTATGTAATCGTCTATGGTTATCAACCCATAAGAACAAGAAGAAGGTTTTTTTTATTATTTTACTTTTATTCGATGACAAAGTAGTCCTTGACTGCGATCTCGCCTGATGGTAAGTGACGATGCAGTCTTAGATGGTAGCGAGCTTACTTGGAACGGGTATGGCAGTACAAATCAACTTATACCCCTAATCTGTTTCTACAAGCCATCGTGCTGGAACGCTAAATCGCTTGGCAACACGTTCTTGACGGTAGGTTGGTAACTAGCCACGGCCAAAGCCTCCCACCAGATAAAATATATTTTTGTATAATTATTTATTTTTGTGGTCTCTAAGTGTAGGTTAAATACTTTAATAAAATTAGCAAGTACTTAACGTATTCTAATAAAAGGAACTACGGATATTTTTGCGAAAAAAAATTCTAAGTGGATGAAACAATAAAGTTTTACGCTCAAGTTTCTGAAGGGTAGGGAATGTTTTTTATGAAACATGAAAATATTAGAAAAGTTCCCGGGGCTTTTTAGATTTTGTTCATGCTTCTGCACGATATGCCATGCTTGGATGGGCTGTTATGCTATACCCACGACCTGTTATGGATTAGGGTTATTTTCCTTGTTAACAAATTCTCGAAAAGAAAATAATTCCTTCTTTTTTCGAATTTTTATTTGTTGTATTTTTTTCGTCAGAAAGTTATTATTTTTATACGATTTTATGCTACCAACAAGTAGTCTGAGTTCAGCTGTTTTATACCAGTAGTACAACTGCGTCTGTTGTAAATAACAAGTTTCTAGACCATAGACATAGTCACATCTATGGTCTAGTTAAAGACTTATGTGACAGTGACAGTGAGTGAAAGATAGCAAAAAAACTTATTTCAAATTAAGAATGATTCAGCGTCTTCGATCGCATACAACGGTTTTTCTTATCATCAAATCATTAAGTCATCAATTGGGTACGGTCATCACCAGCGACCTACGCATTACAGTCCAAAGGTTATAAACAGTGTCTAAATCCTTTTAACAGTTGTAATACATGGAAAAAAGTCCTGATAAGTTCAACGGTTGAACCAATCCTCAAAAACTAATTAATTTAATATTTTATTTGTATTTTCATAACACTAGAAGCTAGGATTCAACACTCTTAACCAATCCATAGCACTGCCAATTCTACTACCAATGAATTTAGATGAGAGACCCAAACGGGTCTCTCATCTAAATTCATTATTTTATACGCTCGATAAAAGATTTTCTAAACATAATATTATGTATTATCATAACACAAATAAAATACACAAATATTCCTAGAAAACTTATATTTTGTTATAAAGCAAACCTAACGCACTTCGTTGTTTAAAAATGGAAGTTGTTTTTATTATTACACTAGCTTTTGCTCGCGGCTTCGCTCACGTTACATTCGATTTTTTAAATCCTATTTTACCCCCTTAGGGTTTGAATTTTTAAAAATTCTTTCTTAGCGGATGCCTACGTCATAATAGCTGTCTGGATGCCAAATTTCAGCCCGATCCGTCTAGTGGTTAGGGCTGTGCGTTGATAGATCAGTCAGTCAGTCAGTCAGTCACCTTTGCCTTTTATATACCTACTAGCTTTAACCCGCGGCTTCGCTCACGTTAGGTTCGATTTTTTAACCCCCTATTTAACTCTCTTGGGGTTGAAATTTTCCAAAATCCTTTCTTAGCGGATGTCTACGTCCTAACAGCTACCTGTATACCAAATTTCAGCTCGATCGGTCCAGTGGTTAGAGCTGTGCGTTGATAGATCAGTCAGTCAGTCAGTCAGTCAGTCAGTCAGTCACCTTTGCCTTTTATATATTTAGATTTAGATTTTTATATTATACTATTTATTTTCAGTAAAATTTATAAAAAAATATTAGGTGGAGTGTTTGATCAAAAACCAATTATTCCATTTTCTAAAAAAAATACAATTTGTTCTGATCGTGACGTATACTAAAAAGCCCCTTCAAAAATCTAATTCGGATCAAAAGCCAATAATTACCTAATAAATACTACTAGATACTTTGCTACTAGGCTATTTGTACTATTTCACATGCAGGTACAAAAGCACCAGGTTTAAATTACTTACGGGGTATGACGTCACAAGAACTCGTTTCCACCATTTCCACCGTTTCCACAATTTCCATCCGCCCCCATTCGTTCGTATAAACCATAGAGTTGCCATATTACTAGAGGCAGTGATCGCAAAATTTATCTCGTTTTATTAACCGATTTCAAAAAATGAGTTTATTTTCAGTAGGTCACGTATGTGTAAAATTATACCTTCTAAAAATACGCGCGTTGGCATCCAGTGATTTTGCAAGCGCAATAAACAATGGTGGTAATGCAGTTTATGGAACAGTATATTATATCATAGTAGGTACTTACAGTTCGTATCTTCAATCCTGTACCGGCTTCGTTGGTTTAGAGTCGTTAGCATGTTCAAGTGCGGATAATGAGGTCCCGGGTTCGATTCCCTGGTGGGTTTAAAAAAATGCAGTAGTTCTCTCAAGAAAGGACCATGGGCAATTTTGTATGGACCCCGTCCCCACCCTCCAACAGTCACCGGACTTATGTTAATATGTTCATTTGGATCCAAATAGACGTAAATAGTTGGTTTCAGCTTCAAAATCGATGGGGTTCTTAATAAAAATAAAAAAACTTTTTGTTTGAAATTGATTTATATTTGTTATTTTTTCTATATTTTATCGTACAAAAGTCACATAACAATAAAAATAACTACTTCTACTCTGTTACAGACACCATTTTGTACATTGACATCATCCGCGTTTCTTTTAATTTCTGGACCCTGGGCGTCATAGTCTGCGTTTCCGATGCGACCTTGTCGCGTAGCATTGCTAGGCTCTTTGCCAGCATCTATGGCACACTGTCATCGTGTTATTGAACACAACCAGGAAAAAGAAAGAAAACTCGAAGAGTATTAGAATCTGCCTTCTGAAGCAAGGGTCGCGGGGTCAAATATCGTAGGGCACAAGTATTTGTGTAACGAATATGACGCAATATGTATTAACTACTGTTAATACACGTCATAAAAAAATGAGAATATTATATAAAAAAGATATTAGTTACCTGTATCAGCGCATTTTGTGAAATATATTTAACTAACAAGCCTCAATAGCCCAACGGTTAAAGGTGCGGACTGAAAACTGAAAAGGTCGCAGGTTCGAATCCCATCCGTTGCACTATTGTCGTACCCACTCCTAGCACAAGCTTTCCGCTTATTTGGAGGGGATAGGAGGATATTAGTCAACTTCAGCTTGGCTAATGTTCTTTTAAAAAAAAAAAAATGGGTCGGTGAGCGGGGGGAGGGGGTTATTTTGTAGCTGGTTATCTTTATGTGCATGCTCCGCCCGCCGGTGTGCAATAAATAGATATAAATGAGCAGGTATTTTGGAATTAGTCATCAATACTACGTCATCGAAATATTTTTTGAAACTTAAGATACAATGAGAACCCCATGCATTTGGGCATCGTCGCCATAATAAAAAAATATCGTCTTGCCAAGATCTATCAATTGCGCTACATTTCATTCTTGTTGATAGGTGGGGACGATTCCGCCCATGGTCCTTTTCTTCTCTCAAGAAAAAAAGAAAGCCCGGAGTTAGGAAGTTGATGGTGTATCATCCCCGTGCCTCGGAGAGCATGTAAAGCTGTCGGACGTGCACCTAAACTCTCTCCGGTCGTGTCAGATTTCTGTTCCATCGGACAATGAGAGTTGTGTAAGTGTTTGTACACACACTTGTGCACTGTAATATCTCCCACGCTGTTAGTATCTGTGGAGATTGGCCGCCGTGGCTGGATTCGGCTGGGAGGACATATTTATTATCTGTGAGCTAACGTGTATTAGTAGTACATATGTAATTTTTTATTAGCAAGCGTCTCATTCTTTCTAGTAACTCTTTAACAGTGTGTTCAGATCATATAACACAATGTTATACTTAAATCTGTTGATTATCTTAAATCTTATAAATCATTTTATATTTACTAACAGCGTTTTTTAACGCTTAAAGTATCTCTACGATTAACAACTCAGTAGCGATAAACGCTTCGGGAGAAATTGCTATAATTTTTCAATTCGTAGCTATATACTTTTTGCCGTAACATTCGAAGTATCCAATGATAGGGCATGTTTCATTTTTATTATTTTTACTTCTAAAGTTTCAGTTGTTATAGTACTGCAATGCGATGCGAACTTGATGTACCTACTCATTTTTTTATTTATTTACTAGCAGACGCCCGCGACTTCGTCCGCGTTCCTAAATCCCCACAGTTTAGGTGGGCAGAAACCCTGCAGCATCAGGATTGAGTTGGTTCCTGAAATTCAACGATGTAGTCTTTACTTGGTACCCACAATAACTATTCATAATCGATAGTTCCTAAATCCCCACAGTTTAGGAGGGTAGTATCCCTGCAGCATCAGAATTGAAGAGTTGGAACCCGAAATTTTTATGGGAGCATCTTGCAAAGATTTTGTTTCAATTAAAAAAAGATTCAAGCAAATCGGTTAAGAAATCACGGAGATATCGATATACCGAGGTAGAAAAACACAACTCCTTCTCCTCCTTTTTCGAAAGTCGATTAAAAAAGTAGCCTATACTATGTCCGATAATATCAGCTATCTACCAGTGAAAGTCCCGTCAAAATCGGTCCAGCCGTTCCCGAGATTAGCGGCAGCAAACAGACAGACAAAAATTTTAAAAATTGTTTTCTTGCCATAAGTAGCGTATTTACTTTCGTATGCAGTTAGTAAAAAGCTGTTCTTTTGATATTACAAACAGACACTTCAATTTTATTTATTTGTATAGATATGTGTTGTTTTTTTTATGCAATAAAGTTGTATAAATCGTTACCTCCTACGTAAGTTGTTATCCTATCATTTGTTTTTATATATTTTATGTGTTCGTTTAAAAAAAAAAAAAAAAAACAGCATTCTTTTACATACTTTCAAGACGTATAAAGTTGTATCGTTATTAGAACGACAGCCTAAACCATTGTATTGACCTTCACAACAATTAACGCGTCACGTAAGCGTCTTGGGGATACAACAATTTACGTAGGAGGTATCGAAATAAATAAACGTTTTTCTCAAAGAAAAATGCCTAATATTCGTCAATGTAGGGTTACAATGTAAACTTACGTAAGCCATATTACACCTGCACGATTCGCGTCTCGTGATAAAAGCTTTCTGTTTTAATGACCCCCCTCGTACGTTTCGTCTTATCTTGTGCCAGTTTCCCCGCATCTGTGTCAACACGCGTTTTCACCTCAGGGTTAGTGATTAGAGAATGTGGGACCGAAATAGTCTTGCATGTTCAATATATTATTGGTGCGACATATTGAATGGGGATGTTAACACTAATCACAAATTAATGTTAAGTGTTGTAGTGTTTTATGATAGTTTGTAGGATTAGAATATCGAAAATCACATTTTTGTAATTTAATATAACTTAATAAATTTATTAAAAATGATTTTAAATGCTATATTTATAATCTGATGTTACGTGACTGCAAACGCCAAGAAGAGCCCGTGACGTCACTGGACGAACCGCGAAACAAACGGAGTGATTATAGGTATAGTACGCGCCACGAAAGAAGTCCCGCGGCCATCAGGTGGAACTAATAGATTTTACATACAATAATTGCCTAGACATACTACTACTAGCGCCGCCTCTATGGGACTTTACTTTCTTACTAATGTAAGGAAGCCTCAATAGCTCAACGGTTAAGGTGCTGACTGAAAACTGAAAGGTCGCAGGTTCGAGCCCCACCCGTTGCACTATTGTCGTACCCACTCCTAGCACAAGCTTTCCGCTTATTTGGAGGGAAGAGGAGAATATAAGTCAAGTTCAGCTTCGCTAATATTCTTCTTTCTTTGCTTGTTGGTATGTTAGTTTATTGGTTTGTCCCTCAATCACGCCGCAACAAAGCAACGGATCGACGTGATTTTTTGCATGGGTATAGTTGAGGAACGGGAGAGTGACATAGGCTACTTTTTATCGCGAGAAATCCGAGGGATCCCTCGGGTAATGAGCTGGGCATGAGCTATATTTATTCTAAATTTCAAATGAAATCGGTTCATTCCTTGTGACGTGAAGGAGTAACAAACATACAAACTTTCGCCTTTATAATGTTAGTGTGAAGACGAGAAAAGTTAAGACAGACTTACATTGATATAGACTAACTGCGATCACAATAATTATTAATGGTTAGTAACAAGACTTGTTACTAACCATTAATTGAAAAATTTAAAACACCCCCGATATGTGAAATAAAAAAAATATGTAATCCGTAATTTTGTGGCGGCGGCCATCTTGGACCGTTTTTCATCAAGCATACTAAAGAACACTCACACACTCACACACACACACACACACACAGACACGTTAAACTTATAACACCCCGTCGTTTTTGTGTAGGGGTGAGATGGAGTGTGCTTAGAAGATACCTATTCACTCTCGATTTAAAGCTGCCCAACTACCCAAGTTATAATTAGTTGGAAAACGGAAACCGGAAGAGTATAACAAATTTTAGCGGAGGATTTTCGGGTTCATGTTTAACTTTAGTGATGTTTTGAAGTCTAACAGTGTTTGTAGTCTCGCGGGAGAGCGGTCAGCTTCCGGGAATATAATTATTGTTGCCAACATGTAGATACTTGATGAGATAATTTTGATACAAACTGTGAGACGGATATAACAAACTATAATACTTACCTTGTTTGTTTTGTTTGATACTAAACGAATTCCATCTTCATTTGCTATCAGAAAAACAGGGCATCCGCATATTGCAAAAACAAAATATAATAGATAGGTATGTTATACGATGTTATTTTACAATCTTTATAACTAGTGGTTCGCCCCGAACTGAGACCTCGCGATATCCCATAATTCCCAAAAGTTTTAATAATATATTGTAATAATTAACTTTTAACATTAGACGCAATAAAAAAAATAATAGTTGACATAAAACTGTTTTACTGACACAGCGCCATCTATAGTGAAGCATTATAGTGAAGCATTATAGTGAAGCTATTAGCTTCACAATAATGCTAATAGATGGCGCATTAAAATTAAATAATTTCGTTTCTTTATAACATTTATCTAATTTTAGTATTTGTTGTTCAAGTACAGGATATAACTGAATTTTCAACCAAGTTTCACGTTCTAATATTCAGTAATTCTTGACATATGGCTTAAATTAAAATCTCCACTTTGAAACCCCCCCATTTGGTCAATTTTTAGGGAAAAATTAAAAAAAATATATTTTTGTACTCTGTTCAAAGTCGTCTTTAAAAAGATATATCGCAAGTCTATGTAGAGCAACAAACAAGATTTTACTTCAAATACGCTTCTATGAGAGCCCCCCTGAAATAAAGCTTTTTATATTTTTTTATACAATGTTCGGCTGAAGGCCATCAGTTTACATATTATATTTAAATTTGAAGTAATTACGTTCAGTAATTCAGAAGTTATAGGGCTCTGACAGACATTTAGACGAACACACTTCTCTGTCTAGTAGGCAAGCGCCCTAGTTGACTCAGAGAACTTCGCTTCGCTCGTTCAATAAAAAGACAGCAAATAAAATCGTAATTATATTACGTACTACCTGATTCCCACGACTTCGTCCGCGTGGAAAAAGTTTAGGGTGACTTGCTAGTATCCGCGAGAAGTAATGTCCTCCATCTCCGAAAATATTTAGTAGATCTTCACCAAAATTGAACAAAATATTTCTAATAGTACACCATTTATAATAAAAAAGAATTATCAAATTCGGTTAAGATTTGACGAAGTTATGGAGCAAAATCGACAAAAACTTTTATTCCCTATCCCAGATAAACCTTATTGTTTATCAGGATAAAAAGTATCCTATATATTAACCCGGAGTATCGGCTACCACTAAGTATACCCATTTAAATCCGTTCAGTAGTTTTCGCGAGATGCGCGCACAGACAGACAGACAGGCAGACAAAAAATTCAAAAAAAATTGTTTTGGGCTCAGTATCGATAACGAAGCATCCTCCGATTAAAATTTTCAAAACATGAAGTCTTCCCGTTACATTTTTATCATAAGTACTAGCTTTTGCCCCCGCGACTTCTTCCGAGTGGAATTAGGTATTGGGGTGGAATTTTCAAAAACTGTGACACACGTACTTCTTTATTTTTAACTAAAAGCTCAAATACCAACTTTGATGGAAACAGCTTGAAAAATGACGGAGTTTCATATAAACTTCCATCCCCTATTTAAACCCCTTAGGGGTGGAATTTCCAATAATCCTTTCTTAGTGTGCGCCTACGTCGTAAAAGGAACTAACTGTAAAAATTTCAAGTTTCTAACTTCAGTAGTTTAGGCTGTGCGTTGATATCTCAGTCAGTCAATTGAATGATTGAACTGTATTTTATAGATATAGATAAATAGATATAGAGGCCAGTGTCTGCAAAGTATACAGATTATGTTACGTCTTTTGTTTCGACGAAATATTCGAGGGGTGGGCGAACAAAGGACTCCTTGTTAAATAATTTTCACGGTTCCACCGCGCGACCCATTGACCTGCCTCGGTGTGCCCAGAGTTACAACGTGTACACTATAAATCAATAAATCGTTTCTGTGACCCGTCATGCGATCGTGTGGCGTGCATAGTCGTGATTTGTGATCATGCGACCAACGGGTCACGAATGCATTCAACGTTCAGCGTACGAGACTTCTAGTTGAAATCCCAAAATCCCTTTTTTATACACGGTGAAATTTCATTGGTTGTACTCCCTGAAAGAGGTGAATGTGCTCATGAAACTGAACAACTTTCCCCAAGGAACATAGGTCGAAATATGAAAAAAAAAATTTGGACCTCCCATAGTAAATCAATCAGCTGATCGTCAAGTTTGTATGGAGGGTCCAATTTTTTTTTTCATATTTTGACCTATGTTCCCTGGGGAAAGTTGTTCAGTTTCATGAGCACATTCACCTCTTTCAGGGAGTACAACCATTAAAATTTCAACCGGTATATCTTTTACATATCATGCTCTCTCATCTCATTTTTCATGCTCTCTTTAAAATTTCTGTGGTGGTGTCGTATGGTGCGGGTTGTTACGTTCCCTCAAATATGGTTGAGCGAAGCGATGGCTGGATCATGCGTCATGCTCGTGAACGGGTGCCACCAACGGGAATGGGTCTGCTTTTGCCTACCTGTCTTAACATTTATTGTTGAAACTTCATTGTAGAAACACTGTACTCGTATACATAGCATAGTTTTGTTGCCTATTGTAAAAAAATTTTGTTTTTGAAAAGAGCAACTGCTGAGTTCCCTACCGGTTCTTCTCAGCAGAATCTGCATTCCGAACCGGTGGTAGATTTATGACGTGTCATAAGAGCTATAAGTTAGCCTACATGAAATAAAAAGACGTGTGGCACTCGGGGACTGCCGCGGTAAAGCTATTGCATAGCATTTTTTATCAACGCCATCTAGTGGTGAGAGGAGTCCCGTGTCAAGTTATTTTCGTTACGGAATTTCTGGATTCGGTCTCCACGCTCAACGCCCGCGATAGAAGCTATGCAATACCTTAATAAATTTTGAATTTTGAATTTGAATATCTTAGGCTGTTTATAGACCGCACTCTCTCTGATTTCAAACTTCTAACCTAGATAAACAAGCATGATTCATTCACTTGCCCTGAATTAGAAAATGGTTAAGTACAAACTTATCGAGGTATAAAAGGAAAAAGCGATTATGCAAAATGAACGTACCCTTTTGTCTACTTAACTCTGGTCGAACCATGACTCGGACATCCGTAGTCGCCAGTTTAATTGGTTTTCTTTGTGACATTTATACAAGGTCCGATCGAATGAAGTGACCTCATCGTTTTCCAATTAGACATCCCCTTTATTGATACCTATTCCTTTTACGGGCTTTGCCTTGATTCGATGTTGTAATAGGTCATCAGAGAATCGATTTCTTCTGTAAGTGACTTTTTTTATTATTATTTTTTTTTAAAGAATATTAGCCAAGCTGAAGTTGACTAATATGCTCCTATCCCCTCCAAATAAGCGGAAAGCTTGTGCTAGGAGTGGGTACGACAATAGTGCAAAGGGTAGGATTCGAACCTGCGACCTTTCAGTTTTCAGTCCGCACCTTTAACCGTTGGGCTATTGAAGCTTCTGAAAACTTATATTGGATGACAACTGACAAGATGGTCCTTGACTGCGATCTCACCAGATGGTAAGTGACGATGCACTCTAAGATGGTAGCTAACTTGGAAGGGGTATGGCAGTGAACATTCAACCCATACCCCTAATCTGTTTCTACACGCCATCGTGCCAGAAGGCTACATCGCATGGCGGCACGTCTTTGACGATAGGGTGGTAACTAGCCACGGCCAAAGCCTCCCACCAAGCCAGACCAGATACAATTTAAAAATTATAAATTCCCACATTGCCCCCGCCGGGAATCGAACCCGAGACCTCCCAGTCATAAGACCACACCGCTCACCACTGCGCCGGGGAGGTGGTCATTAATCGACTTCTGTATATTACAAATTGCTCTTATACCTACTTGGATTTGTTGTTTTAAAGTATGAGCTGTAACAACTTCATGAACGTTTACAAAGTTACCCATAACGTGACAAAGTTACCTAACTACGAGTACTTTTAAAGTGAGAATTAAACGCCTCGCGTGATAGCATGAATTTCGAAAGTTTTAGTCGCGTTAACGACTCGATAACGTTATGATATCATTCAAATATCGAAGGTTATGCTATATTTATGTGAATTGAAATCCTATTTAGTTAAATGGGATTTCAATTCACATAAATACAGCATAACATGTCGGTTAAAAAAGAATGTTGACAGTTGTCAACTTCAAAAAAGGAGGAAGTTCTGAATTCGTCGGAATTAGGGAATGCAATCTCGATCTCGCGAGATCTCGTTTTCGCGAGATCTCGGCCTTTTTTAGCGAGATTGATCTCGGACGAAAAAAGGGCGAGATCTCGCGAGATTAACGAGATTGCACTCGAGCATAAAAAAGTCTTATTTGAAGCGCGGACTGACACGGAGGGAGTTGCGACCTGTCGGTTTCGTTCGGTGGGCACATTAATTTTTAAATTACTAAAAGATTTTCGTTTGATATTAGAAGAGAAGACTGGTTGTTTTTTTTCATTTGTTATTTCAAATTCAAAATTTATTTATTTCACGTAGGCCAACTTGTAGCTCTTATGACACGTCATAAATCTACCACCGGTTCGGAATGCAGATTCTGCTGTGAAGAGCCGGCAAGAAACTCAGCAGTTGCTTTTCAAAAAATAAATTTTTTTACAATAAGTAACCAAACTGTGCTATGTATACTGTGCTTCCACAGTGATTTGATAGATACGTACGTCAAAGTCTACTACTTAGAAGTTTATTAAAAAATTATACACAATTTGATGCAAAAAAATTCGTGAAAATAAATGTTATCTTATAATACTTATAATTTTTATTATTTTTTTTTCTAATTTATTCAAATATTGTGATTATTTGCAAAAAAAACACACAAAACTGAAAATCTCGCGAGATCTCGAAATTGGCGAGATCTCGCAGTATTGTTATTTACAATCTCGCGAGATCTCGCTTGAGCCCCAATCTCGCGAGATTTGCATTCCCTAGTCGGAATCTTTATCTATACTAATATTATAAAGCTGAAGAGTTTGTTTGTTAGAACGCGCTAATCTCAGGAACTACTGGATTGAATTGAAAAATTATTTTTGTGTTAGATAGTCCATTTATCAAGGAAGGTTTTAGCTATATAACATCACGCTGCGACCAATAGGCGCGAAGCATCAGTGAAAAATGTTGCAAAAACGGGGAAAATTATCCATATTTAAAATATATTCTTTTAAAAACTTCTTAATCGCGATCAGAATAATAGAAATTGACGCGGACGAAGTCGCGGGCAACAGCTAGTATAATAATATGTTCCTCGAGGCACCTTTGAGACGACCGATTTGGAGAATTCTTCTTTTGTTTGAAATGGTATATTTCCCAGGGGGTAAATAAGTTGATTGATAAACCAGTCGGTCCTTTTCATTTTCTACACTCAGATCTTGAAAAGTCAAACTTGGGCCACAGTACCATCGAAACGCCTTACCTCATTCCGTAATTTTTGTCCTTCATGAATAAAAGGATCGTAAATTTGGCAAGGAACGTTAATTTTAAAAATGTCGTCAAGTTGCCAGCGGGTCGAAGCACGTAGCGGACATTTTTGTTGAAATGAATTTATTTTTCCTGTCTTAAGACCAACTTTGGGAAGAGACTTTGTTAATCTTAAAATGCGATAAAACGTATAATCCATACTGATATTAATATAGAATCAAACAAATTTACCAAGTGAAGCTCGATCTTAATTGCCCATTCTTAGCGGAAAGTACTGAGTCAAATCTTGAAGTTAAGATGGACAATCATTAGTTTGATAATATTAGTAAACTTAATTTTAATATAATTAATAAACGATTTTACGTCAACCGTTCAATAAAACACATTTGTTGTTCAATGCTGCTTCCCATCGCAGCGAATAAAGGTGGTCGGCTGATCGCTTGCCTCAAGATACGCAACAGCCGCAAAAGCCGCAAGAAGCGCAAGCAACCCTCGCGTTTGTAGGCCTGACGTGTGGACGCGCGAAGAGTATTTTCTGACAAATGTATAACCTCATAAACTGACAGAAAGAATGTTATGTGCTACTTACTTACTACGACGGAAAAAATCTTCAGTTTACGCAAACTTCTATGAATTCATGAATATTGAAAAATTCTCTTTGCGTGGCAAGCTTAGGCTGAATTTTATAGACCACACTCTAGCTCTACTCAAGACAGAGATAAAACGAGACAGATTTATGTCAGAGCATATTTAATATTAAAGTGGCGAGACAATTTATTTCAACAAAATATTTTTTCGGTGTATCCACTGTTGTGGGATCGTCTAAAATGATGACATCAGTGTCTTGATCGTAATCACCTCTGATTTGTTGAATTACTCGGTGAAGGGACGAACTGAGGCGACTAGCTAACTGGATGCAGGCGGCACAGGATCGTGTTCTGTGACAATCGTGTCAAGAGACTTATGTCCAGTAGTGGACTTATCAGGTGAGATGGTGATAAATGCAATGAGGAGCTCTTGCGGCCCTTGCGGTTCTTGCGGCTGTTGCGGATCATCGTAATATGCGATCAATATAAACCACATTTGCTCCACAGTTGCCGCTTCCCACCGTACTCTGTAATCAAGCCGGCCCGTAGGAAAGATGGCATTTATTATTCAAACACGTATGCACAAGTTATCAGCAAATTGCACTTTATTTATAGAGCGGCAGAGTTCGTTTTTGAACTAATCTTGTATCTTGTAATTCAGTGTACCTTGAACGTTTGAATTTTTAAAGTTACCAAGTCAACTGCGTCTGGTCTATGTCAATATTTAAAGACGCTTTTAGACTTCCAGACCAAAATAGCAAAAAAGAAAGCATTACTGTGCGATTTTCTTTGTCTGTCTGTCTGTTTGTGTGTTACCACTATTAATATTATGTGTTCCGTTTGAATTCCGAAGTCCATTATATGAAGAGTACATCGCCTTTTCCACGTCTCGTCGCGCTAGATGTCGCTAAATTCCGTCACGTTTCCGGTGCCACCCGCGCCGCCAACGGCCGTTCTGTGAACTAAACAACACAAGCCGCGAAAGCCACCACATTTCGCCATTGTTGCGTTGTCTTTCGACCACGCAGGTCCGTTAGATTTTTTAAAAACTTTTGAGATAGAAGTAAGAAGTTTTATAAAAAAAAAATAGTAAAATAGTAGATATCTATTTTTGTTTTTTACAAAGTGATTATTCCGTGTGTTCGCGATTCCGGTGCCCTAGGAGAACCCTCTTGGAGATCGGCAGTTGGAACCTACAAACGGCGCAATGCCTTTTAGGGTATTCCAATTTTGCAAACTTCATCACCCTCCGGGGAAGGTTGCACTGCCAGGTACCGCGTCGCTCCGGTCAGCCGGAGCGCACGCGAGTCGCTTCATCTCCGTCGTGTGCGCGAAACGTGCGTGGCATGTACACGCAGGACGACGCGCTGCTGCCTCCGTGACGGCGGGGCAAATTCCAAGGAAGTGCACACGGAGGGGCCATTAAGATTCGTCAGAAGAGGGTTGACCCTGGAAAGTCAACACGCAGCGATTTGGAACAAAGGTTTGAGACTTCAGCCATCGGTGAGTCATTTTAACTATTTTATGTGCTCAGTTGCCAGTCCCAGAACTGAATTTATAAAACTGAGGAAGCTATTAGTTTTCGGTCCTTTTCGTAAAATCAGTCTAAATTAAATGTATTAATAAAAATAAAAGAGCTATTCGTACATAACCGTGCACGAAATGCCTTAGACAGCGTTTCTGAAACGAACCGCTAAGGTGTGGAGCGCCCTTTCGGCGTCCGGATTTCCTGCCACGTGTAAGTCGAGTGCCTTCACAACAGCCGTGCATAGCCGTTTACTGCGCGGAGGCGCTCCAACATTATCCTCATCGGTTCTTTCCAATATTGGTTGGCATCAAGCGCAAGCCTATTTACATCAGTTCATGTTAATAAAATCTTTGGTTTTCACCGAGTTAAAAGAGTGAGAAGTAAAAGCGTTTCGTAGAATAACCATTCCCAGTCCCGTGGTTACATAGTCGGCATATGATGCAACAAGGATGCAGCTGCGAGTGACCTATAAACGAATCTCCTATTTCCCTTTAATCCAGTTAGTTTGTTCCAAATGTAATGATGTTGTTTATTTGTTAAAACTTTCCGGGCTCAACACGTGTTGCTAACTGAATATTTAGAAAAATACCCTTCTTTTCAATATTTATTTTCAGTCCTTAGAATTTGTCATAATACTTATAAATAATTATTAAGGTATTGCATTTAGCAGGCATTCCAGCCTTCTAAAATCCCTGGAGATCGAATTTCGGGAAAGCTACTTTTGTTCTCAACGAACTAAGATTATTTCTCCTCTGATAAAAAGGGGGGTGCAAAAAGGAAACCGTGTTTCGTTATTTTAGAAATATTTCGGTCACAAACGAATTAAGCTTAATTATGTGACTTAATTGCTCTCAGTCAATCTCCATAAGTTCTTTCGATGCTCTAACAGAGTATCAAACGCCGAACGAATTTCGGCGGATGATTCAAAATCAGGTTTTAGGATCGGCTCAGCCATCCGTATAGTTTATTTCCTCAATTTTCATAACACCTAACACGGGAAAATTCTAAGTTCGGAACGAAGTTTTTGTCACTTCCAAGGCTATTGCAACCTCACAACTGGATGATCAAACTTCACTTAATTTTACATGTCAGTTATAAAGTTCAGACTACAAATAACTTGACTAGCATCTTCTGAAGCCGCAGTAAGAATCTTGATGACAAATCCAAGAGCTATTGTATTAGGATGACTTTCACCACTACCCATCCGTCCATCGGCCCAGTCTAATAAAATTGTAAGAGCTCACGTCTTACTGGCTTACAAATTCTTAACTAGCCTAGATTGGTGGCTCATTTTCGGGCATTCGATCACACAACCAAGGGATCACTACACTCGAGTATTTGGGAGTTAAAAGGGGCATACACCACAGCATCAAGTCTCTACCTACTCCCATATATAAAATAAGAAAAGTTCGTCAGACTGTGTCTCGCCTAGCAACCGGCAGTTGAACCCTTAATTACGGCGCAACGCCTTTTAGGGTATTTCGATTTTGCAAACTTTGTCACCCTCCGGGGAAGTCTACATTGCCGTTGCATTGGCGAAAGATTACCAGTCTGTTGTTCCTCATGGAGATCGGCAGTTGGACCCTAAAACGGCGCAACGCCTTTGAGGGTGTTCCAATTTTGCAACCTTCATCACCCTCCGGGGAAGGTTGCATTGCCAGGCACCACGTCGCTCCGGTCAGCCGGAGCGCACGCGAGTGGCTTCGATCTCCGTCGTGTGCGCGTAACGTGCGTGAGCGTGCACACGCGGGACGACGCGCTGCCGCCACCGCACGCGTCGAAAGATTACTAATTTGTTGTTTTTTCATAGAGAGAACAGTTGGCCCCTAAAACAGGTGCAAAGCCCGTTGGGGTATCAAAATTTTTCAACCTTCATGACCCATCGGGGAAGGTTGCATTGCCGGACGATTCAGTTTCTCAGCAATAATTATCGTCAATATCGCACCGAACTTCTGTCAAAAGAGGTGTGTGACTAAACAAGAGAATGATGGTAAGAAGAACCATGACACAGATAGTATCAGTTTTTCAGTGTTCATCAGATGCAATGGAAAGCTCCAATGAATATAACAGTTGAGTAAATTATACTGCATCATAAAAGATACACTGTGATGGCCACCATCTCAACTAAGGCCTAATATTTAAGAACTGATCAGTGGTCTTGTAGAACGAAGAAAGTGTTAAATTTTTTTTGGGAAAGGAACTTTGGTCGGACAGCCAAAATATTGTTCTCCTTTTCACCTTTTTCCGAGAGTGAACAATACCGAAGCCAAGATCCTATCGTGCATCGTACCATGTTCATGTTCAAGTTAACAAGGAACACAGGACAGATATACCCAAGTTCTGTTTGCATTTCAAAGGGTTCATCTGGTTCCGAGTTATTCTTTCTCGACTTGCCCATCTTGAAGGAATGTTTTACGAGCTCAGCAAACGTGTGAATATACGTATGAATATGTCGGGAAGTTCACCACCGCGACCACCTGGTCTATCTTCCCGAGCCCTGCAACACCTAAGCTCAGCAGTAGAAATGTACATAAGATAAGCATCCGAATGAATGAAACCTTTTTGGCGCCTGTATCTGAAGAGCTTATGCGCGCATAACGCGTCATGTCAAGTTACGAGATATTGTCAATATACAAACTCGACGCGCGTCCACAAACTTGCGTTCGGGTGTTCAATAATCCATGCTATTGAAAGCTTTACTCTTTGACAGGGATCTTTTCACATATCCTTTGTCTGTTTCAGGTTGGAGGGCATAGCTATCCTAAGCTTTTTAGTCTTTAGACATAAAATATTTCCCTACTTTGGAGAAATTGGCGCTTAAGTAACATAGATTTTTGCCCTCTTTTACTTGATAATCTAGCTAAAAATAGTGTAATTTTTAGCAGCATGTAAAAAATGAAAAGCTTCATATGGCTAAATTTTCTATACCATACATACTTACACTTATATACTAGCTATCAGTAGTTTTTAATAAGTGTGAGCAAAATTTCGATTTTTACTAGAATTTCATCAAATTATAAATAAAATGTCCTGAGCGGTCTCGTTAGACAAGTTTTGCAGTATATCGTAGGACTGCGATATAAGTCTCGAATCTAAAAGCAGTGCCTTTAGCTGGACTGTTGCTTCCTAAACATTCTTAAAATGCAACATGCATTTCAAGTTCTCATTAAGTACTCCTTATAACCTATGGAAGGTATTTTTAATTCTCAAGTGATTGAGGTCACTTTGCGATACCTTATTCATATTAGTGTAGTATATTCATTAGCGGATGAAGAGCTCCTGAGTTAGATTATTAAAAATCTCAGCGCCAGCTCGAAATCGGGAGGTTGATATTGGGTCGTCCCGTGCCGCGTAACACGCGAGCGTGTGAAGATTGCAGATGATTTAATCGTTGTAGATGTAGGATACCGTGGCCGGGTTTGGTCAAATATTATTTTCACCGTTCAGAATTCCTGTTCTGAATTGTTTCGGTACCAACTCATTGACTTATAGTATATTTTGCTGATTATGGGCCACCCCTTCCATTCTAACAAAATAGCGTCGACTCATTGTTATGATTTTTTCTTAAAAACACTTTTCTTTTCCAGAAATAATGAAAGGTTTCTGGGAGGTTGCTAGGCTATGGCTGCCATTGGATTTTTGGTAGATCTGTGAACATGTAGTTCGGGCGCGCTTTTTTCTAGCTATTTACTACAATGTACCTGCCCATATTAATTGATTGCCCAATCTATAAACTTAATTTTTTTTTTAAATTATTTCTATTATTAGTAATAGACCTATCCACCAACCTATCGTATGGTTATAGTTGATTTAATTAGATATTTCTATTAATTAAATTTCACAATTTACTATTTAAATCAAGTAAAATGTATCTATCACATTGTTGCATTTTCTTGTCTACAAGCCACAAGCCACCAGGAGATAACAAACAGATCTCTTCATATAATGGACTTCGGAAGTCAAACGGAACACATAATATAAAAATTTTACCTTGAAATAAAATTTGTATTATGTTTCCTAAGACTTCCGAAGTCCAGATAATGTCTTCCTGGTGCTACTACTTTCATTAACATTATTATGAATCGAACAATGGCGAAATGTGGTGGCTTTCGCGGCTTGTGTTGTTTAGTTCACAGAACGGCCGTTGGCGGCGCGGGTGGCACCGGAAACGTGACGGAATTTAGCGACATCTAGCGCGACGAGACGTGGAAAAGGCGATGTACTCTTCATATAATGGACTTCGGAAGTCTTAGGAAACATAATACAAATTTTATTTCAAGGTAAAATTTTTATATTATCTTCAGTCACTATACTGTTAAGTCTGTATTTGTATTCTGGAATAGTTATTATAGCTATACTTCCCTAATTCTATTCGTACTGAAAGAATTTAAAATATTTTTACTAATTCTGATCCCACTTCAATATTTTGGTCCCTTTTGATTCTGTTTATTGCATAATAATATAAAAAAATATTTTAAAAAAACCGACTTCAAACGCCACTTAAAAGTATAAAATAATTTTAGTTTGTACACGTATGTTGAAGTCGGGCCAGCGTCGCGCAACGGTTTCATCGTTTCTATTTAGTTTCTTTATTCAACGCCTAATAGTATTTACGATTTAATAATTTTAGTTTGTACACGTATATTGAAGTCGGACGGGCTTAAAATATAGAAACGATGGTACCATTGCGCAACGCTGGCCCGACTTCAACATACGTGTACAAACTAAAATTATTTTATACTTTTAAGTGGCGTTTGAAGTCGGTTTTTTTAAAATATTTTTTTATATTATTATTTTAAGCTTTTTAGTGTAGCTTCATGGGATTCACTAGACCATTTGTTTTGCTCCTTAAAAAAGTATTGAAATATATTATTCCAAATAGAAATTTAGCATATGTATGTAAGCTATGAAGTTTGCATGGTTAAAATTCTATACACACTCTGATCACGAGCGATTTGCTCTTATTCAATGAGGAGTTCCATCCTATATCTCCGAAGATATTCATCAGATCTTCGCCAAACTTAAATGGGACCAACCTGACGATATGCCCTTTTAAATAATAAAAAAAATATTGAAATCGGTTCAGATTTGACAGAGTTATAGAGTAACATCGTCAAAAATTCGGTTAAAAAAATTTATATTGAAATGCCGAATAGAAAAGCATTATGTATGTATGCTATGAAGAATGCATGGTTAAAATCCGACACACACTCTGATCACGAGCGATTTGCTCTTATTCATTGAGGAGTTCCGTCCTCCATCTCCGAAGATATTCATCAGATCTTCACCAAATTTAAATGGGACCAACCTGACGATACGTCCTTTCAAATAAATTTTTTTTTATTAAAATCGGTCCAGATTTGACGGAGTTATGGAGTAACATCGCCAAAAAATAATAAAAATTAAAAAAAAAAAAAACATACGCGACGAATTGAGAACCTCCTCTTTTTTTTTGAAGTCGGTTAAAAAGGGGTCTAAATCAAGTATTAAGTACTAGCTGATGCCCTTGACTTCGTCCTGGATTTAGTTTTTAATTCTCGCGGAAACTCTTTGATTTTCCGGGATAAATAGTAGCCTAGTAGAAGTAGTAGAAATCAGAAAAAATCTGTATAGTAAATTATGCATGCATATGTGGCATTATAATATAGTCAAAAGGCGGATTATAGCAAAAGAATTTTGTTTTCCTCGAATTTGGTAAATATATAAAAGGAAAAGGTAACTGACTGACTGACTGATTTATCAACGCACAATCACTGGATGGATCGGGCTGAAATTTGGTATCCATTGCGACGTAGGCATCCGCTAAGAAAGGATTTTTGAAAATTCCGTCCCTGCAGGGTTAGCATGGGGAGGAGATAAAAGTTGTATCCCCCGATTTTATCCACTGACAAGGGATAAAATTATCTTCTCCCTATGCTAAAGCATGGCGACAGGGGAAAGGAAAAGTATATTCCTATTAGAATATCCACTGTGGATATTATTTCCACTGTTTTGCTCATGCTCGACAGGTGGAAAACTGAGCGAGGGGATAAACATTTTATCCTTTCCCCGGGGATAAAACTTCTCCCGCCCATGCTAGCTATACTGAGGGGTAGCGAATAAGTCGCGGGCAAAAGCTAGCGAGCGCTTGTTCCAGCTGCTCGACGTAACGCAGTTAGTGAGGAGACTCAAAAGGACAAAACCGTATGAACTAGTTTTTGATTAGTGACTAGTGCATAGTGATTAGTGATTAGTGATAGTGTAGTATAAAAGCTGCCTCAAAGAACACAAGAACAATGTCTTCAATCGATAAAGAAAGACTAAGTTACGTCAGTGGACTAATTCTTAGTATATAAGATTTTATAAGTTTAGGTTAGGTTAGCTCATTAGCCATATTATTCGGCTAGATTGTAATATTAGTGAGTATACATTATTAGTAGTGTATACTTACATTACTGCAAAAAAAAAAAAAATGAGCGTTTGTATTCACTTTGTGTGACGATATTCACTTGGCCCAACAATTCAGTGCGCATCCCGTATTCAATCAGCAACTGTACGCTCCAATAATTAACCTCTATGCGGACAGTTCCATCACACAATTCAATCATATCGCCGGAAATAAAGGCTTACGCTTTGTTTCACGGTAATGGAATTACAAATACAATAAATCCAATTCACGTAATCAATGACGTGCGTTTTGTGCCTACCGAGCAAATCGATTTATTATTGACCACACACTACATAGCCCATGAACATGTCCGCGCGGATAAGTTTTTAAACATAAAAAATATTTTTACAAAACCGACTTCAAACGCCACTACAAAGTAAATTAATTGGACGCAGACAGGCAATATCGATTCAACCTATAAACCTTTATCAAATTAAATACATATTATTACATACATAATGTTAAAGAATAAAACGACTTTTCAATTGATAATTTGTGTGGGTTGACTCATTTTTTCAAGAGTTCCCTCGATTTCTCCAGGATCCCATCATCAGATCCTAATCTGATGACAATGGGACCACCTGGGAAGTATACACTTTAAAATAAAAAAAGAATTTTCCAAATCGGCCTAGGCGTCTTCGAGTAATCGAGAAACATATACGTGTGGCTCTCGGGGACTGCCGCGGTAAAGCTATTGCATAGCATTTTTTATCAACGCCATCTAGCGGCTCACCGCTAGATGGCGTTGTTAAAAAATGCGCCATCTAGCGGCTCACCGTAGAGGAGTCCCGTGTCAGGTTATTTTCGTTACGGAATTTCTGGATTCGGACTCCACGCTGGCCCGCGATAGAAGCTATGCAATAGCTTAAAAAAGATTTCAACGAATTGAGAACCTCCTTTTTTGGAAATTGGTTAAAAACCATCGTGTAAAGCTTCAAAGCATTCAGAGGATTTTGCAAACCCTTCCCAATTTTATTGATGCGTTAATGTGTTTGTTAGTTTGTTGGTTTGTCCTTCGATCACACATGGCAACAGAGCGACGCTAAAACCATTAAAATTTTATCGGGACGGTTAAAAATAGAACGTGTTTGGAGGTTTGGACAGATATAGGTATTAGTTTAAAAATAAATAACAAAAATGTAGCTAAATTAAATGAAATAAATCTTATGTCCCATATACAAAACCAAATGTACAGGAAAAACAACGCATTTGGCGGCGATTTATAGACCATGAATCCAGAGTAAAATGTTATCACAACGTTCTACAAAATTGGTAGTGGTCCACTAAACAAAACCATAACGGAAAATTGTTTTATCTGGTGGGAGGCTTTGGCCGTGGCTAGTTACCACCCTACCGTCAAAGACGTGCCGCCAAGTGATTTAACGGTCCGGCACGATGGCGAGTAGACACTGGTTAGGGGTATAGGTTGAATGTTCACTGCCATATCCCTTCCAAGTTAGCCCGCTACCATCTTAGACTGCATCGTCACTTACTGTCAGGTGAGATCGCAGTGTAGGACTATCTTGTCATCGAATAAAAAAAAACTAATATTATAAACGCGAAAGTTTGTAAGTATGGATGGATGGATGTTTGTTACTCTTTCACGTAAAAACTACTGAACCGAATTGGCTGAAATTTGACATAGAGGTAGATCAAGTCTGGAATAGCACATAGGCTACTTTTTATTCCGGGAAATAAAAAACCTTAATCCACGCGAACGAAGTCGCAGGAATCATCTAGTACTTTATAACTTTTCGTCATAGTTTTGGAATAATATCCACTTAAACTATCCCACGTAGCTATAATAATAAAGTTTTCATGACCTCACTGTATTTTGTCTAAACAAGATAAAATGATCCCTTTTCGAAACTCATAAGGTTGTATTTTCTTTAATACAATCCCGCAAAAGCAGAATTTACTCTTACAACTCCATTTGTTAGAAATGTCCAACCACAGTGGGATTTATGTAAGAACCAGAAGTTAATGTATGTAAGATAAGTTACTTGTATAAGTTACTACAGTAATAATGAAGCTTGATACTTTATGTTTCTTACTGTTTGTATTTATTTACTGTTTATTATTGAAGCCAACCAAACTTTGGATGCATCGTATAGCAGGGTTAGTCCAAGTTTGAATTCGATTAAACGCATAAGAATTCGATAACAGTAGCGTCAAAGTAAAATGAACGTTAACAGTATTGATTTAACGTCACAATTTCACTGCAATCGATTTTAATTTGGAGCGTATTAAATTAAGTTAAATTAAGTGTTATGGTAATAACTGTTTTAATAATAATTTTTATTAATAATTTAATTTTTTTTAGCCAAGCTGAAGTTGCCTAATATCCTCCTATCCCCTCCAAATAACCGGAAAGCTTGTGCTAAGAGTGGGTACGACGATAGTGCAACGTGTGGGGTTCGAACCCGCGACCTTTCATTTTTCAGTCGGCACTCAGTTAATAAATTTTTCTACATCCATTTTTTATCTGGTGGTAGTAGATTTTCTAACAGTTAGGTATTTTTAAAAACTTTGCATAGACCTCATAACAAGCTCTCTAGAGGCTCATAACGTAGTTTCTACGTAGTACGTCTACGAATAACCTACAGTTTTATGCTGTTGCTCTACGACGTAGAACATAAAGCTACGTAGGTTCTACGCTGACCGCACATTGCAGCCAGGCCAAACCACAAGCGGTCATGTTATATCTACTGAAATTCGAGTCGCCGAGGGAATGCAGATATCATCATTACCCTATCTACTAGAGGTGGCAAAAACGCATCTTCGTTAAGATTGGATCATTTGTTAACCGACCTCAAAAAAAGGAGGAAGTTCTCAATTCGACGTGTATTTTTTATATTTTTTTATGAATTTTTTTTGGCTATGTTAGTCCATAACTCCGTCTTTAACCGATTTGATTTTTTTAAAATCTGAAATTACGTATTATCAGATTGGTCCTATTCAAATTTGGTGAAGATCTGATGATCTTTGGAGATGAAGGACGGAACTCCTCAATGAATAAGAGCAAATCGCTCGTGATCAGAGTATGTGTAGGCTTTTAACCATGCATAGTTCATAGCATACATACATATGCTAAATTTCTATTTGGAATCTTTATATTTTTTTTAAGGAGCGAAACAAATGATCAGCCCCCCGATTCAGACCCTTCCGATAACTTATTTGTCGATCGATTCGGTTTGTTAACATTATATTTCGCTCGCTCTGAATCCACACGACAAAAAGAGATAGATATCTAACCGTATCGACACGGTATGTTATCGAACAGTTCTGAATCGCCCTGCTGGTCCTATTAAGCTAAACTAAATAGCTTAAAATAATAATATAAAAAAATTCTTTTTAAAAAACCGACTTCTAACGCGACTTAAAAGTATAAAATAATTTTAGTTTGTACACGTATGTTGAAGTTGGGCAAGCGTCGCGTATCGGTTTCATCGTTTCTATGTAGGCCGCCCGGCAATTACGGATTACATAGTAATTTTCGATCTTCCGCATCTTTAAAATCCGAGGTACAGGGTGACACACAGACCACTTTCAAACTCCGGACTAGTATGGAGAATTTCTTGACAGAAAAACCCAATAAAGATTTTGGCCCGACCTGGGAATCGAACCCGCGCAGTTGAAAATTTATATTAGGTACTTAAAAGATTAATATTGAAGATGGATTTTCCTAAAAATAATTTTATCACATACTTAAAAATAATATCATTAAGCTCTGTATAATTGGATGAAAGTAAAACATCTTTTGATTATATTAATTCAAAGTCATCGAAATCCTATTAAGTGAAGCGTATCTCGTTAATGTTAGTCGTTTTTATTCCGTGCCTTTCTAATTAAGTTACGTTATGACAAAGTATATTAAAGAATTTTTACAAGGTAAGTAAAACATGGTGAAAGTATATTCCCTTTTTAGCTTGGTCAGGTAATAACAGGCACCTGGGCCCTATGTTTATTTATTCTATTTTATTCGATGACAAGATAGTCCTTGACTGCGATCTCACCTGATGGTAAGTGACGATGCAGTCTAATATGGTAGCGGGCTAACTTGGAAGTGGTATAGTAGTGTAAATTCAACCCATACCCCTAATCGGTTTCTACACGCCTTCGACGGTAGGGTAGTAACTAGCCACGGCCAAAGCCTACCACCAGAGCCTCTTCCTTATTGAAATTTCTGAGCTTTGCGCATTCAACTTCATGTTCTAGGACACTGTTCGCCAATTTTAATCCTTACTATATTACATTATTCAATATTATAAATGCGAAAGTGTGTCTATTTGTTGGTTTGTTCTTCAATAACGCTGCAACAGAGCTACGGATCGAACGATATAGTTGAGGACGGAGAGTGACATAGGCCATTTTTATAGCGATTAAACCAAATACAACATACACCAGTTGTCAATGAAGTTAGCTGCAAGTATAAAGGCTGATCTATTTTTAGTTGAAGACCTACTTCCTAGCAAGCAATACAAAAAGAGTCTTGAATCTAGATCTAGCAGGTAACAAAAGATTTCCTAGAAACATTATAGCAAAAGTGGGCCACAGAAAGGTAAGGGCGAAATTAAGAACTTCTTTCGCACACAAGACCTCTTTATATTGTTAGTCTTAGATGTTCTTATACAAAGAACAGTTTAGGGCCTCTCCACGAACTTCTCGCTACGAGCTGAGTCTAGCGTGAAGCGGTTTGCGGCAGAAATAATATAAAAGATTCGTGCCCACTAACACGTAGTTTGGAGAACCGTTAGGTGTTAGAACCTCAAGTAATAAGGCGACTTTGTACTGGTAATCATATTTTTGGCAGACCCTTCTCTAGATAGGATGATGGCATCAAACACGACGCAAGAAGCCGCCGAATAGAAACAGTGCAATACCGCATGGATTTCCATAAATGAGACTGATATCCAGTTGTGAATGTCTCTCGGTTAATGATGTTGATCCACAGGTAAAGACGCTACCTCAACCTGTCTCTCAGGAGGTAAATTTTACCAAGCCATATTTTGTCAAGCTCAAATAAACAGCTTCAGTGTGGTGTTGAGTTGGGGCTGAGATTGAAGTTGAAGCTGTTGAGCAGCTCAAATTAAGACGTAATTTATGCAGCATACATAATTTGTTTATAATAGATGCTTGTCATCACGAACGGGTGATCTATCCTGTGTCAGAACCTTTTCCCACACAGTTAACAGGCTAGCTTTCGTAAACCTCATAATTTTCTTTAATGGAATGATTGTTAAGTCCTTTTCACTTAATGAAATCATAACTTGCAATTCCCCTGTAACCAGTGAATACATAGGGCAGCAATGAAGTGATAGCTGGTCTCCTCCTCGCCACATCTACTACCGCTGTTCGAATCAAATTAGTACATGGAGTAGTAAATTCCTAATCACCCCTGCAGTAACCGCTCCCCACTCTTCTAAAATTCTTAATCGCCAATGCAGTACCCGCTCGCCACACTTCTAAAATTCCTAATCGCCAATGCACCACCCGCTCGCCACACTTCTAAAATTCCTAATCGCCAATGCAGTATCCGCTCGCTGTATTCTAAAATTCCTAATCGCCCATACAGTACCGCTCGGCGCACTTCTAAAATTCGTGGGCTGGCAGTTAGCTAGTGTTCTGAAACAAAGAGTAATGAGCAGTTTTGAGCAGGTAATTGTTTAGTTTGCAAATTGCTCTGCATAAAGTTTATAGCGAGGAGAGTCTTTAACAGGTTTTAGTTGTTTTATTTTACGACTGCAGTAGTACTAGGATTTTAAATATTTGTTCACTCATTTTAAAGCTGAACTTATTTTAAACGTAATTATAAAAATGAAGTGTTTCCAGAAATGTAATATAAACTGATTATGATACGCGACTTCATCCGAAGGAGAGGTTATGATTTTAGCAGTCTATGTGAGCATTTACAAATGTTCTACCACAGCGAATAAACTACTGAGTCGATTTCGATGGATGAGGTGTCAATCGATTCGTCATGATGGTCCGGGTGATATAAGTTATATTTTATATTAACAAAACAAAATCATTATGACCGATGTTACATCTGATTTTCCGTAGTCGGTTTTTTACATTTTTTAAACTTTAACCCTTGTTCCTTCAAATTTTTATGTCAAAAACAAAGAAAAGATAGATACAATAGTAAATCATTTCATTTTTCCCTATAACCTCATAATGGCTTGATTCGAATTTCACACATTCAAAGCCGGATCAAAGAAAAGAGAAAAGAAAAAATATTTTAAAAATTCTGAATAAAACCTCTAAATAATTTGCCTTTTTTGTGAGGGTACATTTATAATTTAGGAGTCATTCTAATTCTCGAAATTCCTAAAGTAGAGCAAAGAAATTTCGACCATTGAATAAAAACTTTCAAGAACTTTCAAGTTTCAGCACACAAGGCGGTTTTATATCTTAAGTATTCTCAAACAAGTAATAAGCAGTCTAGAAGTACTCTAGAAGTACTATACTTCGTATGTACTTATATTCTTTGCGGTTTTCTTAAAATGAAATATTTAAGTACATGAATTGTTTAACGGTAGGCATTTCTACGTAATTTAGGGCATAACTTATCTGAAACAATTATTGTAATTTAAAGCGTTTATATACCTGTAAGTAGCCTACTAACCGTAGTATATTTTATTTTTATTAACGTGGTGTAAAAAACTAAAGCAGTGGTGAAATAGGCCTTTAGTCTTAGAACAAAACTTTATATAAAATAGGCATTTAAATACATCTAAAGCCAATTTAGCTTAGCTTTCGACGACCTCCCTGGCGCAGTGGTGAGCGCTGTGGTCTTAACACTGGGAGGTCTCGGGTTGGATTCCCAGCGGGGGCAATTTAGGAATTTATAATTTCTAAATTGTCTCTGGTCTGGTGGGAGGCTTTGACCGTGGTTAGTTACCACCCTACCGTCAAAGACATGCCGCCAAGCGTTTTGGCGTTCCGGCACGATGGCGTGTAGAAACCGATTAGGTGTATGGGTTGAATCTACACTGCCATACCCCTTCCTAGTCAGCCCGCTACCATCTTAGACTGCACCACTTACCATCAGGTGAGATCGCAGTCAAGGACTATCTTGTAATTGAATAAAAAAAAGACGTGTGGCACTCGGGACTTCCGCGGTAAATCTATTGCATAGCATTTTTTATCAACGCCATCTAGCGGCTCACCGTAGAGGAGTCCCGTGTCAGGTTATTTTCGTTACGGAATTTCTGGATTCGGTCTCCACGCTCAAGGCCCGCGATGGAAGCTATGCAATAGCTTAAAAAGTTAGCTCAGTTTTCGATGTGGCTTGCGCCTAAAGCAGGTGCGCTACTGAGTACGTAATTACATTCGCAGTTTACGATGGTGTAATATTTTCTACAAGAAAATGCCCCGTGTATTGCATCGGCCTGAATCTAATTAGCATAAACCACAATATAATGGCAAGAAATATGGTGCAAGAAAAACGCTTATGTAATTTAAAATATATGCTAAAGACTTTAAACGTCATTAGGTTATTCTCGGTGTTCTGTGGTGGTGTCGTGTGGTGCGGGTTGTTACGTTCCCTCAAATATGGTTGAGCGAAGCAACACCTGGATCATGCGTCATGCTCATGAACGGCTGCCACCAACGGGAATGGGTCTGCTTTCTGTCTGCCCGTCTTAACATGTATTGGATTGTATGTAGGTATGCATTTTTGAAACTTCATTGTGGAAACACTGTACACATAGCATAGATTTGTTACCTATTGTAAACAATTTTTTTTTTTTGAAAAGAGCAACCGCCGTGTTTATTGCTGGCTCTTCTCGGCAGGAAGGGCATTCCGAAGCAGTGGTAGATTCATCGACGATTCAAAAACACTTGAAGTTTATTTGAATAAAAAATATTTCTATTCTATTCTAGTCTTAACCCATAAATGACTTACTACTGAGAATAGGTCTCTCAGGCTGAAATCTCTCACTCAGCTCAGACTCAAGACAGAGTTTTTTTATTTAAAAAAAAAGAACATTAACACTAGGCTACTTTTTACCCCGGGAAATCGAAGAGTTCCAGCGGGATTTTTGAAACTAAATACATGTGGATGAAGTCGCGGGCATCAGTGTGCATCAGTAAATAGTTTATAATATTCGCAGGATTTACTGGTACATAACCTACTGGTAACACTTAGGGGAGAGTGGGGGAAACACGAACGCGGGGTAATCCCGAATCCAATGGTTCTAATGTGTTACAAAGATGTAGCCATATTTTACTTGTCGCCATTTCGGAGATGACGTCACCACTAGTACCAGTCAATAACACGGGAGATGTGGACGCACGTACTTGTCAAGGTATGCATTTTTCAATGTTTTGCATGTTTTTGATGTAATTTTTTTGGTAAATTCAAGTTGGTGTTGCTTTATTTCTATCTACAATAGTAATTTAACTTTTACATAGTGGAATGCTCACATAATAATTAGCTAAATGACAATGAAGCAATTGGCAAAAGAGATACCTATATAGAACCTATTTTTTTTCATTTTATTCTTTTCGATCCAGCGGGGTAAAAGCGAACACTCCATGTGGGGCAATCTTGAACGTTCGGCATTACCCCCCTACCTTTTGTTGGTTCCACGTTCATCTTTTTTTTTATTAATTTTTCAGATGCCTCGTAATTACAAAAGAAAGACCAAATCGAAGTATAGTCTTGAAGATCTCAAAACGGCTATAGACGATGTTAAAACCAAAAAACTCAACATCGGCAGAGCAGTAGAAACTTAAAATGTTTCTAAAACAACCATTTTTGACCACCTAAAGAAAGCAGTGATAAATCAGCCAAGGTCTGGACGAAAACCTTTATTTACAGACGAGCAGGAAACGCAACTTGTGGAAGTGCAGTAAAATCTATTATGACCTAACCATAAAAAAAGATCGCCAAATTGCATAACAATATGCAGAGAAGAAATTATTAATGTTAGTACGTAATTACCCCACTTAGTGTTCGTGTTTACCCAACTAATGTCGGGTAAAGCCGAACACTAAGGGGTTTGGTTTTTTTTCTCATATTGTTACAATTTATTAAAAATATAAATTTTGATTAGTGAATTCGTTAGACAGATAAGTTAACTTTATAATTAAAAAATAAAGAAACTCTTGTGATCAAATTCCACTGTTTTATTTAAGTTTTCCCTTAGGTGTTCGTATTTCCCCCACTTTCCCCTAAGTGCGGCAAAGTAAATAGTCACAACTAAAACTATAACTTGTTACATAACATTACAATACTTGGCACAGTGTAAACTCCATGAAAGTTATTGTGCTTACCGCAAGCCGCTCCGCAGTATATAACATTGTTTAATAAGCACATAAATCAAGTGTAACATATTATGAAAATGAACTTTCAACCTGCCAGAATTGCACAGTGGATTTATGTTTAAAACTATCTCAAAGGCCTTGTTGAACGAGCGAAGCGAGTTCTCTGAGTCAACTAGGGCGCTTGTCTACTAGACAGAGAAGTGTGTACGTCCAAATGTCTGTCAGAGCCCTATAACTTCTGAATTACTGAATATTAGAACGTGAAACTTGATTGAAAATTCAGTTATATCCTGTATTTGAACAACAAATACTAAAATATAATGTTATAAAGAAACGAAATTATTTAATTTTAATGCGCCATCTATTAGCATTATTGTGAAGCTAATAGCTTCACTATAATGCTAATAGATGGCGCTGTGTCAGTAAAACAGTTTTATGTCAACTATTATTTTTTTTTATTGCGTCTAATGTTAGATGCAATAAAAAAAAAAAAAAAAAAAAAAAAAAAAAAAAAAAAAAAAAAAAAAAAAAAAAAAAAAAAAAAAAAAAAAAAGACGTCTAACATTAGACGCAATAAAAAAAAAAAATAATAGTTTTTTTTTTTTTTTTTATTGCGTCTAATGTTAGCCTTTGGCCGAGGCATTAAACACGGTCATTAACCCGGCTCAAGGGGATGTAGAGCAGCCTTCTCTATCTCCCACTTGAGCGATTCTCGTCCGGCGCGTCCTAGTCGCGGGGGTGGGCGCCTCTCACTTCAGTAGGCCGAAGTGAGTAGGTGGCAGAGTTCGGACGGGGACCCAGTACTGCGGGGTATAACGCGGACCCGTGCCCAGGGTTACGGGTGAAGACCTCAACGGCTGCGAAGGCGGAGATAGTATATTATGTCGGTACGGCAGAGCAGGCGGAAGGGGCACTAACCCAGTGATAAGCAGTCCTTACATATTGAGGTCATAGGTTACACTGGAGCTACGCCAACAGGCAGGTTGGTGTAGTAGGGATGGCGGCGGAGGAGACTTCGGTCCAACGGCGGCGCCCAAGCTCTCCAGGAGAGTTACTGCCTTGGTGTCAGGTGGCAACCGGCCATAAAACTAATAGCCAATAACATATTCTCCTCACATGAAACGTAAAACAAAGAAAAAAGGCAATTCTATTAGGGCGTACCCCTTAAGCGACGCAAATGCGAAGAATGCGACACACGATGCTAATACCATTAGGGCGTTCCCCCGAAGCGACGAACATAATGACAAGAGTCAGCACTCGCATTTGAACATTAACAAAATAAGACTAGCGACTTGGAACTTAGGGTCTCTAACTGGAAGAAGTCAGGAGCTGAGCAAAATTCTACGACAAAGGCGCATTAACATCTGCTGCCTTCAAGAAACGAAGTGGAAAGGATCAAAATCAAAAGATATAGGGAACGACTACCAGGTTATTTATCATGGCATAGATAATAAAAGAAACGGAGTGGCAATTGTGTTAGACGCAAACTTCAAGACACGCATCATAAATATTACTCGCAAAAGTGACCGTCTGATTGCTGTCAAATTAGCCTTAGATAATCAACAAATAACCAACATCATATCAGCATATGCTCCACAGACAGGTTGTACAGATGCAGAGAAGGTTGAATTCTGGGAAGACTTGGATGAACTAATCAGAAATATAAGACCCAATGAATATAAGATCATTGGAGGAGACTTAAACGGTCATGTAGGAGCAAGAAACATCACGTATAGTGCAGTACATGGGGGTTTTGGGGTAGGGGTAATGAATAAACAAGGTGAAGAAATCCTGGACTTCTCAATGAGGCACTCTTTATCCCTGATTAACACCAACTTCCAGAAGAAATCAGAACACCTGATTACATACAAGTGTGCAGGCAGAGAATCACAAATAGACTTTATCATCGCGGACAAGGTCTTAAAACAAAGATTTAAAGATTGTAAAGTCATTCCAGGGGAGGCTCTGACATCACAACATCGCATTCTTGTAACAGTATACGCCCTTCCCAAACCAATCAAAACCGTAGTTGATAGAACACCAAGGACTAAGTGGAAAGATCTGGATAGCCCTAAGGGAGAAATATTAGTATCTGAAATTAAGAGCTATCTCGAGAATGATATTGCGATAAATTATAATTGCGCTGAAGATATGTGGTCTAAGTTTGAAAACAAATGTAGAACAACCGCAGCAAAGACCTTAGGAATTTCCAAAGGGCCACTCCGTACTGGAAAGGATCCCAGTTGGTGGAATGATAAAGTTAAAGAGGCTCTGGCTAATAAAAAGGAGCAATTCCGAAAATGGCAAAGTTCACAACTAGACACAGATAAAAACACATATAATGAGGCGAAAAAAGAAGCAAAGAAATGTGTAGCACGTGAAAGACAAATATCAAATCAAACCTTTTATGATCGATTAGAAAATGCTAAAAATGAGAACGAAGTACTGAAAATTGCCAAATATAGATATAGAACTACTATGGACATTAAAATGAACAAATACATAAAAAGTAAAGACAACAAATTATTAACAGATAATGCAGAAATCAGAGATAGATGGCACGAATACTATAAGCAACTTCTTAACGAAGAATATCCACATGAAGATTTAATACCTCTACCACCTACGTATGGACCCATCCCCATGATAGATGTCGAGGAGGTTAGGAATGCGCTAGCGAAAATGAAGAACCAAAAAGCTCTTGGTCCAGATGAAATACCAGCAGACCTATGGAAACGCCTCGGTATGGTAGCGGTGGTTTGGCTGGCCAAATTGTTTAACACTATCCTAGTTAAACAACGAATTCCTGAATCCTGGCGTCAAAGTTATCTACTACCATTTTATAAACACAAGGGTGATGTTGCACAATGTGAAAACTATAGAGGTATTAAACTAACAGCGCACACGCTTAAAATCTGGGAACGAATCATAAATACACGTCTTACTGCTCTTTCAGAGATATCGCAAAATCAGTTTGGATTCACGGCATCCAGGTCGACCACTGATGCTATTCAGGCAGTCAGAATTCTGATGGAAAAATATAGGATCAACAACAAAGACCTACATCTTACATTTATCGATCTCGAAAAAGCTTTCGACAGAGTGCCCCGTAAATTAGTATGGCAGGCACTTCGAGCACAACGCATTCCAGAATATTACGTTAGTCTGATACAAGATATGTACAACAACATCACAACAAGAGTTCGCAGTCTAGCAGGAATAAGTGAAGCTTTCGAGGTAAGGGTAGGTGTCCATCAGGGATCTGCACTCAGCCCCCTATTATTCAACCTGGTGATGGACTATCTTACCAAGGACATACCGTCTCCGTTACCATGGACCATGCTATATGCCGATGATATTGTCTTAGCCGCCGACACCGCAAAACAACTGCAGGAACTATTAAATACGTGGACACACGCTTTAGAAAAATACGGCCTTCGAGTAAGCAGAACCAAAACCGAGTATTTGAAATGTCCCTTCAGTGGAAACACAACACCTGAAACAATTGTAATTGGATCAACACCTATTTCTAGAGTTGAGAAATTCAAATACTTGGGCTCCATTCTTACAAAAGATGCCAATGTAGACAACGACGTGGCTCATAGAATCAATGTAGCGTGGCAAAAATGGCGATCGCTTACTGGAGTGCTGTGTGATCCTCGTATCCCCGTAAAGACAAAGGGTAAGGTATATAAGACGGCAATTCGCCCGGCACTATTATATGGTTCCGAATGTTGGACAGTTAAGAAGACGCATGAACAAAAGATGCATGTCAACGAAATGAAAATGCTGAGGTGGGCAGGAGGTGTGACTAGGCTCGATAAAATCCGTAATGAGTACATACGAGGAAGTTTTAAAGTCGCACCAATAACAGAGAAAATTACTGAAAACCGCCTCAGATGGTTCGGACACATAAAAAGACGTGGCAGCGATCATGTGGTTCAGATTGCGCTAAACCTACCTGAGGTAAAAAGAGGTAGAGGCCGCCCGCCATCGACCTGGTGGTCTAATATTAAAAGAGACCTTAAGCTAGCCCAATTGCCTGAACCGACAACCCAAGACAGAATGACTTGGCGCAGAAAAGTGAGGAGACCCGACCCCAAATAATGGGAAAAAGGAGAGGACAAAGAAGAAGATTGCGTCTAATGTTAAAATTTAATTATATAATTAAAACTTTTGGGAATTATGGGATATCGCGAGGTCTCAGTTCGGGGCGAACCATTAGTTTTAAATACAAAATAGCTTTTTCCCCTCACTAAAAAGTGTTGAACTTTTCTGGAGACAACACTTTTTCTCACTGAGTAAGCAAAAACGACTTTTACTCACTGGTTTTAGACAGCAAAGGTGCCCTTTTTGAACTATTTATTAATTTATTTATTCTGTATTATAATCTTAAAAACTAACTACTACTATTTCTAATGAGGTGAAAAGTTGTATGTATCACACGATAGCAAAGTTTTTGTTTCTTGTGCCTTTGAATCCCCCACTACACTCAGGATTCTAACTTAGAATCGTTCGCCCGCTCGGGGTTCAAACTGGGCACTCGCAACAAAAATGAACTTTACTATCTTGTTGAACAAATAACTATTACAAAATATCTTCTTCGACTTTGGAGTTATGTTTTTAAAAATTCCTCGCGTGCCCTTAGTGTTTCCGGGATAGTTTCCCGGGATTACCGTATGCCCATTTTCCATGCAACGAAACCTGTTTTCTTAGTAAAATATGAAAATGCATTCGAGTTACTCGGACCGTATGAACACTCGAAATCGCATTGCAATTTCCATTATATTTTAATTACATTTGCACTAATTACCTTCATTGTACGGTAGAGTTGCAGCCCGTAGCATGGTGCTACAAAGTTATCTATCTATATATATAAAATTCAAAGTCCTGACTGACTGACTGAGATATCAACGCGCAGCCTAAACTACTGAAGTTAGAAACTTGAAATTTTTACAGTTGGTTCCTTTTATGACGTAGGCGCACACTAAGAAATGATTATTGGAAATTCCACCCCTAAGGGGTTTAAATAGGGGATGGAAATTTATATGAAACTCCGTCATTTTTCAAGCTGTTTCCACCAAAGTTGGTATTTGAGCTTTCAGTTAAAAATAAAGAAGTACGTGTGTCAGAGTTTTTGAAAATTCCACCTCAAAATCTAATTCCACGCGGACGAAGTCGCGGGGGCAAAAGCTAGTTATATACAGTACTAGTTGATGCCCGCGACTTCGTCCACGTGGATTTTGTTCTTAAAATCCCGCGGGAACTCTTTGATTTTCCGGGATAGAAAGTAGCCTATGTCACTCTCCAGGTCCTCAACTATTCCCATGCAAAAAATCACGTCGATCCGTAGCTCTGTTGTAGCGTTATTGAAGGACAAACAAACACACTTTCGCGGATGACGAAGTCTTCGGTTCGATTCCCGAGTCGGGGTAAAAATGTATTAGGTTTTCTGTCAAGAAATTCTGCGGATTTAGAAATTAGTCGGTTTGTCATACCCGTATCTCGGAGTGCACGTAATGCACGTAATGTACGGAATATGAGAGTGAGGGAATAGTGAGTGCACACCCAAGTGCACTACACTATAATATCTCCTAAATAGATGTCTAATCTCCAAGGAGATTCGGTTGGGAGGACTATTATTATTATATTTGAAATAGCCTGTCAGAGCCTCATTATATGGGTAGTTCTACGATAAGAGGTAACTTGTGCGGCAATCAGTTTAAAATAAAAATTTTACTTTATATGTTGTTATTTTTGCTATGAAACACATCACCTAAATGTACTTTATTAAATAACATCACGATTCAATGCCTAATTAAAGTATATTTTTCTGAAATTCCTTATAAAGCCTAAAAAAGTCTCTAACCTGGCCTGTCCCTCTGTCGTTTTCAGTTTAATTTTAAACGATACATATTTTTTTTGTATCAGTTATTAAACTAAAGTATGTTAAACACAAATTTCAATAAATGTATTTAAGTATTGTTAAGGAAAAATAGAAAAATATTTATTTATTTGCAATATATTTTACACTTTACTTTTGTCCCACTGTTTTTGGCTATCTACTCTAGAAAATTTCATTCCGCTACTACAAACACTAATATAAAACGGCCATATTCCAAAAATTGCTCAAAGTCATCTACGGACGTGAAGTTAGTAATGCAAAACACGTGAGCCGTTAAGAGCGCCGTCATTTGTTAGTTGTTGCGACCGTTGATTCGAAGTAGTCGTTTCGCGAGGTCATTGTGTCTCTCACCTGGCAAGTCATAAAAGTTATATTATTCATTCAATTTATTTGCATTTACTGGTCTAATTTAATAATGATGGACTAGTGAAAGTGTGATACATAATGTACCGAAAAACTTCTTATGTCAATTAAAACAATACAATTTATCATGAAAACGTCTCTCACCTGCCATATTTCACCTGGCAAGATAAATGTCAGGAGAGAAACTTGTTGACCAGGGGAGATAAGGTTAGTGCAAACAAACAAAGTCAATAAAGTCAACAAAGACAAAAAAGTCAAAAAAAGTCAAAAAAGTAAAAAAAAAGTCAAAAAAAGTCAAAAAGTCAAAAACCGTCAAAAATGTCAAAAAAGTCTTTTTTAACTTTTTTGAATTTTTTGAATTTTTTGACTTTTTTGATTTTTTTGATTTTTTAATAAAATATGCATAAAGTGACTTGCCCTTACGTGAAAAGATAAATAAATAGGACAAAAATCGTAATATAAGTGTTTAATGAAAAAACAGCTACTTTTCTCCGTAGCCGTATTCTCTATGGACTTAGAACCTCTTATCGTAGAATTACCCATATATCTCCTAAATTACTGAACTAACAATTAATTAAGTACACGAAATACACATAAATTGTTGACTTGTGTGTATTCTTCGTCTTAATTAGATTTTATATATAATTCAATCATCTTGTTACGAGGTTATCCAATTAATTTGTCGCGCCGTATATTTAACTTTTTTCTACATTTTTCAGTTTTATATTATACTAGCTTTAACCCGCGGCTTCGCTCACGTTAGGTTCGATGTTTTAAACTCCTATTTTACCTCCTTCGGGGTTGAAATTTTCCAAAATCCTTTCTTAGCGGATGCCTACGTCCTAACAGCTACCTGTATGCCAAATTTCAGCTCGATCGGTCCAGTGGTTAGAGCTGTGCGTTGATAGATCAGTCAGTCAGTCAGTCAGTCAGTCAGTCAGTGAGTCAGTCAGTCAGTCAGTCAGTCAGTCAGTCACCTTTGCCTTTTATATATTTAGACTAGCTTTTGATCGCGCCTTCGCTATTAGTCGGTATTAGTCCTAAATTTTTAAATAAGTTTTGTTAAGTTGTAGGTAAATGGATATTAAGTCAATATTAATACAACCAAAACTTATTTTTATATAGTAAAATCCATAAAAACATCGCGTGTTTCTACTTTATAACTTACACACAAAATGAGTTTGAAGCCGAGTAGGAACCGCGTACTTAAAATGAACGTATAATTATATTATTATATAACACACTTAATATAATTCAACTGAAAGTACACCTGACATCCAAATTACATGAATCAAGCAAATTACTTATTTGTTACTTCGTTCCTTCGTAAAACAAAATGTACTAAAAATAAATAATGCAATATCGGAGAAGGAAACGCTTCTGTAAGGGAAACAAATATACGAAATGTGTGTAACAATTTATATTATCTGATACAAGCTGATTCGGGCAACTTAGTCCGCGTGGAAAAGTTTAGAGTGACTTGCTACTATCCGCGAGAAGTTATGTCCTCTATCTCCGATAATATTTAGTAGATCTTCACCAAAATTGGACAAAATATTTCTAATAGTACACAATTTATAATAAAAAAATAATTATCAAATTCGGTTTAGATTTGCAGGAGCAAAATCTACAAAAACTTTCATCCCTTATTCCGGATAAACCTTATTGTTTATCAGGATAAAAAGTATTCTATATATTGACCCGGAGTATCAGCTACCACTATAGCAAACATTTAAATCTGTTCGTATCGATAATAAAGCATCCCCTGATCGAAATTTTCAAAATATATTTAACTAGCTTTAACCCGCGGCTTCGCTCACGTTAGGTTCGATTTTTTAACCCCCTATTTAACCCTCTTGGGGTTGAAATTTTCCAAAATCCTTTCATAGCGGATGTCTACGTCCTAACAGCTACCTGTATGCCAAATTTTAGCTCGATCGGTCCAGTGGTTAGAGCTGTGCGTTGATAGAGCAGTCAGTCAGTCAGTCAGTTAGTCAGTCAGTCACCTTTGCCTTTTATATATTTAGATGTACAGAATTCGTCCCCTTAGTGTTTTATTGTAAGTATAAATAACACACTTAATATAATTCAACTGAAAGAACTCCTGACGTCCAAATTACATGAATCAAGCAAATTAGAAGTTATTTCGGTCCTTCGTAATACAAAATGTACTAAAAATAAATAATATCGGAGAAGGAAGCGTCTTTTGTAAGGGAAACAAATACGCGAAATGTGTGTAATTTATATTATCTGGATATATAAAGCGAAAAGCTGACTGGCTGGTTGACTGACTCACTGTTGCTTGATTGTCTGACTGATCTGTCAATGTTTAAACCAAAAATGACAAGAGCGCTCGCTCCTGTCATTCAAACAAAACTTCTTGCTGGCTTTACCTTTACTATTCGAAAGTTAAAATGTTTGTGCTTAATAAGCTACAGATAGCTATTGTGACGTAGTATATGACGAAATTATAAATTCCCAAATTACCCCTATTGAGAATCGAACCCGAGACCTCCCAGTTATAAGACCACAGCGCTCGCCATTGCGCCAGGGAGGTCGTCATATCCTACGTATGTGTATAATAAGATGTCTTATACATTATTTATATAAGTTATTTGTTTTATTTTTTGGCTTGCGCTCCTGAAAGGTTTCCTGTACATTCTCGTGAGGCTGAAAATGCAAAATACTTTTGCCACGTTCCGGAGTTTTATAACTCTCTTGCATAAGGTATTTAGAAAATACAACAGGCATTTATATTAAGTAGGTAAAGTGTTGGTTATAGAGTGTCTCTGAACATGAACTAGTGATATTTTAAACACTTATATAACAACTATTTTTAAGTACAAATACACTCTAAACTTGGGGCCAATCCGCTTCCTACCAGGGCCCCAAGTCTGCTATTTTACATGTCATTGTCATTGAACCGCAATACAATTACAATTCAATTATCATTGGTCCAAAATTTCGTAGTCTACTAAATTCACAATGGACGTTCGATTTCTTATAATTGGATTGTAATTCAATGATACCTCGGTATTGCCATTAGCTTAAAAAGCGTTTGCCGAAATGAGTTTCAAAAAAACTACATATTAAAAACGTTTATTTAAGCTAGATTCAAAGCTAGATGTGTCAGTGGCAAACCATCGGAAAACAATTGTGACTCCATTGAATTAGTAGACTACCAAAATTGCTAAAAGTAACAATTGGGATGTCATTGTTAGACAATTGAACTACAATTGCAATAGCAGACTTGGGCCCCTGTTGTGTTTGTGGCAGCCATTTTGGTTTTTTTGCTTATACGTGCACATAAGTTTTGGTCTTACTGAGATAAAAATGGGCTTATTCGAAGGGCAAACACAATAGGGATGTTAACACTAATCACAAATTAATGTTTAGTGTTAATTTTCTCATAGTTTGTAGGTTTAGAATATCGAAAATCAAATTTTTGTAATTTAATATAACTTAATAATTTTATTAAAAATAATTTTAAATGCTATATTTATAATCTGATGTCACGTGACTGCAAACGCCAAGAAGAACTTGTGACGTCACTAACCTAACCGCGAAACAAACGGAGTGATTATAGGTATAGTACGCGCCACGAAAGAAGTCCCGCGGCAATCAGGTGGAACTAATAGATTTTACATACAATAATTGCCTAGACATACGACTACTAGCGCCGCCTCTATGGGACTTCTTTCGTGGCGCGAACGGACCGATGACGTCATGTCAGTCAAGTGACAGTTGTAGAGTGTTTTAGCGGGAAAATTCAAAATTACTCTATTTTCGTATATTTTCTCATCGAAAATACTAATATTTTTAAATAATATATATTTTTTTATGGTAAACAAGAGTCAATCTTCAAAATAAAAGCAATTCCGAAAAATTGTTAACATCCCTATTGTCGAAGGGCGAACACGATGGGACAGTATTGTCCTATCGTCTACATTACAAAACAAAGTGTTCACATTTCCATAACTTTTGAAAACTAAATCCACGCGGGCACCAGCCAGTAGGGTGTATAAAATGATTGCGTTGTTTCAGCGGGGTTCCCAACTTAGGGCTTTAGCCCCAAATTTAGGGCGGAATTTCGCTTATTGGGATTTTTTTAGGGCCCAAAAAAATTTAGGGCTATTTTTAGGGGCATAAATAAATTTTCAAGCGTCACATAATTGACTGACCAAAACGAGTAAATAAAGCAAAACGTCAATGGTATTCCGGAATAATATGCTTAAAATCGTTTTAGCTAAAGCGTTTTGAAAATATTTCAATACATTAGTGTTGAACACGCTTTTTCGATATATAATATAATTACGAAACCGATTTCCCTTTTCATTTTAAAACGTGATGGTGGATCTTGCGTTACTTTTACTACATCTCCAAAAAATGTTACAGTTATAATGTAAACATATTGTATGACTATAAGAATTCCGAATAATGTAATTAAAATTAAGTTATATTATTTTTATTTACCTCAATAAAACGGGCAACTCATTTAAACATTAGCCTTGAATGGTAACAAGATACAGGGGTTTTTTGGGGCTTTTGAATATTGCATTTAGGGTTATTTAGGGGTATTTCATGTTGATGTTGGGGCTAATTTTTTTTAGGAGTTGGTAACCATGGTTGTTTGACGATGCTGTGCCGAAATAATTATTATGACCCAGTTGTATAACCTCATGCAGTTGCTTATTACTTATGCTGCCGCTGCAGCGAGCTATGAATTTAGTTCGTAACTTGCATATGAAGCTAATTACTATTAATTTAAATTGCCATACTTGGTTTATAGCATTTGAGAAGTGGTCGAACAAAAAGTCACAATTCCACTTTTGACTTAAGTCGTTTTTTTAAGCTATTGCATAGCTTCTATCGCGGGCCTTGAGCGTGGAGACCGAATACAGGAATTCCGTAACGAAAATAACCTGACACGGGACTCCTCTCACCGCTAGATGGCGTTGATAAAAAATGGTATGCAATAGCTTTACCGCTGCAGTCCCCGAGTGCCACACGTCTTTTTATTTTTTCTCACTTGCAATACTAAATGCATTAAATAAACTCGCTATTGTATTTATAAACGAAGTAATCCAGCCGGGAATCGAACCCGAGACCTCCCAGTTATAAGACCACAGCGCTTACCACTGCGTCAGGGAGGTCGTCATACCCCAGATCTGTGTACTATCAGTTACTATCAGTCTTATACATTATTTATATAAGTTACTTATTTTATTTTTTGCTCTCCTGAAAGGTTTCCCGTACATTCTCGTGAGACTGAAAATGCAAAATACTTTTGCCACTTTCTGGAGTTTTATAACTCTCTTGCATAAGGTATTTTGAAAATACAACAGGCATATATATTAAGTAGGTATACCGTGTAGCATACAGAGGGTAGTCTGTGAATATTCGAGTAAACATGTTATAAATGCAGGCGTCATTGGTCAGTCGTGCTAGGACTACGGGTCGGATAGCACGTCGGTTGTGTAACACACATTATGTGTGCCTGGAGTGTGCATTGGTATATACGGACTATATACTTGACTACTATATACGTGAGTGTTTGAGCATACTACATACCGTATAAGGTAGACTATGCTATATTAAATCTAACTTAAAAATTGTAAGATATGTGTTGTCTTACACTCGCTGCAAATATTTGGCACTTGAGATATGTGTGCATCTTAATCAGGCGCCGTTGGCAGCGGTTCAAAGCATCCATTCTACAGATTGAACGCGAGGGTACGAGGCAAGAAAGAATATATACTATACCTGTTATACTATATGCCTATTAATGTCGCAGTTGCAGCTCTTTTTGCTTCCATTTCAACTGACATTTTGACTCGAATTATTCAGCTAAGTTCACCGCATAGTATTACTTACGTCTTTATGGGTTTACATTAGTGTCTAATTAAATAAAACTAGCTGAACAGCGACTTCGTCATTTAGCCGCGTGGATTTAGTTTTAAAATCCCGGGGGAACTCTTTAATTTTCCGGGATAAAATGCCTATGTTGCCTAGGACCTCCCATACAAAATTAACGATCAGCTGATTGATTTACTATGGTAGGTAAAATTTTTTTTCCATATTGCGACCTATGTTCATTGGGGAAAGTTGTTCAGTATCATGAGCGCATTCACCTCCTTCAGGGTTATTTCACACTTTTGTTACACGTTGTATATTTTTAAAATATTTGTATTATATTTCTTTTATTGCTTTTATTGCAAAAATAACCGCTTGTCGTCACCAACCCGTATACCTGAGTAGCTATTCGAGCGTCATTTTATACAAGTTTAAAATTCTTTCACATAAAATGGTAAATGTCTGAATATAAAAGTCGTACAATTTCGTTTAAATATTAAAGCGGTTCCAAGCCCGTTCCAGATAAAGTTTTATTTTGAGGCTCCCTCCCTTCTCTGGATGGTTGTCAGGGGACTGAGGAAATTAGGTTACATTCGCGGATTATTTACTTTGACAAATGTTTTATTTCTTGTTTGTTTCTTGTTAACCTTCTAGCTTTACGTCGCAGTCAATGACTTCTTGTGAAATAGAAATAGAATATTTTTTTTAGGATAGCATCCTACTTCCTAATCTAAATATATAAAAGGCAAAGGTGACTGACTGACTGACTGACTGACTGACTGACTGACTGACTGACTGACTGACTGACTGACTGACTGACTGACTGACTGACTGACTGACTGACTGACTGACTGACTGACTGACTGACTGACTGACTGACTGACTGACTGACTGACTGACTGACTGACTGACTGACTGACTGACTGACTGACTGACTGACTGACTGACTGACTGACTGACTGACTGACTGATCTATCAACGCACAGCTCTAACCACTGGACCGATCGAGCTGAAATTTGGCATACAGGTAGCTGTTAGGGCGTAAGCATCCGCTAAGAAAGGATTTTTGAAAATTGCAACCCCGGAGGAGGTAAAATAGGGGTGAGTGATATGAGCGTGAGCGAAGCCGCGGGTAAAAGCTAGTAATATTATAAAGGCGAGTTTGTATGTGTGTATATGTTTGATACTCTTTTACGCCACAACGAATGAACCGATTTGGCTGGAATTGGGAACGGAGATAGCTCATATCCAGGATTATCACATAGGCTACATTTTATCCCGGAAAATTAAAGAGTTCCCGCGGGAATCAAAAAACCTTTAAGGGAAACAGACGACCGCATGATTTAGTGTTAACAAATCCCGTGGGAACTCTGATTTTCCAATATAAAAAGTAGCCTGTCACTGTCCAGGTCTTCAATTATACCCCATGCAATAAATCACGTGAATCCGTAGCTCTGTTGCAGCGTGATTGAAGGACAAACAGACAATAAACACACTTTCACATCCTTACTAATATTATAAATGCAACAGCATTTGTTTGTTGGTTGTAATAATAAGTTGTTAATTCAGACTTTTGGCCCATAGATGTAAAAGGAAGTCGGTTAACAAAAAAGAAAGAAAAAAAAGACGTGTGGCAAAAAAAATGCGCCATCTAGCGGCTCACCGTAGAGGAGTCCCGTTTCAGGTTATTTTCGTTACGGAATTTCTGGATTCGGTCTCCACGCTGGCCCGCGATAGAAGCTATGCAATAGCTTAAAAACAAAAAGCAAAATGTGTTAGTAATAAAATCACGTACTAACATAATTACTAAATTATAATCTACCTTACAGACTAGTTTATTTATCCTAATTCTTATTATCAAATACGCCTACTTGGCGCCTCTCTTGTACTGATGTGTGCAACATTCCAACACCTTCATAGGGGGCCATCCGTTTTGCTAGCAAATGTGCTGAGGATGGCGCTTGTGCTTATCACAAGCCTGCTCATCATCGATACAGCACGCTTGCGCATGATCGCAACGGACGCCATTGCTTTATATAATTTGGAGAAGGTATGTTATGGTGATCTTTCTTGCTTTACAGAAGAGAAACAAAAAGAACCAGCAGAGGAGGACAAGTCAGAGGAACAGGCGGCGACGAAGATCCAGGCGGCGTTTCGGGGTCACAAAACTAGACAGTCGATAAGCATGAAAGCAGCCACCAAGTCCAGCCAGGAGCCGGAGCCGTCTAAGGCTGAACTGGAGGCTGAGTTCAGGGCTGATGATAAAGGTAAGTGGCATCTTCGTAAATATCCCTGACGACCTCCCTGGCGCAGTGGTGAGTGACGACCTCCCTGGTGCAGTGGTGAGCGCTGTGGTCTTATAACTGGAGGTCTCGGGTTCGATTCCCAACGGGGGAAAATTAGGAATTTATTATTTCTAAATTGTCTCTTGTCTGGTCTGGTGGGAGGCTTTACCACCCTACAGTCAAAGACGTGCCGCCAAGCGATTTAGCTTTCCGGCACGATGGCGTGTAGAAACCGATTAGGGGTATGGGTTGAATTTACACTGCTATATCCCTTCCAATTTAGCCCGCTTACATCTTAGACTGCATCGTCACTTACCATCAAGTGAGATTGCAATCTTGTCATCGAATAAATAAAAAAAACATCTCATCATCGTCTGGTCGGAGGATTATATTAGTTTCTAGGTGATTCCCGCGACTTCGTCCGCGTGGAAAAAGTTTAGAGTGACTTGCTTCTATCCGCGAGAAGTTATGTCCTCCATCTTCGATAATATTTAGTAGATCTTCACCAAAATTAGACACAATATTTCTAATAGTACACAATTAATAATAAAAAAAGAATTATCAAATTCGGTTTAGATTTGACGAAGTTATGGAGCAAAATCAACAAAAACTTTCATCCCCTATTCCGGATAAACCTTATTGTTTATCAGGATAAAAAGTATTCTATATATTGACCCGGAGTATCAGCTATCACTATACTAAATTTTACTCAAATCCGTTCAGTAGTTTTCGCGTGATGCACGCACAGACTGACAGACAGACAATAAATTCAAAAAAAAAGACGTGTGGCACTCGGGGACTGCCGCGGTAAAGCTATTGCATAGCATTTTTTATCAACGCCATCTAGCGATGAGAGGAGTCCCGTGTCAGGTTATTTTCGTTACGGAATTTCTGGATTCGGTCTCCACGCTCAAGGCCCGCGATAGAAGCTATGCAATAGCTTAAAAAAATTGTTTTGGGCTCAGTATCGATAATAAAGCATCCTCCGATTAAAATTTTCAAAATATATTTAATTTAATGTACAGAATTCGTCCCATTACAGTTTTATTATAAGTATAGATAGATAAAAAAAGTAATATAAAAACACATAATTTAATACAAAAGAGTGGCCTTATCGCTGAGTGATCTCTACCAGGCAATCTATACGAAATAACTTTGTACTTGAGAGACATGGGATCGCAATAAAGCAATAATAAAACAACAAAAACGATATTTTATTATGTCCTCGAATGACGCGACCCATTTAATATCGGTCGAACTTCACTTGAGAAGTTCGGTTGATCATCTATATATATAAAATTCAAAGTCCTGATTGACTGACTGACTGACTGACTGACTGACTGAGATATCAACGCACAGCCTAAACTTCAAGTTCCTAACTACTGAAGTTAGGAACTTGAAATTTTTACAGTTGGTTCCTTTTATGACGTAGGCGCACACTAAGAAAGGATTATTGGAAATTCCACCCCTAAGGGGTTTAAATAGGGGATGGAAGTTTATATAAAACTCCGTCATTTTTCAAGCTTTTTCCATCAAAGTTGGTATTTGAGCTTTCAGTTAAAAATAAAGAAGTACGTGTGTCACAGTTTTTGAAAATTTCACCCCAAAATCTAATTCCACGCGGACGAAGTCGCGGGGGCAAAAGCTAGTAATATATATATTTTTCGATTTTTATTGTGTATCGGTAAATAATAATATTGTCATTTATCAATTCATCTTATTTGAATATACATACACCAGGTACCTATTGTAGGATGTAAAAAGTAATGAATGTATTTTGAAATACGAAAATTCAGATGAAAAATATATTATTTACTTACCTACTAGATTTTGCCCATAACTTTATCCGCTTGGTTTAATTATTTTTTATTTAATCATAATAATTAAAACAAACATCTATACGTCGTGTACCTATATGCACATTGCGTAAGTGTGCGTGCCTGTCAGGAGCCTAGGTGCGAGCAAGCTCTCGCTCACACTTATACAGATACGACACACACACAACCATGAGCCACGTGCTTTCGTGAATTTAAAGAACTATACCTTCAGATGAGATCGCAGTCAAGCGCTAGTCGATATATTGAAAAAAAACCTTTCCAAAATAAGCGTAAAGCTTGTGTCAGGAGTGGTTACGACAATACTGCAACGGGTGGGAATTAAACCATCGACCGTTCAGTTTTCAGCAGTTTTCAGTTATAGTTCTTGCAATTCACGACGGCGCGTGGCTCATGGTTGTGTGAGTGTCGTATCTGTATAAGTGTGAGCGAGAGCTTGCTCGCGCCTGACTGCTCCCACCTGACAGCACGCACATTTACGGAATGTCCATGTACACGACGTAACCACAAGTAAAGCGCCCGTATCTTCGTGAAATAAACGTACACGTATAGCACCTTCAACCGTTAAGCTATTGAGGTTTTATGATTTATCTGTTACATCAACAAAATAAATAATAATTAACCGCAGATCAGAGAATTATCAATTATCCTGAACCGATCCGGTTTGTTTTCATATTTGCGAATTTCGATTACCACATTTAAACCGAGGCACCTATTAATTATTATCCGCCTTAATATTCCACACGTTCCTACTTGATTTTATTATATCTAAATAAATTTAGATGATTTTATTGTATAAAATTAGGTTTTAATAATAAAAAAAAAGACATGTGGCATTAGGGGACTACCGCGGTAAAGCTATTGCATAGCAAAAAAATGCGCCATCTAGTGGCTCACCGTAGAGGAGTCCCGTGTCAGGTTATTTTCGTTACGGAATTTCTGAATTCAGTCTCCACGCTGGCCCGCGATAGAAGCTATGCAATTGCTTAATAATAAGGATATATACTTAATAGGCATTAGTTATGTAATGTGTGTGTGTATGTGTGTGTGTAATTTAGTAACTTGAATATTGTACCCCGGCAACGGTAGAACATGCAGACCTTAACTACGAATGTAACATCTATAATATGTAATGTTTATTATAATGTACCATGTTCTCGACAATAAATATCTATTGTATAGTACACCTATTTAAAAATTTATACCTAAACCTTCAAGTATAGATAAAATAAGTATCATGTATAGAATGCCTAAAATATTAATAAAATCTTCCAGTGTTTACTTATAAATAAGGGATTTCCTTGATAAGAGGTCACCAAAAATGTCCTTTTCTGAAAAAGATTCGAGTGGCGTTCAGATCCTTCAGCTTCAGACGTCTTGGCCTCATAAGTATAGCATTGTTTAATAAGGACCCTTCATACTTCTGCGACCCTGGTACTTGGTCTTAAGTAGACAGGAGCATGATTCAGCATTCGAATTTAATAAAACGCGGTGTTTTTTAATTAAAATAATACCTAACATTTCCAACTAATCTATATATATATATAAAATTCAAAGTCCTGACTGACTGACTGACTGACTGACTGACTGACTGAGATATCAACGCACAGCCTAAACTACTGAAGTTAGAAACTTGACATTTTTACAGTTGGTTCCTTTTATGACGTAGGCGCACACTAAGAAAGGATTATTGGAAATTCCACCCCTAAGGGGTTTAAATAGGGGATGGAAGTTTATATGAAACTCCGTCATTTTTCAAGCTGTTTCCATCAAAGTTGGTATTAGAGCTTTCAGTTAAAAATAAAGAAGTACGTGTGTCACAGTTTTTGAAAATTCCACCCCAAAATCTAATTCCACGCGGACGAAGTCGCGGGGGCAAAAGCTAGTCTAAATATATAAAAGAAAAAGATGACTCACTGCCTGACTGACTGACTTATAGCTCCATCTTAGAACGATCTTAATTTACGGAACTTTTTTCTATAAAAACTCCATCAAGTGATAGTAGCAAACAATTGGAAACCGGAACAGGTACTCATAGAAGAAAGTGTATTCTATACTTCAACAATGCTTAAATCTTCTCTTCTTCTCTTCTCTAAATACAAAATAAAAGGAAAATGATTGACTGACTGACTGATCTATCAACGCACAGCTCAAACCACTGGTCGGATTGGGCTGGGCATAAAGATACCATGACGTAAGCATTCGTGAAGAAAGGATTTTTAAAAAATCAGCCCCTAAAGGGGTAAAATAGGGGTTTAAAAATAGAACTTAACGTGAGCGAAGCTGGCAAAAGCTAGTACTTGTTATAAATGCGAAAGTGTTTATTCGTTGGTTTGTCCTTCAATCACGCGGCAACGGAGCAACGGATCGAAGTTATTTTTTGCATGAATATAGTTGAGGACTTGGAGAGTGATATAGGCTGTAATATCCTCTCAAAATCGATATTTTTATCGCGGAAAATCAAAAAGTTCCACCAGATAAAATACACAATTTTGGGATGGGATAAACTTTTACTTCTAAGAAATAATTGGCTTCACGAATCAGGAACTTTATTAACGGAATCCCCCGCCCTTCGGATACAATTTGCTGACCAATTTGTTATCTCTACTAATCTTCTGTAACTTTGGAATCATACTGAAACATCAGATTAAATTACTGTTGATAATAATCCATTCATTAGGCATTTCCTAATGCCTAATGAATGGATTATTCCTTCCATGTACCTTACAAGTACCTAATACTTCGTTTATGGTTACCACACATACGTGTACGGAAATAATAAATTTTTAAGCTATTGCATAGCTTCTATCGCGGGCCAGCGTGGAGACCGAATCCAGAACGAAAATAACCTGACACGGGACTCCTCTACGGTGAGCCGCTAGATGGCGCATTTTTACGCATCATATAAAATGCTATGCAATGGCTTTACCGCGGCAGTCCCCGAGTGCCACACGTCTTTTTTGTGAATTCTCTTATTTTCTGGGATGAAAGTTATGTGTTTCAGCCAAATCGATTTCGTCGCTGCGGCGTGATTGAGTAACAAACATCCATCCTTTCATAAGTCCATCCATACATCCATACTTCCGCATTTTGTTGGTAGGATTAATTAATTGTTTAACGGTCACATCGTGCCGCTATTTTAGGTATTAGACTAATTTTTCTTTTTTCTTATACAATAAAAATAAAGGTTTTTAATATTATAACACAATGTCATTTTTCTTTTTTTAATACTTATCTCAACTAGTCTCGAAAATATAGAGCTTTCAAGTTTCCTGTTAGAAAAAGAGAAAAAAAGAGCGCTATTGCAACATGACGTCACATTTCAGTAACTCCATACACTCTCCATAAGAGACGGATCGCAGTAAAACAGCTTATAAATTATTTGTCTTTGACTGATTTATTTTCTGTTTTTACAAATGTAGGACACAATCCAGAAATGGGGATTTAGAACTCTAAACTAATCACGCCTTAAGAGATCTGATCTCTTAAAACGCTGAAACCCTACCTAAAGCCGTCTCCAACCGCCCCTATAACGGCCCCTGTCCTCACATCTAATCTATTTAACCGCAACACGTCAGACAAACCACCATCTGAACGTGAGGGTAACTATCAAAGATATCAAAGTATTATTTAATCAACAATTAAACCAAAATTGCATATCTTTACTATTTCAATATTTCGCTAATACATAATAACCACGACAACTCTAACCAACCGCTAATCTAACTCTCTACTGATTAGAGATGACGGGCGACAACTAACTTCAGACGACTGACTCGACACAGAATGACGAATGAATCAATACACGCTGTACGCTTCCCTTTTATGGACCGAACGAGTGGGGAGGGAACAATGATACCAATGCTACGAAACTACCGTCATGAAACGTTACAAGACTACCGTCACTAAATGGCGCTTTAAACAATAATCACTCTAATCCTACTTTCCTACAAATAATTATACTTAATATTAATCAGTTGGCCAGTGTTGCCGACAGTCGGCCATCCAAATCGAGTCGTTCGACCTCGGGCGACTGACAACAAGGTACGGCAGCTTAAAAACACTGTATTATAAGTTCTTAGCTCCACGAATAATACAAATTCTATATTAATTATAATATTAACGCAACATATATATGCAAAACTATGGGTCCTGTAACCTGAAAATAAAACATTATTATTATTATTTAAGGACCAGGGTTGTCCAGAACCTAACAGGACCAGGGTTGTCCTGAAATCTTTCATTTAAGGACCAGGGTTGTCCAAAAATGAATACCGGACCAGGGTTGTCCAGTACCTAACAGGACCAGGGTTGTCCCGACATTAGGGGACCAGGGTTGTCCAAAGCATAACAGGACCAGGGTTGTCCCGAAATTAGTGGACCAGGGTTGTCCAGTATGTTAACAGGACCAGGGTTGTCCTTTATATTTTTAACACTGTTACTAAAGTAAGGCATACCTTATAGTGGCCATACATTCTACTCTTCAGTTCAGTGTGGTACGAATCAGTCGGATCAGTAGTTCAATTCTATAGACGACTCAGTTTAACCATAAGGTCAAGAAACTAGAAGAGTCAAGTAAAAATAAACAAGTGATATCTGTCTACGATGTACTTTACATCGCTTGCCACGTAATCGTGGTTGTATACCAAAATCCCAAAAATTAACAAACTGTTTAATGTCAGTCAGTCAAATCAAATTTGCTTAGTCAAAACATCAATCAAAGTTTGATAGCTTGGTCTAACCTGACTTTAACTAATGATTCAATGATTCAAATAAGAAAAGTAAATTTCTTTAAAGTCGACAACTAATATTTAAATAAGGTTCTTTTCAATTATGTAAGTCAGTGCAAGTACATCTCGTAATATGCGCATGTGCGGAATTATCACTAATTTCATTGATAGCATCCCTTAATTATACGCGTAGGTTATCTTTATTCACCAATTAATAATTTAACTGAGACGAATGAACTACCACCGGTACATATTTATGTGACAAATTTTCTATTTAACAAATAAGTGACACCAGCAAATTAAACAAAGTACCCGTTTAAGTTTTATCAAAAATCTAAATAACTGAATACCATCGAAGGTACTACCCAAAATTACTACTCACTTTTGTAGAAATTAGAAATGGAACCAAAAGTTGTTTGATATTTGTTACTGCGTGAGCACTTGTCAACACTAGTTCCATTCAACAACTTTGAAATCATCAGCAAAATTAATCGAAACACTAACAACCATATATGTACGAGATAAACACGAGCCACTTAACCAATTTTGTTTTGTTTCATGTTTAACTATTTCACGAATTTAATTTCACCTTCATTTGCACAACGTAATATTAATATCACGCATGATTTGCAAAACAACCTTTAATAAATAGGACTCTGCTAAACTATACTCTGAATAAAAAACACTTTACTTTATTTGTTTACCAGTTTTCGTAACTGCTCAATTTACAATTCAAAATAAACAACTCACTCAAATCGAAACACCAAAATTTCACTCCTATCGTCAAAACATATTGGAAACGTCAGCAAACTATAAGAAACATTATTATAGATCAATAAGATAACCACAAACCACATAATCAAATTTGTTTTACTTGAAGACAGTAACTGAACTACACACGTCTCGAATTTAATTTTCTACCTTCGTTACGCAACTATAACTTTTGCAACACGATCTTTAATAAACAAACTGTGCAATCTATACTTCGATTACCCACACTATATTTTATGAGAATACCCGGTTTGATAATTGCTCATTGTACGATAAATTTAAATCACAATGCGTCACATATTACGAAATGCACCAACGTAAACGGGGATAACTCAATTTAATTATCTCTTCCAAAGATAATTGGACAAAGAATGATAAACAAGGAACATTATAAAGAATCACTACACCGAAATTCATCAACTGTTGAATAATATCACAAATCTCGCAATGGCTGTACTTTCTGAATTCTTTTAAGCGCATCTACATACGAGATCGCACATTAACTAGTTTTCACGAAACCACAATATTTTAAGCTATTCGACCAAACAGGAATCTCATTTTTCCATTTAACTTAACTCGTAAAGTCAACACTGATTCTTTGTTAACCTTCGCATAAAAGAGGTTAGAAAAAGGTTTCTAGCTAACGTAACTATAGCGGGCATGAATTTGCCATGATTTTACTCAAATGGTCAAAAATATATTGGAAACTTCTTACCGACACGTAGGCTTGTACTTAGCAAAGCACATCTCATGTGCAACTGGCACGCCGTGGCAGGCGTCGCAACAAGCAACGATGTGCTCGGCAGGCGCCAACCGGTGACACGCAGAGAAGCCGCGTTCACCGCTGCGACCCGCTACAGCGCGCTCGGCAGCGCGCAGACAGGTGAGGCGCGCACAAGCGCGTCATCGGCGCAGCGACACGTTCTGACGTGCTCGCCAGCGCGCAGACAGGTGAGGCGCGCAGAAGTGCGTCATCAGCGCAGCGACACGTTCCGACGCGCTCGCCAGCGCGCAGACAGGTGAGGTGCGCAGAAGCGGCCTCAGCAGCGCAGCGACGCGCACCAACACGCTCGCCAGCGCGCCGACGCGAAACCAGGCACCGTGGCAGACAGCAACGCAGCACACATTACTGAAGCCGCTGCTGCTTGGCACCGCGTTTGCACAAAGTACCTTTATGCAACTACCTGCAAACTATAGCACAAATTGGCACACGCTCGTTTACCTAAACGAGTCAACGACTCGTTTCAACAAGAACACTGTATTCCTGCTCAATGTCAAAACCGAACATCAAAAGGGAAGTGTTTTCCTTTTTCCAAATCTCCCAAAACCACAGATGTGAATCGAACAGTAAAAGTTATTCGCTCGAACGTGAAGACAAAAACTAACGGCTGTGTGTGAGGTTATCAAGGCTAGTAGTGAGCATAGGTCTATCCCACTTCTAAACTGTAGGACACAATCCAGAAATGGGGATTTAGAACTCTAAACTAATCACGCCTTAAGAGATCTGATCTCTTAAAACGCTGAAACCCTACCTAAAGCCGTCTCCAACCGCCCCTATAACGGCCCCTGTCCTCACATCTAATCTATTTAACCGCAACACGTCAGACAAACCACCATCTGAACGTGAGGGTAACTATCAAAGATATCAAAGTATTATTTAATCAACAATTAAACCAAAATTGCATATCTTTACTATTTCAATATTTCGCTAATACATAATAACCACGACAACTCTAACCAACCGCTAATCTAACTCTCTACTGATTAGAGATGACGGGCGACAACTAACTTCAGACGACTGACTCGACACAGAATGACGAATGAATCAATACACGCTGTACGCTTCCCTTTTATGGACCGAACGAGTGGGGAGGGAACAATGATACCAATGCTACGAAACTACCGTCATGAAACGTTACAAGACTACCGTCACTAAATGGCGCTTTAAACAATAATCACTCTAATCCTACTTTCCTACAAATAATTATACTTAATATTAATCAGTTGGCCAGTGTTGCCGACACAAATGTTATTCATACATGTTACATTTTCGATTGTGATTCGAATATCCACATTTTGACGACAGCCGCTACACCCAATTTCGATATTGTCATTTCGCGTATAGTACGTTTATCTCACGAAGTTACGGGCGCTTTACTTTTCAGGAGCCTAGGTGGGAGCGGTCAGGCGCGAGCAAGCTCTCGTTCACACTTATACAGATACGACACACACACACACACAACCATGAGCCACGAAGGCCATGAGCCCTCGTGAAATGAAAGAACTATAATAATATGAGGTGTGATACTCAGTACAACGGGAATGGGTCTTACTTTGGGAATGGGTCTGGCTTTGACCGCCCGTCTTGACATGCGTTGGATTGGTGTACCTACGTATGCATTTTTGCATTTTTGAAGCTTTATTGTGGAAGCACTGTATACATAGCATAGCTTTGTAAAAAAAAAAATTTTTTTGAAAAGAGCAACTGCTGAGTTTGAGTTTCTTGCCGGCTCTTCTCAGCAGAATCTGCATTCCGAACCGGTGGTAGATTTATGACGTGTCATAAGAGCTACAAGTTAGCCTACATGAAATAAATAAATTTTGAATTTTGAATTTTGAATACGAGTACCTTAAAAAAGAACTAATCGGCCAAAAATCTACGTAAACTTTAGTTGAAGATAAAATATACATGAATACTACTCTCTAGTCTCTGTTCATTGTAAATGCAACGCCTGTTTATTTATTAACGTCTTTTCGGCAGCTCTACGTGTTTCAATATTAAAGAAACAGGAAAGATAAGAGAGATTAGAAAAGCAGGGATGAAAATGCAGGTGTAAAATGTATTTTTTATTATTAAAATGTTACAATTAAACTTATAGCTAAACTAAACTAATTAGTTATTACTATACAAATCATACCAGCGTATAGTAGTGCCAAGAATACTGGCTGCATTTTCGCGCTGGATAGCCAGGCTGATCCGTTGTGCAAAAAATGAGCCAAACCTTCTGTCACCAGATGAGGCAATTAACCGCGGTGAAATGTATCGTAAATTTTAAGCTATTGCATAGCTTCTATCGCGGGCCAGCGTGGAGACCGAATCCAGAAATTCCGTAACGAAAATAACCTGACACGGGACTCCTCTACGGTGAGCCGCTAGATGGCGTTGATAAAAAATGCTATGCAATAGCTTTACCGCGGCAGTCCCCGAGTGCCACACGACTTTTTTTTTTTAATTTATAATTTCTGAATTGTCTCTGGTCTGGTCTGGTGGGAGGCTTTGGCCGTGGCTAGTTACTTTACCGTTAAAGACTTGCCGCCAAGCGATTTAGCGTTTTGGCACGATGGCGTGCAGAAACAGATTAGGGGTTGAATTTACACTGCTATACCCCTTCCAAGTTAGCCCGCTACCATCTTAGACTGCATCGTTACCGTTAAAGACTTGCCGTCAAGCGATTTAGCGTTTTGGCACGATGGCGTGCAGAAACAGATTAGGGGTTGAATTTACACTGCTATACCCCTTCCAAGTTAGCCCGCTACCATCTTAGACTGCATCGTTACCGTTAAAGACTTGCCGTCAAGCGATTTAGCGTTTTGGCACGATGGCGTGCAGAAACAGATTAGGGGTTGAATTTACACTGCTATACCCCTTCCAAGTTAGCCCGCTACCATTTTAGCCTTTATCGCCGCTTACCATCAGGTGAGATCGCAATCAAGGACTATCTTGTCATTGAATAAAAAAAAGAGAGTGTTCGTTTGTCCTCTTTAACACTAAAGTCTAGATATTTCAGGATTACAAAGCACGTAGTCCCCCTGTCGCCGCAAAAGAGTTATTAGCTTCCTTTTGGCAAGTTATCAAAAACGTACCTCAAGGGAGCTTGGATAATGGGCTGGAAATCGATTCTAACGGTCTGCATTCACATTTAAACCACTATTAGGGGAATTCAGACGTTTTTTAGTATTCAAACGTTAGAGCATTTTAAGGGTACCCGCCTTTTTTAACCGAATTCCAGAGAAAGAGGAGGTTCTCAATTCGTCGGAATCTTTGTTTTTTTTATGTATGTTCCCCGATTACTCGAAGACCAATTTGGAAAATTCTTTTTAAGCTATTGCATAGCTTCTATCGCGGGCCAGCGTGGAGACCGAATCCAGAAATTCCGTAACGAAAATAATCTGACACGGGACTCCTCTACGGTGAGCCGCTAGATAGCGCATTTTTTATCAACGCCATCTAGCGGCTCACCGCTAGATGGCGTTGATAAAATGCTATGCAATAGCTTTACCGCGGCAGTCCCCGAGTGCCACGCGTCTTTTTTGTTTGAAAGGGTATATACTTCTCAGGTGGTCCTATTGTTATCAGGTCAGGATCTGATGATGGGATCCTGGAGAAATCGAGGGAGATCTTCATTGATATATTTGTAGTGCTGTTTGAAGACGGTTTTGTTAAAAGTTGAATTTTTATGTTTATAATATCGTTTACTACGAGATAAGGTTGCGCTTGACCTCAATAAATGCTAGAGAGTACTGATGAAGTCTAGGTTGGAGCGCGCTTGCCTAGAACTAAAGTTTCGAACTTGTCCCCGGCTGCAGTTGCCTCTGCCATTGGCAGCTTGTCGCTCGTGTATATGAGCCCTGAGTTTATTATTATGTCTTTCATTCCGCTTTGATTTCGCGGCTGAGAGGACCATAAAAAAGTAAATAATACTTTAACTTAACTGGTGTAAGCTTTTAAGTTTCTACTTATAGTACGAAGCAAACGAAGTGGCAGATTAACGTCGCTCTAGTGTCACGTTCAGCGAAAGCCTGCAAAAGCGTATTATATTTTATGAGCTTAAATAAAATCGCATTATGAAGTATAACTTTCAAGTTCTTTGGGACAGTCAAGTGTATTGGTGTGAATGGTCCGGGAGGTAGCGTTGCATTTTAGCTAGTGATTTCAATCCGATCGATTGCCATCATTTATATCTATATATATTTCGCTAATTCTTTTTTTGTTGTGTTTGTTATAATTGTCAGGAGAAGGTTCTTAAAAAAGAAAAAATTAAGAAAATTGCTCGAAAAATTAGAAAATTTAAGAAAACTTAACCACCATATTAAATTATTTCTAATGTAACCGCTTTTACAATTCAAACTTTTTTGATGTAACCTTATGGCGTTTGACATAACATTGACAGAATGCGTGCTGCCAATTTCGTCAAAGAGTTTCAATATTCATAGTTAAGACAGGACAACGTCTGTCGGGTCCGCTAGTTTTCAATAGATTTCGGCTGACTCTCAAGTGAACCGACCGTCAGCTGACGCACCCGCGGGTCTGGTGGTTGTGGGAAAACTCCAATTAAGCTAGACCTCTAAATTTTATGAGCGCCCATACAGCTCAGAGGTCTATCTTAATTGGCGTCAACTATGTATGAATGTTAACGGCAGGATCTCCGAAGACAGCCTGTTTTTGATTCAATAGTAAACAATCTTATTATTCTTAGTTTTGATAGGTTAAAAATATACGTTGTAGTTTAATATACGTTCTAAATTATTTTACCGTTCAAAAGTCCATATTTTGAACTTCACTCGATCAAATAATATTCCGAAAACAGTGTAGTTTTTAATTGTTTTTCAGGTTGTATTAATTATAGTATATCAAAGTTAAACTAAAAAAAAATGTCAAAACATAGGCAAAAGCTTTTAGAAGAATATTTTACCGTTAATTTTTCTCTAAAAAGTTTTCTTTTTTTTATCATGACTGTTTTACTTTTTTTTATAACAAAGTGGCTCGTGCACCTCACTTCAATTGCTTGCAAGTTACTGCGGCCGAAGATCGTGCCCTTAAGTGTAAGGGGACATTAATTTTCCGCTGCTCTTAGACTTTCAGGGCCTGATCATTTTCTACCACAAAACCACTATTTCATCTTGTACACTCTCTAAGGTAGATACCGGCGAAATTTGTATGGCCGCCATCTTGAATCCGCCATTTTGCTGTTTTTCTTTCAGCTCCTGCTAATTGGATGATATTTCAAGTGACTTTTGTTTGAATACCTCCCACCTATCTTCAATACTTTGAACGTGCTCCTCACTTGTCTCCGAAATCCTCAATCATCAGCTCCCTCCATATTTTTCTTAAGAATGAATTTTTGTTCTCTATACAAAATAATCAGAAATTTTGAAAAGGAACCGTATCAAAGTCTTGCATATATTTTGTACGAAAAAAATAAATTCTGCCATCTTTAATTTTTTTCTATTCATCAAGTAGACCATCGGGTCCTGATCTAATTTTTCCAAGAAACTACTCTTCCACCTATTACAGTCTCCTAGATAGACACCGATTAATTAATAACATTTTGGTTTAAACCGAATCCGGTTAATCAACGCGGACGAAGTCGCGGGCACCAATTTACTAAAACAGGTAGGTATAACGGTAGGTACGGTGTACATATTAGATCGGTATTTGGAACAAAGCGAATACCGTTATGTTAATTTGTCATATCCCCACCCGCAAGGGGATACGTTGGCCAAACAATGTACGGGCAAGTGGAACAATATTTGTTACGTGCTGGCGCTTAATTGCTATCTCTAGTGCAGATGTTCTAGGATATATTCTATTTTTAACCGACTTCCAAAAAAGGAGGAGGTTCTCAATTCATCGGAATCATTTCTTTTTGATTATTGGATTGATTGGGTATGGTAGATTGAATGCCATATCCCTTCCAAGTTAGCCCACTACCATCTTAGACTGTATCGTCACTTACCATCAGGTGAGATCGCAGTCAAGGACTATCTTATTATGAAATTAAAATAAAAAAATATTGTTTGTATGTTCCCCGATTACTCGAAGGTGCCTGGACCGATTAGGAAAATTATTTTTCACGTGATTATTTTTTTATTCTATATAAGATGCTTGCGATTTTTTTTTAATACATAGACTAGCGCTTGAGTGCGATCTCACCTGAAAGAGTTTTCTTTGTGTTTGCAAATAGCTGTTTAATTTCGACGAAAAAGAAATGGCGAGAATGTACAATGACCACAGTCAGAGAAAAAATCCTTTATAATTCGAAGACAATATAACATTATACAATTTGTTATATTTGGAAGTCTATCGGTTGATAAAAAAAGAAGATGCCACAGCTGCTTACTTACGGTGATTTCCCAACTACTCGATACTTTTACCTCATCACTAAAGTTAACACGTCAGACTGCAGATTATAGTCTATAATCTATACTATTCTCTTTCTGATGCATAGCGTTATCTCTCCCGATAGCTCTCGATGGAGAGGTACAGTTTCTTCCATGCGCATAAGTAGGTACTATCCTGAAAGAATTATTATTTCACATTTAATTTAATGCACGCACGCGGACGCTCAAGATGTCTTATCTATATATATAAAATTCAAAGTCCTGACTGACTGACTGACTGAGATATCAACGCGCAGCCTAAACTACTGAAGTTAAAAACTTGAAATTTTTACAGTTGGTTTCTTTTATGACGTAGGCGCACACTAAGAAAGGATTATTGGAAATTCCACCCCTAAGGGGTTTAAATAGGTGATGGAAGTTTATATGAAACTCCGTCATTTTTCAAGCTGTTTCCATCAAAGTTGGTATTTGAGCTTTCAGGTAAAAATAAAGAAGTACGTGTGTCACAGTTTTTGAAAATTGCACCCCAAAACCTAATTCCACGCGGACGAAGTCGCGAGGGCAAAAGCTAGTTATCGATAACGTAATATCGCCTAAATAACAACTCTAGCTCTTACGTCATCATTCCTTAAGATTCCTCGGAGCTCGCGCGCGGACTGTAAATAAATTGATTTTGGCATTCCCTTGACCTTTTTTGTTGACGCTTAGACCTCAAAATATGGGGCACTTGAAACAGAATGCCCCATTGTATTCTCACATACCCTTTACTTTGAAATACAAAACATATTGTATTTTCAAATACCCTTTTCTGAAGGTTCTGCCACAGAAATAGAATTGTGCCGTCAGTTAATTAAAACACAGGCCAATAGTTTTAAATTTTGCGACTCATCAGGTAAGACTGTAAATTGTATATATATTTTTATTAATATTTTTAAGCTATTGCATAGCTTCTATCGCGGGCCAGCGTGGAGACCGAATCCAGAAATTCCGTAACAAAAATAACCTGACACGGGACTCCTCTACGGTGAGCCGCTAGATGGCGTTGATAAAAAATGCTATGCAATAGCTTTACCGCGGCAGTCCCCGAGTGCCACACGTCTTTTTTATATAGTATATTTTCACCCGACTACGGCATAGCCAAAAGGAAAGGTAATGATTTTAGCAGTCTATGTATGTATGTATGTATGTATGTATTTACGTATTTTCAATCGTAGCGCCTAAACTACTGAGAGAATTTTGATGAATGAGGTATCAATCGATACGTATTATGGTCCGAGTGGCAAAGACTACATTTTTATATGAATAAAATCATAATGTTGGATTTTATATCCAATTTTTTTATCATCCTAGTCGAATGCATACAAACAATCACTGGCACTAAGTTCAGTCAACATCACATTATTTTTTCACTAAGGACAGTGTCCATAAAAATAATTCATTAAAATCCGCTTAGTAGTTTAGACCTATGGCGGAAAATACGTAAATCTTCTTCTAATATATAAAAGGTAAAGGTGACTGACTGACTGATCGACTGACTGACTGACTGATCTATCAACGTACACCTTAACCACTGGACGAATCAGGCTGGGGATACAGGTAGCTTTTATGACGTAGGTATCCGCTAAGATTTTTTTTGAAAATTCTACCCCTAAGGGGATAAAATAGTGGAATGAAAAATCTAACTTAACGTGAGCGAAGCCGCGGGCAAAAGCTAGTAGAAACACATTGCCAAAATCATAACCCTTCCTTTTCGAATTGTCTTAGTCTGGTAAAAATAAGATTTCTGTACTTAGCTGCCTTTTAGTGAACGATCGGCCGAATTCAGGGCCAGTCATCCTTTTTCAGTGTTCGGTAAAAAGGGGATCATGAAATAAAATGGCGGTTGACGCGAGAATCAAGGGCGATTTAGCCGGCTTCCCGAACGACTTAAAGGATTTCCGATTTTGTGGGACTCTAACTGATGATTGCTTCAATTATTTTCCGCTTTAATTTTAATGTAGTAAGTAGGTATATCTTGTAACTAGCTTTAACCTGCGGCTTCGCTCACGTTACGTTCAATTTTTTAAACTCCTATTTTACCTCCTTCGGGGTTGAATTTTGAAAAATCCTTTCTTAGCGGATGACTACGTCATCATAGCTACTTGTATGCCAATTTTCAGCTCGATCGGTCCAGTGGTTAGAGCTGTACGTTGATAGATCAGTCAGTCAGTCAGTCACCTTTGCTTTTTAAATATTTAGATTCACGAGGGCGCGTGGCCCATGGTTGTGTGTGATTTTGTTTTTTTTTTGTTTGAAAGGTGAATTAGTCGGGAGTGTTCTTAGCTATGTTTGTTGAAAATCGGTCCAAGATGGCCGCCGCCACAAAATGGCGGATTACATATTTTTATTTTAACGATTAGGCACTGACTAGCGATTCGGATGTTGTAACATGTCGGTTTTAAATTTTTAATTTACACTTGTTTGTTTCATGCTCTTCTTGTTTAAAATGCATAGCAAATCTGTACCTACTTAATATAATAAAGTGGAAGAGTTTGTTTGTTTGAACGCGCTAATCTCTGAAACTATGGGTCGGATTTGAAAAATTCTTTTTGCATCTGATAGCCCAATTCTTGAGGAAGGTTATAGGCTATTCAATATCTCGATACGACTCTTAGAACCCGAGCAAAAAGAAAAAATAGCGCGGGCGAACAATGCGATGCGGTAAGTCGGTGGTCGAGGGCGGTCACCCGACGAGAACCGAACAAGAACCGAACCGAAGGCTATTTATTAATCCGGAAGATCAAAGCGTTCCCACGGGATTATTAAAAACTAAATCTACGCGGATGAAGTCGCGGGCAACAGCTAGTTAAATATAAAACACTAGCTTTTGCTCGCGGCTTCGCTCACGTTAAATTCGATTATTTAAACCCCTATTTTACCCCCTTAGGGGTTGAATTTTCAAAAATCCTTTCTTAGCGGATGCCTACGTCATAATAGCTGTCTGGATGCCAAATTTCAGTCCGATCCGTCCAGTGGTTAGGGCTGTGCGTTGATAGATCAGTCAGTCAGTCAGTCAGTCAATCAGTCACCTTTGCCTTTTATATATTTAGAAGATAAACTGACCAATATAGATCTTGAAGTAAATTTTTTAAGTGTATTGTACTATACGATAATAAACTCTAATTTAACAACCCTTAACTCAAACTTATTCAATTCGAAAGCTTTCTAGTACAATTTACTGAGGTACCTACTCTGCCTCGAATAAATCGAGTTAACCCAGCTTGCTTTGGGTTATCCTTTCTAATAATAAATAAGGTTTCCGGACAATATAGAAACCTTTTATGTAATAGCTAGTCTTACCCTGGGACATTACCCATGTTACATGTCTCATAAATTGAGTAGAAAAGTATATAGAAAAACTAGATTATGCCCGCGACTTTTCCGCGTGGATAGTGATTTTTCGATTCCCATGGGGACTCTATAGTTTTCCGGGATAAAATATGATAATAGCCTATGTGTTAATCCTGGGCATGAGCTATCTCCATTCCGAATTTCAGCCAAACCAGTTCATCCGTTATGGCGTGAAGAAGTAACAAACACACACACACACACACACACACACCACACACACACACACACACACACACACACACACACACACACACACACACACACACACACACACACACACGCGCGCGCGCGCAAACTTAGTGTGATACTTACGATTATAACTAGTTGAATAAAATGTGTGGGTTACAATAAGTAACTATGCTTATTAGTATACGCTGCGATTTAGTCGTTCATCTTGAAATTGGTCTGTAAACCAGTACTCGTAAGCCGAATTTAGACTGTGAAATTAGTGGCATGAAATTAGTTTCATGACATTAATTTCATCAACAATTTCACGTGTGAAAATAAAAAAAAAATAGTTGGCAACATCTCAATTGATTTTCAATAGATATAAGCAAGATATAAGTAAAAATACACAATCCCGCGGGGTAGTTCGAAAATACAACACGCCTAAAAAATTCATTGCGCCGAACATGAAACGTCGCGCGGACTATTTCGAGTGTTATAATTTATTTTATTTCCCTCCGACGGCGGCGGAATTACAATGAAATTTGTAAAGGAAGACTCGTTTGTCCCCACTTCCATTTTTCCCCCTCAATACTCGTTTTTCATTTTGTCCCCACTCGAGTTTCCCCCAATAACAGTGAACATTGTATCTCCTACAAATCTATAATATCTGTAGACAAACTGCCACCTCCGAAATTCGGTAGTTAAGTTATAAAGAGGAACGCTAAGTTAAACAATAGTTTGAACTTAGTTTTACACAGTTCTGGAGTCTAGGTTGGTTGGAACTTGTTAAGCTTTGTTTTCACGCTTCTTCGTCAGTTGAACAGTTTGTGTTACTTGCTTGCTGAATTAATTTTGACAACAACCAACCAATTGTTTAATTAGGATGACCAATTATTTCCCAAAAAACAAATCTATATATATAAAAATGAATCCCAATTTCCTTGGTCATCGCATCACGCGTGAACGGCTGGACCGATTTCGCTAATTCTTTTTTTATTGTGTTTGTTATTGTTAGGAGAAGGTTCTTATGAAAGAAAAAATTAAGAAAATTGCGCGGAAAATTAGAAAATTTAAGAAATATTAACCACCATATTAAATTATTTCTAATGTAACCGCTTTTACAATTCAAACTTTTTTGATGTAACCTTATGGCGTTTGACATAACATTGACAGAATGCGTGCTGCCAATTTCGTCAAAGAGGATGTAAAAAAACTTAAGACAGGACAACGTCTGTCGGGTCACATATATTTTCATTCCGCAAATTATGAATCATGATATAATCATCGTTATAAAACTCTAGTTCTATAATATTCACATGACAAAACAATTATTACCAGACAAATAAAATTGTCATTTCATAAAAATATCGTTTAACAAACAATTGATTTATTAATCGTATTAATTAGCAAAACAACGCATGTCATAATTTCTTTTGATAAAAGGAACTGTTTAATAAATACTTTAAGAATTTACAAAATCATTTTTATCAAAATAATTCGAAATCTGAGCACGCTTTGTAAAACGCGAAACAAAAAGTCTTAGAAGAGGTTCTGAATGAAGCGAGCCTACGAGATCGAGTAGAGCGAAAGGGGAGCTGACGAGCGAAGCGAGCCGCCGACCTTCGCAGCGAAACGTTCCCTCAAATATGGTTGAGCGAAGCAATGGCTGGATCATGCGTCATGCTCGTGAACGGGTGCCACCAACGGAAATGGGTCTGCTTTTGCCTGCCTGTGTTAACATGTATTGAATTGTATTTATTTGTATTTGTATTGTATTTATTTTTACTTGTATTGTACTCAGGAAAATTCATCGCGGAAGCACTGAATACATAGCATAGTTTCAATAACAATTGTAAAATTTTTATTTTTTTGAAAAGAGCAACCGCCGAGTTTCTTGCTGGCTCTTCTCGGCAGGAAAGGCATTCCGAACCAGTGGTAGATTCATTGACGATTCAAAAGTGCTTGTAAAAGTTTATTTGAATAAAAAATATTTCTATTCTATTCTAAAACAAAGAATCGCATCCGAGACTGTCGTCGGGAATCGAATGCGAGACCTCCCTCTTTACATTCACAGGTCGTTAGTACCAAGGAAGTAAGGACGTGGCTTTTGAGAATTGCATATTTAATTTAAAGCCTTTGTTAGCAACCCGACTCAGCTAACTACACATTTATATACAAGTACACTCGTTCATGACGAGAGTAATGTTGATAAATAGAGCATAATCCCGCCCCGGCCGGATAAGCCGCCTGTCAACTACGTGAAGGGGGATTGCGAGATCAAAATATACATGTATTATGTATAATAACGCATAAATTATACATTTGTACAATTTGCCAGTAGGTACAGTAGGCATATATGTGAAATCTGCCAATCCACACTTGGGCTGCGTGGTCAGTGGTGGACTATGGTTCTTCGAGAGGAGACTTTTGTCCAGTAATTAATGCTCAGGGTCAGGATCACTCAGTGGGTGATGGGCGAATAATGCAATTTTTTTTTAAAGAATATTAGCCAAGCTGAAGTTTACTAATATCGTCCTATCCCCTCCAAGTAAGCGGAAAGCTTGTGCTAGGAGTGGGTACGACAATAGTGCAACGTGTGGGATTCGAACCTGCGACCTTTCAGTTTTGAGTCCGCACCTTTGACCGTTGGGCTATTGAGGTTAAATTAACAAATAACGATTTTCAGAAGAATTTAATGATAAAATTGGAATGACCTAATTTTAGCAACTAAATAATTGACAAAATAAACTTAAAACTAAATTACTACTAAAATTAAAACTTAATTAAATCTAAGACTTCATTATTAATTTCGTCACCAATTTACACTTTTTAATTGGTGACGTGACGTGACTTTTTAAGGTTCGGTGATCAGCTAAATAGAGCCGAAAGAAGATCATTTTATTCAAAATCTATTGGTCATAATACTATGAAAAAAAAGGGAGTTACAATTGATCATATTTCTGGCCTGATGCCTGTTTCCAAAACACAATGACGTAAACTTTTTTCAATAGAAAAAAATTGCAAAGTTGCCTCTGCAAATACATGAATTCCCATTTTTCTCAGTTACCATACATTGATTTTTGTAAAATTTAAGTACAATTTGTTTGTCATATTTTACTACAAAAAATGGCAGTTTTAGATTTTTTTTACAGCGACTATTATAATTTAATCTTTTTTTATCACAATTTGTGTCTTGGCCGTTTTATTTCCCAGTAGCGGCTTCTTTGTCACTCGTACTCAATTAGACAGTGATCGCTGAGGCGTGCTGCTAGATGGACCTGCGCTGCACTGCTCTCGCTCGGCTATCAAATAACATCGCGAAATATAATAATTGAAAATTGTTTTTGTTTTATGTTGAAGAGTATTTTGTATATTTTAGTGAAGTCAAATAGAGTGTACCTAGTTATAAGTTTGTATACAATATATTGTTAATAAATAAACCATAATATAGTTGTAAATAAATAAGTACTAAGTAGTAGAAATTTTGAAAATGAGTCCGAAAAAGAAAATGAACAAAATAAGAAGTCGGTTAAAAACAACAAAAGCAGATGGTGATAGTTATAAGTGTCTACCTACCTATTTTTAATTTTATCGTACAGTACGTAAATGTGCGTAAATCGGCTAATCAAATTGTTGTGTGGTACTTTACTATAATGTACCTTATTTTCGTCATTCTTTCTAGTAGAAATTTGGCTCCGTTAGTTTGGTCGCGATTTGATAATTAGAAATTGCAGGTTCGAATCTCAACTACGTTCATTTTGCATTTTCTAAAAAAAGGTTTTATGTTTTTTTTTTTAGGACAAGTGTTTTTTTTTTTCAAAATTAATTATAATAAGTAAAATTGTTTTTGTTTTATGTTGAAGACTATTTTGTATATTTTAGTGAAGTTAAATAGAGTTTACCTATTATTTTGTAAAGGTTTTGCATTATGTAAGGGATCATGAAATATCAATTTCATCATCAATTTTCAATTACTTGAAAAAACGTAATAATTGTTGAAATTACGTAAGTTACGTAATTTCTTCACAATTATTACGTTTTTTCAAATTACCTGCGAGATCAAATCAGAAATGAGGAGATCCGTAGGAGAACCAAGTTACCGACATAGCTCTGCGAGTCGCGAAACTAAAGTGGAAATGGGCGGGGCACATAGTTCGAAGAGCTGAAGGTCGTTGGGGTTCCAAGGTGCTGGACTAGCGACCTCACACAGGGAAGCTCAATGTTGGCAGATCCCCCACTAGGTGGACCGACGACATCAAACGAGTCGCATGGAGCCGCTGGATTCAGGCGGCGCAAGAACGAGATCTGTGGAAGTCCACGTAAGAGACCTTTGTTCAGCAGTAGACGTCTATGGGTTGACGAAGAAGAAGGTAAGTATCTAATAATAATGGTGTAATACCCCAGTTCGTCGTACAGTTCGGCTTATCAAACTGTAGTTAGCTAGTTAGGTATATCTATAGTTAGGTAGTTAGGTATAGCTATACTAGACCTTATTTTCGTCGTTTATAGTATTAGACGTTGGGCTTAGTCAGTGTAGGAGAGAGTTGATAGCTAGAAGTTACGGGTTCGGTTCTTCTACCGTGTTTGTTTTGCATTTTCTAAGCGCATTTTTTTAGGACAATAGTATTTTTTTTTTTCAAAATTAATTATAATAAGTTATATTTAATTTTCAGTCGGAAAAAAACGTTTGAAGCTCAGTTCTGAGGAACCATCAACATTGCAAGAGTGAGTAAAGCCTTTGCTCCGAATCTTGCGGGCAGCGGTGTGGCGACGGCGCACTATGGGACGAAATCATATAAACCGTCTCGAAAATCAATAACTTTTTTGTTTCTTGACATTTTGATTTGAAAATTTGTACACGTATTATTGAATGTATAAGCTACTAGAAAAATGAAACACCAGTATTTTAAAGATAATATTTATTTCGTGAGAGCATGTCAAAAATCAAATTATTTAATTTTCCATAAGTACTAAAAATTGAATTATAATACTTAAAATTATTTCATTTATTGTCATTTTAGTTATTTCATTAAAAATAAGTACTAGTTAAATAATAAGAATGATCTTATTTACATAATAAAAATTTTTTTCACCCATGGTTTCGTGTAGAGGACAAAAATTCATTCGGAGGAAAAATATCGAGAGAGCTGATGATTGAGGATTTCGGAGACGGTTGAGGAGCACCGGCCAGGGTATCGAAGATAGGTAGGAGGTGTTCAACCAAATGTCACTCGAAACCTCATCCAATTGGCAGAGAGCCGAACAAAAACTCCAAAATGGCAAATTCAAGATGGCGGCCATACAAATTTCGTCGGTGCCTATCTCGGAGACTATAAAAGATGGAAGAGTGGTTTCTTGGAAAAAGATGATCAGTACTTGAAGGTCTACTTGATGAATAGAAAAAAATTCAAGATGGCGAAATTAATTTTTTTCATATACAAAATATATGCAAGACTGTTAGGATTCTTTTTCAGAATTACCGATGATTTCAAATAGGACAAAAATTCATTCTTAGAAAAAATATGGAAGAAGCTGATGATTCAGGATTTCGAAGACGGGTGAGGAGAACGGCTAGGGTATTGAAGATAGGTGGAGGTTGCTCAAACAAAAATCACGCGAAACCTCATCCAATTGGCAGGGAGCTAAAAAAAAACCAAAATAGCGGAATCAAGATGGCGGCCATATAAATTTCGTCGGTGCCTATTTGACAAAGAATAAAAAATCGAAGAGTGGTTTTTTAGTAGAAAATGATCAAGCCCTGAAAGTCTAAGAGCAGAAAAACCGCGGTCCACTGCAGCGGGCCACGCACCCACGCGCTCTACTAGTTAATATATATATAGCTACTCGTGCTGATTCACTGATTCACTCACTCAGTCACTGACTCATTGATCACCTCTCCTGTAAAATTTTGTATGGAAAAAAATTTTTTCACGCATGGTTTCGTATAGAGGATAAAAATTCATTCGGAGGAAAAATATGGAGAGAGCTGATGATTGAGGATTTCGGAGACGGCTGAGGAGCACCGGCCAGGGTATCGAAGATAGGTGGGGGGTGTTCAACCAAATGTCACTCAAAACCTCATCCAATTGGCAGAGAGCCGAAAAAAAAACCCAAAATGGCGGATTCAAGATGGCGGCCATACAAACTTCGTTGGTGTCTATCTCGAAAACTATAAAAGATGGAAGAGTGGTTTCTTGGCAAAGGATGATCAGGACTCTAAGGTCTACTTGATGAATAGAAAAAAAATTCAAGATGGCGGAATTTATTTTTTCCATACAAAATATATGCAAGACTTTATGTGGCTCTTTTTCAAAATTTCTGATGGTTTCGTAGAGAGGACAAAAATTCATTTGGAGAAAAAATACGGAGAGAGCTGATGGTTGAGGATTTCTGAGACGGGTGAGGAGCACGGCCAGGGTTTCGAAGATAGGTGGAGGGTTCTCGAACAAAAGTCACTCGAAACCTCATCCAATTGGCAAGGAGCTGAAAAAAAATCCAAAATGGCGGATTCAAGATGGCGGTCATATAAATTTCGTCGGTGCCTATCTTGGAGAGTATAAAAAGTGGAAGAGTGGTTTTTTAGAAAAAGATGATCAGTACTCGAAAGTCTACTTAATGAATAGAAAAAAAATTCAAGATGGCGGAATTTATTTTTTCCATACAAAATATATGCAAGACTTTATGTGGCTCTTTTTCAAAATTTCTGATGGTTTCGTAGAGAGGACAAAAATTCATTTGGAGAAAAAATACGGAGAGAGCTGATGGTTGAGGATTTCTGAGACGGGTGAGGAGCACGGCCAGGGTTTCGAAGATAGGTGGAGGGTTCTCGAACAAAAGTCACTCGAAACCTCATCCAATTGGCAAGGAGCTGAAAAAAATCCAAAATGGCGGATTCAAGATGGCGGTCATATAAATTTCGTCGGTGCCTATCTTGGAGAGTATAAAAAGTGGAAGAGTGATTTTTTAGAAAAAGATGATCAGTACTCGAAAGTCTACTTAATGAATAGAAAAAAATTCAAAATGGCGGAATTTATTTTTTTCATACAAAATATATGCAAGTCTAAGATAAGGTTTCTTTTCCAAACTGATGGTTTCGCATAGAAGATAAAAATTCATTTGTATGAAAAATATGGAGGGAGTTGATGATTGAGGATTTCGCAGACGGGTGAGGAGCACGGTCAGGGTATTGAAGATAGGTTGAGGGTGCCCAAACAAAAATCACTCGAAACCTTATCCAATTGGCAATGAGCTGAAAAAAACTACCAAAATGGCGGATTCAAGATGTTGGCCATACAAATTTCGTCGATGTCTATCTTAGAGAATGTACAAGATGAAATAGTGGTTTTGGAAAAAGATGATCAAGATCCGAAGATCTACTTGGGGAACAGAAAACACGCGGTTCGCTTTAGCGAGCCGCGCACCCACGCGCCCTACTAGTAATTTTATATACCTAGAACTAAAATATTTTTATTTTTCAACATTATTCATAAAGGTCCTATTATCTGAGGATATTAATCCATGGAAAAATCTTTGGAATCATAACATTCGTCCCAACCATTTATGAGACGGTTTATATTATTTCGTCCCATAGTGCGGCGGCGGCACTATGGGACGAAATAAAAATTTTCTCTAAAATTGATAGTTTGCCCGAAATAGTTATTTGTTCAACAAGATAGCAAAGTTTTTTTGTTGCGAGTGCCTAGTTTGAATCCCGAGCGAGAGAAGGATTCTAAGTTAGAATCATAAAATATTTATTAGAACATTTTATTTATTTTTTATTCGATAACAAGATAGCCCTTGACTGCGATCTCACCTGATGGTAAGTGACGATGCAGTCTAAGATGGTAGCGGGCTAACTTGGAAGGGGTATAGCAGTGTAAATTCAACCCATAACCCTAGTCGGTTTCTACACGCCATCGTGCCGGAACGCTAAATCGCTTGGCGGCACGTCTTTGACGGCAGGGTGGTAACTAGCCACGGCCAAAGCCTCCCACTAGACCTGACCAGAGACAATTTAGAAATTAAAAATTCCTAAATTGCCCCCGCCGGGAATCGAACCCGAGACTTCCCGAGACCTTTTTTGAAAATCGGTTAAAAAAGTAGCCCATATTACTCCTACCATCAGCTATCTGCCAGTGAAAGTCCCATCAAAATCGGTCCAGCCGTTCAAGCGTGATGTTTCGACAAGGGAAATAGGGATTCATTTTAAAAACTAATCCACGCGAACGAAGCCACGGGCATCAACTAGTAATTTATCAATATATCAATATATAGAATATAGATTAAAAAATTAGGTAATAAATTAAAAAATACAACACCTAACTTAAAACACTATTTATTCAAATTATGTACTTAAGAAAATGTAAGTAATATTGAAATACATACTATGGTAAAAAAAAAAGCTAAAAATGAATAAGGAAATTAAAAAAACAATGTTTCATTACTGGCTAGGAATCGAACCTGTACTCTGTCTCTGAAATTAAACTGTAGCCATACCAACCGAGCCATATACGTTACAATATGATTGACGAAAATAAGTTACAGTACAGACCTAATATAGTTTTGTCAGCCGGACTGAGTCATTTCTTGCCGCCACCTTGTCGCTATCAAAGCTAATATTCCGCGCTCGCCCTAAATTCGTCCGGGGGCCCCCCGCGGTTGGCGGGACTAATACCGCGCGCTTTCCTCTGCCGCACCCCCTCAAATACCTAAAATTCGTCCAGAACCTCGTCTTAAGTGGTGACGGATTAATTTCGTAAAGCACGCTCTATAGATCTCAGCTTTAGTACCCAAGATACTGGCAGCGTTGCCCCTTCTGATAGCCAAACTAATAATTTAGTCAAGGTAACTCTTGGATCCTCTTTTAGACTACCTACCCTTTTTGAAAATTCTGTTACTTAATTTGTATTCAAAGTGAAGTGAAAATGTAAAAGCAAAGTTAAAAATAAACCGGCACTCATCGTAGCTCGAAAAAATAAGCGAGTAACGAGTTCACGTTAATTTAATTCCGATCGAAAACTACGTAGTACCTTCCACGTTCGTTGAAAATTAAAAAACGCCAACCGCGCTGACTTTCGCACAAAGGGTTCTGTCATCATCTCAAGCTCAACACATGCTACTATTACTTTTTTTAATCAATTTTTTTTGGGTTTTTTACCAGCTGGCACACCAAATCCCATCAAAACGTATAATAGACAAGCTTCCATCCCCTATTTAAACCCCTTAGGGGTGGAATTTCCAATAATCCTTTCTTAGTGTGAGCCTATGTCATAAAAGGAACCAACTGTAAAAATTTCAAGTTTCTAACTTCAGTAGTTTAGGCTGTGCGTTGATATCTCAGTCAGTCAGTCAGTCAGTCAGTCAGGACTTTGAATTTTATATATCAAAACATATACTAGATAAACTCAAACTCAAAATTATTTATTTCATGTAGGCCAACTTGTGGCTCTTATGTCAAGTCGAGAATCTACCACTATACACTTAACCTAATTAACAATAAACTTATCCTACTTAATACAAACTTAAACTATCACTTATGAAGTTACAAGCTTTTGGACAGCTTATAGTACCTCCTTCACCTTTATACCACAAAAAAGTGCGAGAAGTCGTGAGCGTTGGCATCCTTATGTGGTAGAAATCCAACCTACTCGAACGAAACGCTTTAATTCAACGTTTCTGATAAAAACCGCTAAGGTGTGGAACGTTCTTCTAGCATCCGTCTTTCCTGCCACTTATAATTTGGGTACCTTCAAGGCAAGAGAGAATAGGCATCTTTTAGGCAACGCGCTCCAACCTAGAGCTCATCAGTGCTATCCAATATTGATTGTCGTCAAGCTCAAGCCTATTTCGGATTAAAAAAACCTATGCTGTAATAGACAAGTAGACGGTCAGACAATAGAGGATTATTATTAGAGTCCTGATTGACACTTTTTGGTTACGGAACCCTAAAAAGTGAGCCGCTCGGAAATCTGCGGTCGACGCGGCACTTAATATAATGGCATTGGACACGCTACCTAGCTATTTACTGATTTCACTCAAAGGGTGCGGATACAATATTAATTTTCAGTATAAGCCTGAAACAAACAGAACGCGAAGCTTTTTGACATCCTTTTTTTTATTCGATGACAAGATAACCCTTGACTGCGATCTCACCTGATGGTAAGTGACGATGCAATCTAAGATGGCAGCGGGCTAACTTGGAAGGGGTATAGCAGTGTAAACTCAACCCATACCCCTAATCGGTTTCTACACGCCACCGTGCGGGAACGCTAAATCGCTTGGCGGCACGTCTTTGACGGTAGGGTGGTAACTAGCCACGGCCAAAGCCTCCCACCAGACAAATCCTTCTAATATTATCCTTACTAATATTATAAATGCGAAAGTGTGTTTGTTTGTTGGTTTTTCTTTCAATCACGGCGCAACAGAACGACGTGATTTTTTGCATGAAGTCCAGGGTACTTTACTAGGAAAATCAAAGAGTTCCCGCGGGATTTTAAAAACCAAATCCACGCGAGCGAAACCGCGGCCATCAACTAGTATAGATGTACATTTTGCCATAAGTCCACAGCACTTTTTTATTTCAAAAATCCTTGATTTTTTTTCGGAACATGTGTCAAAATTTTAGTAGTCTTATGTGAGTTTACTTTTCAACTAATGTAGTTCACATACAGGATGAAATGTCGATTTTTCCTTTTCTACGTTAATAGTTAAAATCACTACTTTTTATGTGTATTTATTTTTTATTTTTTTTCGACTCTTTTGAGGTTAATGCAGCAAATGAGAAACTAAGGTTTTTTATAGTGAAGTGAAGAATAAGATAGGAAAAACTTTCCAGCAAAATTTTACATTACATCACGTGGACTAAGTAGCGGGCAAAAGCTATAGTGTTAAAATACGTAAGTATAAATCTTCATTTGGATGCACTCGAGAGCTTTCTTTTAAAGAAAAAAAGACGTGTGGCACTCGGGGACTGCCGCGGTAAAGCTGTTGCATAGCATTTTTTATCAGCGCCATCTAGCGGCTCACCGTAGAGGAGTCCCGTGTCAGGTTATTTTCGTTACGGAATTTCTGGATTCGGTCTCCACGCTGGCCCGCGATAGAAGCTATGCAATATCTTAGAAATTTTTTTGGTTGTATAGTATATCGTTCCTAAGCGTCCGATATGAATAATGCCTTAGCAATATAAATTAAAAATTAAACGTTGACTGTTATTATTTGTTTGACGAACGATAAATATTAATTTAAATGGCCTGGTATTTTGCAGTTAACCAGGTTCCTAGTACTTCGCAGTTAATACCTACAGAAGACTACAGTTTTTATATTATACTGGCTGATTCCCGCGACTTTGTCTGCGTGGAAAAAGTCTAGAGTGACTTGCTACTATCCGCGAGAAGTTCTGTCCTCTATTTCCGATAATATTTAGTAGATTTTCACCAAAATTGGACAAAATATTTCTAGCTAGAAGCCCGCGCTGACTTCGTCCGGGTTGAAAAATTAAGTGTATGTACTTATGTAAGTTATCCTTAGAAGATAGACATATGCTATCGCGGACTTTTTTTAGAACTCTTTGAGAGGCACAAATCATCCATACATTATTTTCATCCAATAACAGTATAATATGACACAGCGCACGCCTTGAAAACGTTTAAGAGTCAAAAAAAATCCGACTTCTTTAACTTTGCACATAATATCTAGTCATAATACATTTATGTGCATAATATATAGCCTATAACCATCTGTAATAATGTACCTTTGAAATGGTGAAAGAATTTTTGAAATAGGTGCGGTGGTTCCAAAGTTTGCTCCGGACATACACACAAACTCACAAAATTCGCGTTCTCTCTTTATTATAATAGTACACAGTTTATAATAAAAAAAGAATTATCAAATGTGCAGAATTCGTCCCGTTACAGTTTAATTATAATAGAAGATATAGAAATTATAATTATATTCTTATACTTACTAAGAGCGTTCTCAAATCTCTTGGACGTCAGCCACTGCACGTTCCAGATTAAGAAGGATTATAACAACGTTCACGTTGGCAACATGATCCCATTAATGGCAGATTAAGGTTCTTCAGGTCAACAGGTATTTGTTTCAAGCTCATGCTGACTTAATTACTACTTCACACTAGCTGATTCCCGCGGCTTCGTCCGTGTAGATTTTTAACCCCCGACGCAAAAACGGGGTGTTATAAGTTTGTCGTGTCTGTGTGTGTGTCTGTCTGTCTGTGGCTTCGTAACGGAAGATCGGATGAAGCGATTTTGATTTTGTTTTTTTTTTTTGTTTGAAAGGTTATTTGTTATATTATTATATAATTTATGAAAATCAGTCCAAGATGGCCGCCACCACAAAATGTCGGATTACGTATTTTTCCACAACTCCCTCAATATGGGTATCAAATGAAAGGGTTTGACTGTAGTAGAATACACTATGATAAATTTCAAATCCAAGATGGCCGCCACCACAAAATGGCGAATTAGGTACATATTTTTTTAATTTCACATATTATTGTAACTCTTTGATTTACCGGAATCATACATACCGAAAACATCACTTTCCAGGTCTTTACCAAATACCTACCCATGCCAAAAATCACGTCGATTCGTATTTGTTGTTTTTAAGATTAATTATAAGATATGTTTTAATTTGTTTACAAATACTACAATAACGTATATTCATTTCATTTCATTTTTATTATTATCCTACCAAACACGAGTTTTACGTTAAAATATTTTCAAAGCACTTAGCATCGGAAGCGTCTTGCGATTCAATTACCTGTGCAACCATCACACCTAAACACGATAACATCTCTCACACAATAACTAACCGTATTTCCAAGTCTTAAGACTTCATTTTCTTTGCATTCATCAACGGTTCTATCTTTGCCATTTCCAGCATCAACTGTTAATGGAAAAATATATTCTGTAGGTGAAATAATAAGTTTCAAATTTGCCTGTATCTTTAATCTGTACTTCTGTAATGGTTTCCAATACTAGTTTCCTGAATTGATCGTCGATACGGCCGCTTGAATGTGTTTTGAGTTATTGGAACGGTTATTGAATGCTTATCGCCTTGTATAGAATTCATTGGTATAGAAGGAAGATAGATAGAAATACATTTCCTGAAAAAGATTCCCCTTTATCAATATTTAATGAAAAGATAAATCTATTTTTTGCCGTTGAAAAAAATAAAATCAAATTCACAATAATGCTAATAGATGGCGCTGTATTTAGTATCGGTAAAACCATGGTAAATCAGTTTTGCGTCAATAATTATTATTAAGCTATTTCATAGCTTCTATCGCGGGCCTTGAGCGTGGAGACCGAATCCAGAAATTCCGTAACGAAAATAACCTGACACGGAACTCCTCTCTCCGCTAGATGGCGTTGATAAAAAATGCTATGCAATAGCTTTACCGCGGCAGTCCCCGAGTGCCACACGTCTTTTTTTTATTGCGTCTAATGTTAAAAGTTAATTATTACAATATATAAATTAAAACTATCTTTTGGGAATTATGGGATACCGCGAGGTCTCAGTTCGGGGCGAACCACTAGTATATTTAGAAGAAGAAATATTGCAAATTGTTGGCAGGCGCGTCCCGCCCACTCTTCCCTTCTATCTGTATATAGTTCTGTGGGTAGGAACAACGAATAAAAATAATAATATAGAGTTGAAATTCTAAAATTGTTGGAACATTTTCGCTTGCCCAGTCAACTGGGAAGTTCGCAGTTCCGGGTTCCGAGGCAAATTGTTGGACTACGACTGAACTTTGTTATGACGCTCCGTGCATCACAATATTCGGGCTTAATCCCGGCATCGTTTTGACACTTTCCATTTAAAAATACCTGGTTTTTAAATTAAAAATAGGAGGACGCTTCCACGAGCGGAGTTTATTAATTAAATTTTCCATTTCAACGTTATGCATTTTTGCATAAGCCTTGCATATATTAAGTGTTTGGTATAAAATGGTAATCGTTAACAAGATGTTGCACTGATCTCTATAATAATTAATCTATGATTAACACTGGATTGACTGTCCCGATACAAATGACAGCCTAAATTATGGATTTTGAAGCGCCACATTGACATACGAGTGTCACGGGAACTAATAATATTGCAAATGGCACCCCGAAATCTACAATAATTAATCAATAAAATCTATGAAATCCTATTATCCTATTATATCCTAATCCTAATCCTAATCCTAATCCTAATCCTAATCCTAATTCCTAATATCCTAATCCTAATCCTAATAATCCTAATATCCTAATATATATAATATATAATAATATTATAAATGTGAAAGTGTGGATGTTTGGATGTTTGTTACTCAATCACGCCACAACGACTGAACTGATTTGGCTGGAATTTTGGCACAAAGATAGATTAAGGTGTGGAATAGTACATAGGGTACATTTTAACCCAAAAAAAAATAGGAGAGATCCCGCGGGAATAAAAAACCTCAATCCACGCGAACGAAGTCGCGGGTATTAATACCCGTTATCTAGTCTGGAATAATTTATCTATGAAATCATCTTAGATATATAAAAGGAAAAGGTGACTGACTGACTGACTGACTGACTGACTGACTGACTGATCTATCAACGCACAGCTCTAATCGTTGGACGGATTGGGCTGAAACTTGGCATGCAGATAGCTATTATGACGTTAGCATCCGCTAAGAAAGAATTTTTGAAAATTAAACCTCTAAGGGGGTAAAATAAGGGTTTGAAAAATCGAACATAATGTGAGCGAAGCCGCGGGCAAAAGCTAGTAGATAAATAAATTTAAGAGGTCTCTAATAAAATCTATTATTTCATAGACTAAATTATAGAAGTTGGTGCACCATTAGCAATTTTATAGCGACAAAATGGGTCCATCAAGTAGGTCCAAAAAAATCTACTTACCTATTTCGGTTCATGAGATACAGCTCGCTGACGGACAGACGGATAGCGGAGGTTTAGTCATAGGGTCCCGTTGGCACCCTTTAGGTATGGAACTCTAAACATAAATTAAACTAGCTTTTGCCCCCGCGACTTCGTCCGCGTGGAATTAGATTTTGGGGTGGAATTTTCAAAAACTGTGACACACGTACTTCTTTATTTTTAACTGAAAGCTCTAATACCAACTTTGATGGAAACAGCTTGAAAAATGACGGACTTTCATATAAACTTCCATCCCCTATTTAAACCCCTTAGGTGTGGAATTTCCAATAATCCTTTCTTAGTGTGCGCCTACGTCATAAAAGGAACCAACTGTAAAAATTTCAAGTTTCTAACTTCAGTAGTTTAGGCTGTGCGTTGATATCTCAGTCAGTCAGTCAGGACTTTGAATTTTATAAATATAGATAAAGCCTTTCCATATCAAAGTGTAATTGCTATATTCCGATGACAAACAAATTATATCTGAATCAGAAGCAACATTCGTAAACATTCAAGGATGCAAAGGATGCAAGCTATTTTCGCGCTAAGTTTCGTCAATATCGGTTAAGCGGGTGAGCTGTGAAAAGACTTGAAGGAAAAAAATCTTTCAATGTCCAATGCTTCTCCAAACGCATACTAGATGGCGCTGCCTCAGTAAAGACCAAGGTATCGTTGCGTACTTTACAACGGTATAATATAGGTTATCTAAAATAATTATATATACATACGTCACTCAATAAGTCTTTGGTCTGACCTATAGATGGCAACACAAACAAAACCATATGATTGCAGAGTAGTAGGATCCTTCAGATGATACGTGTCAAAATTTGGCGTCGTTCTGACAATTAGTTCAAAAGTTAGAGCGGATTAAGTAACCCAAGTTCTTAATTGTTGTTTGGTCCGGTGTGAGCAAGCGCGGCACCCACTTTGAAAGCAACTTTCGCATGCCCAAATTTTCGTGTAAAATTGTAAATACACTACCTTCTGATATCTCTAAGGTGTCAGCTATCTCACGCAACTTCACTTTACGGTCTTTCAAAACGATTTCGTGGACTTTTTTATGTTTTCCGGAACAACTACCGATTTCGGTCGACCAGAGCGTTCAGCATCTTCGGTGCTTTTGCGGCCCTGTTTAAATTCAGCATACCAATAAATTATGCTTGATTTCGCTGGTGCGGTGTCCGGGTAACAAGCCAATGTTTTGCTTCGGTTGTATTTTTTCCCATTAAAAAACAATGTTTAATTAACACTCGAAATTCTTTTTCATCCATTGTTTTTAACAGTTAAGAACTTGGGTTACTTAATCCGCTCTAACTTTTGAACTAATTGTCAGAACGACGCCAAATTTTGACACGTGTCATCTGAAGGATCCTACTACTCGGCAATCATATGGTTTTGTCAAACGTGTTGCCATCTATAGGTCAGACCAAAGACTTATTGAGTGACGTGTTATATCATGTAATCATGTAATATTCAAGCTTGTGTTGCATAATTTTTGATGCCTTATTATCTTAGGTCTTATAGTAAGGCTTACTGATGCTGTATATCGGGAACAGTATATCAATCATCGACTCTCAACTTGAGCAGAAATTCTTGCGCAATTGAACTAAATACATATTTTATAGTTGGTGTAATTTACGAGGGCGCGTGAGTTTTTATCGAAGTGTAATTTCTTTATTCCGATGACAAATAAAGCATATCGGAATTAGAAGCAAACATTCGCAAAATCTGACCCAAATTTATTTAAAGTGGGTCATGAGTTCATTTTTTATTTAGGGGAGTGGTCAATGTGATCCACCCCTGTTCTCCCCTCGCTTCCTTGTTTGTGAAGGGACTACTGCAGCATGACTTTTGGTAAACAGTGGGGAGAAGCGGGGATGCTTCAATTTTTGCAAAATAAATAGCAGAAGAATGAATTCGCAGATTTTGCCGTTGTTTTCTGTCGACGAATTCCGCAATAATTTTTATTGTTTTGTTCTACGAGTATGATTTTGACATCGGTATCTAAGCATTTCGGGAATTCTTTCTATTAAGTATTTTAAAAATAAATAACGCTTTTTCGGAAACTGTAAATCAAAATAAATTATTCTTACCTTAAAATCTTACTTTTTAATCCTGATCTAGCCGTTTGGTTTTTTGACTGTCTCAAGGATGCAAGTTATTTTCGTGCTAAGTTTCGTCAACATCGGTTTAGCGGATGAGCTGTGAAAAAACTGAAAGGAAAAAAAACTTTCAATGTCTAATGTTTCTGAAAACGCATACTAGATGGCGCTGCCTCAGTAAAGAGCAAGGTTTCGTTGCGTACTTTGCAACGGTATAATATAGGTTGTCCCTAATAATAATTTATCATTATGTAAAAGCATGCATGTGTAATTTTTTAATGCCTTACTATAAGTATTGTAGGACTTGCAGTAAGGCTTACTGGTATAGAATATCTGGAGCAGTCCATTCATTTTCAATCATCGACTCTCAACTAGCGCAGAAATTCTTGCGTTAACTAAATACATACTACATAGTATACATTTCTTGTGGTTACGTCGTGTACATGCACATTGCGTAAGTGTGCGTGCCTGTCAGGAGCCTAGGAGGCTGGAAGGTCTATTCTCATACTATTAGGGCTAAGATTCGCGCCACGAGGATATTTTGTCTGCACGTTTACTCGTAGTCTCATAGAGATTCACGAGTAAAGTATAGACAAAATTTTCTTGTGGAGTGCATCTTAGTTCTTAGGCCTACTGAATAAAATTTTATTTATTATTAAGCTATTGCATAGCTTCTATCGCGGGCCAGCGTGGAGACCGAATCCAGAAATTCCGTATAACCTGACACGGGATTCCTCTACAGTGAGCCGCTAGATGGCGTTGATAAAAAATGCTATGCAATAGCTTTACCGCGGCAGTCCCCGAGTGCCACACGTCTTTTATTTATATTATTATGTTATATGTATGTATTATGTTATATATTTATGTTTTATGTATTTATTTTACCGCTGTAATTTTAAGTTTACGAAAATAACGTTACTTATAATGTGTATTTGGTAACGTAACATTGCTCAAATACTATCTCGCCATGATTGTGGGAATGCCGTCTAGGATTGTGCCAGTACCAATTTCTGTATCCTGTGCAAATATCAAAGGCTGAGTCTGTTTGAGCTAGCTCTCAGTACATTCTACCCGGATAGGTAGGTAGCTACTAGCGTTGCCAGACGTCCCGTATTTCCCGGGACATCCCGTATTTTAGGCAAAGTTTAAAATGTCCCGGCGGGACTGTCTCTGTCCCGTATTTGAAGCGTACTTCGTTTTTCATTATGAAATCGATCTAAGTATTCGCACACGCAACGTTTGTAAAAAAGCGAGTTGATCACCGTTTTTAATTACGATTATGATTATTGTATTGATTTTTATAGATATATGTAAAAACTAAAAACGAATAAAAATATGTTAAAACTGACTTGATCCTCGGAAAAATATAAAAAAAATGACACTAAACAATTTTGTTTTTTTATTTGTCCCGGGTAAAAAACTGAAATCCCGTATTTTTTGCCTATTTAACCATTTGTCCCTTATAGGCTGAAAAAAAATCTGGCAACCCTAGTAGCTACTATAACGAGAATGTCTGTAAGGCCAAGTATAGAATGTAATGCTTTATAGACTCTCAGTAATTGAATTTTTTTTTGTTCGATGACAAGATAAGCCATGCTTGCGGTCTCACCTGATGGCAAGTGACGATGCAATATAAGATGGTAGCGGGCTAACTTGGAAGGGGTATGGCGGTGTTCAACCCATACCCCTAATCGGTTTCTACACGTGTTGCTTGGCGGCAAGTCTTTGACGGTAGGGTGGTAACTAGCCAGTCTAAGATGATAATTTTAGACTGTACCGTCACTTACAATCAGGTGAGATTGCAGTCCAGGGCTATGTTGTCATCGAATAAAAAAAACTGTAAATATCACATGACATATTATCACAAAGGTCATACGCGAGTAGTTGTATATACAACAGTTAAACTAGCACTCCCTTCTGCCTGAAAGCTCGTGTGACATTTACATTATAAGGTGTCGAGTCTGTATGTAAATACATACCTATATACTTACATATTGTAGTAATTCTACATACTTCGAGTCATATACATACTTCGATTTACAAAGTTCAGGTGTTATGACGACCTCCCTGGCGCAGTGGTGAGCGCTGTGGTCTTATAACTGGGAGGTCTCGGGTTAGATTCCCGGCGGGGGCAATTTAGGAATTTATAATTTCTAAATTGTCTCCGGTCTGGTCTGGTGGGAGGCTTTGACCGTGGCTAGTTACCACCCTACCGTCAAAGACGTGCCGCCAAGCGATTTAGCGTTCCGGCACGATGGCGTGTAGAAACCGATTAGGGGTATGGGTTGAATTTACACTGCTATACAGTATACCCCTTCCAAGTTAGCCCGCTACCATCTTAGACTGCATCGTCACTTACCATCAGGTGAGATCGCTGTCAAGGGCTATCTTGTCATTGAATAAAAAAAAAAAGACTTTCTGTTAACATTTTCTTCTCTACAATGTCTCCAAGTCTAACCCATACCCATGTAAAAAATCCTTTGAAAAAATCACATCGATCCGTTACTGCGTTGTTGTGTGATTGAAGAACAAACCAACAATCAAACACACTTTCGTAAGAATAAGAATGTGTGTGTAGTAACTTTAGTAAGAATAAGAATGATTTTAACCGACTTCCAAAAAAGGTGGAGGTTCTCAATTTGTCGGAATATTTTTTTTTTATGTATGTTCCCCGATTGATCGAAGACGCCTGGACCGATTTGGAAAATTCTTTTTTTGTTTGAAAGGGTATATTTCCCAGGTGGTCCCATTGTCATCAGGTCAGGATCTCATGATGGGATCCTGGAGAAATCGAGGGAACTCTTTAAATTTTATAGGCATAATTTATATGAGAATTTTCACGTTTATATTATACTAGCTGATGCTCGCGACTTCGTTCGCGTGGAATTAGTTTTCAAGATCCCGCGGGAACTATAATTTTTTTCGGGATAAAAAGTAGCCTATGTTTTAATTCAAGGTATAACCTATTTTTATTTTAAATTTCAGCCAAATCGGTCCAATTGTTTTTGAGTTTATTCATTACTAGCTTTGCCCCGCGGCTTCGCTCACGTTAAGTTCCATTTTTCAAACCCCTATTTTATCCCTTTAGGGGTTGAATTTTCAAAAACCCTTTCTTAGCGGACACCTACGTTATAATAGCTATCTACATGCAAAATTTCAGCCTGATCCATCCAGTGGTTAGGGCTGTGCGTTGATAGATCAGTCAGTCAGTCGTTCAGTCAGTCAATCAGTCACCTTTGCCTTTTATATATTTAGATTAAGTAAATAGAAATAGAAATAGAAATAGAAATATTTTTTATTCAAATAAACTTTTACAAGCACTTTTGAATCGTCAATGAATCTACCAAACAAATAAATACAATTCAATACATCGTCGCCCCAGTTCAACAGGGTTCTAAGTGCATCAACGACAGGTTTTGGGAATGGCTAATCAAAGGTTTAAAAATTTGTATTTCTCTAATGATAAACAATTGCATTACAATTTTAGTTTTACCGTATTTAAAATATGTTAACCTTCCTTATTTCATTTTAATTATGTAATAATATAGTTTTGTTATCATATTTTCAAAACAGTTAGAGCCTTGTTACATCCAAAATTCTCGCTTCAAAATCAGTTCTTTCACATAGAACCCCAATTATTAATATTTTTTGTATGAATACGACTGAATTGTATAACTAGAAATAAAAAGCAGGGTTTAAATAAGTGGGCAAGACCACCAAAATTGTCAATTATATCACAAAAGTAACACAACAACATTTTGTGTTGTCACACACGCAAATGTAACCCAAACAAAGCACATTTTTTGCGTAAAGTTTGTTTCGAAATGGTAATTAATAATGTCAGATATTTTATAAAATTGATAAGAATTTTTACGAATGTGAATATGAAAAAAAAAATTAATTGAAGTTTTTGACCATATTTATTAATTATTATCTTTAGGCTTAGGCAATGGTTTAAAGAATTTTGTAATTTTTTCTTGTTTGGCAGTTTTTAAAAGCTCCTTCAACACCAACCGCGGCGAAGGCGGCTTCTGTCAAAGGCCGAACCAATACAGCGACGATATCTTTTAACAATTTGTAATAATGTCTATTTCACTTTTTATTAATCCATTTGACGACGCGTTTACAGAAGATATTGGGTTAGATAACTATTGGAATCCTTTTTATTAATATGTATGTTCCGATGTATCGATTAGATCCGGGAATAAAGAAATTTTTAGCCATGAATATAGGAATTGGGTTACATTTTTTTTTTGTCCGCAAATAGTGAAAACGCGAATGAAGGAAGCGCGAATAAGGAGTTTTTGCTGTACTTAGAATCACACATAAATACATTATTATTTTCATCAATTCAGTTTTATTACCATTATTAATGAGGCTTTACAGATTTTATGTGATACGTAACACAAAAATATGTGTTACAATAACACAAATGTAACACATATTTTATTTAATTTTAGCTTATAATTTGGTAATTTACTATAATTAGACGCTGATGAATACTTTTAATTACACTATGAATACACTCGTTAACAAATATGGTGTAATAGTAATAAAATATAATTCTAACCTCATTAAATCTTGATTATTGTATTTTTTCAAAACTGACGCGCATATTTAACATCTTCGTCTGGCGAAACAATATGGCCGATTTATTTTTTAATGCTTTAAGAATATTGGAGTAGCCCTATTTTAAAAGCATTTTTATTCATTGGCCCTTTAAATAGTAAGATTGGGGTAAAAATTCGTAAACAAATAAATCGTGACACAAAAATAACGAAATTTTTAATTACCTATATTATATTAATAATTTTGTTAATATCAAGTACTTTTGTGCAGTTATTTTTCGTATAGCTTGGCCAGACATTAAATTTCAATTTTTATACATATAAATAATGTTTACTTTAAAATTTAATTAATATGGCCACTACAAGTTATTGCCCATAAATGGAAAACAAAGTTCTATCTGCCATACAATTTTCACTTAGAACCTTGTGACTCTCAAAATCAGGCAAAATGCAGATAGAACTTCGTTATTTTGATAATATCTCATTACAGAATGAGAATTTTTGAAAGATTTTTTTACAGAAAGAAGCACAAAAAAATATTCTACCAGCGTAACCAAAAACCTCGAAAATTGACAAAATGCTAGATAGAACCTTGTTGAACTGGGGCGACGACATGTTAACACAGGCAGGCAAAAGCAGACCCATTCCCGTTGGTGGCACCCGTTCACGAGCATGACGCATGATCCAGCCATTGCTTCGCTCAACCATATTTGAGGGAACGTAACAACCCGCACCACACGACACCACCACAGAAACTTTAAAGAGAGCATGACATACTTAGGCTACCCAAACAATAGTTCCCTCGAAACAGACACTGAAAACTTCAAGTATGCTCGCAAAGACAATTTAACTTAAGTAATCCCCACTGCTTCGGAAAGTTGTATCGAGGCTCCTGTATTCAGTGCAGAAATCAATGCAATAACGATCCGCTAAAAATAGAACCTCCTACCCTCTAATGGAGCCTTTAGCGATACAACGGACGCTGCTAACGCTATTAACCTACATTTTAGTAGGCCTATAGTTCCAAGGTAGGAATAGGTCCTCCCGACAAAATCTGGCCACGGTGGTCAATCTTCTCAGAGATAAGCCACCGCGCGGGAGATATTATAGTGCACAAGTGTGTCCACAGGTGCGCTCTCTATTCCTTCACTTTCATAGATGATGGGATGGAAATCCGACACGACCGGAGAGAAATCAGACGCAGAACCAACGGCTTTACGTGCTGTCCAAAGCATTGTTCCGGGCTAGTACTAAGAATTTTTTTTTTTTTTATTCGATGACAAGATTAGCCCTTGACTGCGATCTCACCTGATGGTAAGTGACTATGCAGTCTAAGATGGTAGCGGGCTAACTTGGGAGGGATATAGCAGTGTTGTTCAACCCATACCCCTGATCGGTTTCTACACGCCATCGTGCCGGAACGCTAAATCGCTTGGCGGCACGTCTTTGACGGTAGGGTGGTAACTAGCCACGGCCAAAGCCTCCCACCAGACCAGACCAAGACAATTTAGAAATTATAAATTCCTAAATTGCCCCCGCCGGGAATCGAACCCGAAACCTCCCAGTTATAAGACCACAGCGCTCATCACTGCGACAGGGAGGTCGTCAAAATTTATTGTCAGAAAACCCCAATACAATGTTTGGCCCGACCTGGGAATCGAACCCGCGACTTCGACCAAATCGGTTCCGTCGTTGCGACATGATTGAGCAATCCATTCTTGCATCCATCCAAACATTCGCATTTATAATATTAATAACATGATAAAAAAAAAATCTATTTTATTTAAAAAAAATGTCATGTTATACTAAGACTAAAAAATTAATTCGGCTTTTTTGCTCAAATGTCTGGCTAAACTGGCCGGTCTGCCTGGCTTTTCGGTTTTAAAACCTGACAACCCTAATCGCAGGGAGCCGCTAAATACAAGCGGCGCAAGACCGAGCCCTGAGGAAATCCATGCTAGAGACCTTTGTCAACCAACACCTCACATACGTCTACTTCTTCTATTACAAGACAACATATATTTGTATGTTGTCTTGTAAATCCTTATATGTACATAAAAAATAAAAAAAGAGTTGTGGCACTCGGGGACTGCCGCGGTAAAGCTATTGCATAGCATTTTTTATCAACGCCATCTAGCGGCTCACCGTGTCAGGTTATTTTCGCTACGGAATTTCTGGATTCGGTCTCCATGCTCAAAGCCCGCGATAGAAGCTATGCAATAGCTTAATAAATAAACACACTTTCTCTAGGGAGTTGTCTGTATCCTGTACATTTGCCTGGTAAATAACGTAGACTTCAGGATATTTTCTGTCGTCAAAGTAAACGCATTATGGCATAAAAACAACAGCGTTTGAACAAGCTCAGTTCAATTAACGAACAAAATTGAACCTGATCCTTCAAACAACACCTGTTCGGGACGGAAAATCGATTCCCTTGAAAGGGGCCAAGTTTTTCATAGAACTAAGGATTTTGTTTAAGGAACTCTTTATTTTGTAAGAATTGGGTGATACCCAATTTGATTGTTGGCAAAATGTGGATATTCATTAATTACAATCGAAAATATAAGAACTACATTTGTAAAACAGAAAATAAGTCGGTCAAAAAACAAATAAGTTATAAGCTTTTTTTGAAAAGAGCAACTGCTGAGTTTCTTGCCGGCTCTTCTCAGCAGAATCTGCATTCCGAACCGGTGGTAGATTTATGACGTGTCATAAGAGCTACAAGTTGGACTACATGAAATAAATAAATTTTGATTTTGATTTTGATTTTTCCTGTTTTACTGCGTGGTGTAGGTTGAATGTACACTGCCATACCCCTTCCAAGTTAGCCCGCTATCATCTTAGACCGCATTGTCACTTATCATCAGGTGAGATCGCAGTCAAGGACTATCATTGTCATCGAATAAAAAAAAACTGTATCCGTCTGTTTCTAAAACAAAATTTTGTATGGAGAGTAAGTACCTATATGGAGCTACTGAATCGTGACGTCATGTTACAATAGCGCTCTCTTTTTCTATCAGGAAATTTAAAAGCTCCACATTTTCGAGACTAGTTAAGATATTAAAAAAAGAGAAAAAATGACATCTATATATGTAAAATTCAAAGTCCTGACTGACTGACTGACTGACTGACTGACTGACTGAGATATCAACGCACAGCCTAAACTACTGAAGTTAAAAACTTGAAATTTTTACAGTTGGTTCGTTTTATGACGTAGGCGCACACTAAGAAAGGATTATTGGAAATTCCACTCCTAATGGGTTTAAATAGGGGATGGAAGTTTATATGAAACTCCGTCATTTTTCAAGCTGTTTCCATCAAAGTTGGTATTTGAGCTTTCAGTTAAAAATAAAGAAGTACGTGTGTCACAGTTTTTGAAAATTCCACCCCAAAATCTAATTCCACGCGGACGAAGTCGCGGGGGCAAAAGCTAGTTGGGTTATAATATTAAAAATCTTTTCTTAAGTATTTAAAAAAAATTGTCAAATACCCATGATTTTGTAGGATTTTCTATACTTCTTTAATAAATCTCTGCTTACTCTCTTTGCTCTGTACCTACAGTAGGTAAGTCTATGATTGAACTCGGTCAAAATCAAAACCAATGCAGGACGGAGATATCGATTCACTTGAAATGCGGCAAGGATTTTTACGAACGAGGATCTTTTGTCTTTTTCTTTTATGCTAAAGAAGAAGACAAAGTTAAAATTAATGGCTCAAGTTTAAGTTACTTTAATAAATCACCTCGTAAATGCAGGGAGACGGGTTTAATCGAAATGATATTAGCTGGTATTAATAAAGAGTATACCTACCTATCTATATAGGTATATAAAATTCAAAGTCCTGACTGACTGACTGACTGAGATGTCAACGTACAGCCTAAACTACTGAAGTTAGAAACTTGAAATTTTTGCAGTTGGTTCCTTTTATGACGTAGGCGCACACTAAGAAAGGATTATTGGAATTTCCACCCCTAAGGGGTTTAAATAGGGGATGGAAGTTTATATGAAACTCCGTCATTTTTCAAGCTGTTTCCATCAAAGTTGGTATTGAGCTTTCAGTTAAAAATAAAGAAGTACGTGTGTCACAATTTTTGAAAATTCCACCCCGAAACCTAATTCCACGCAACCGAAGTCGCGGGGGCAAAAGCTAGTAGCCGATAAAACTGCATCATATTATCCAGTAGGTAAGTACAGAGAGGTAGGTCAAAGGAGTTAAGTAATGAGTTGGCAAGATCTCGAAAGATTATCCATTTCCTTTTAGTCTGGGAACTTGAGATCGATTTGTTCAAAGCATTTATGCCAGTTCAAACGGCTCAAAGCATAGCTTAAGTTTTAAAGCAAAGACGGCTTGCACGTTCGATAATTCGATTGGAAATAAACCCAGAGAGAAAGAGTAGTTTATTTTACTGCTGTAACAGTAAATTACATTACTTACAGAAATTACACAACCTACTAATAATGCGAAGTGTTTGGTTTTTTGGTTTGTCCCTCAATCACGCCAAAACGTTTGCGTGATTTTTTGCATGGATATACCCGTACTTAGTTAGTAGAACTTGGAGAGTGACATAGGGCCCTTTTTATTCAGGAAAAACAAAGGGTTCCCAAGGGAATTTTAAAACTACCTCCTTTTAAAGTATTATGTATAGATATGTGTTGAATCTCATTGCCATACGCCTTCCAAGTTAGCCCGCTACCATCTTTGACTGCGTCGTGACCGCGTTTGACACTTACCATCAGGTGATATCGCAGGCAAGGACTATTTTGTCATCGAATAAAAAAAAAAAGAATAGTAAAGATTACTCGAAAATACCAACTATTATTCGCACCATAGTTCTTTACCAGCGTAAAGTGGCTTCACCACACGAAGAAATCGATTCGCTTAACGGCTCAAGGTTCTATCACGCCTTTTATACTTATTAAAGTGAGGTTTATAGGTGACGGTGATTACTTTTCATTTACCTTCAAACTTTGAAGTGCCTTTTGATAGGAAAATCTATTGCGCCTTGGACTCTGTCATATGCCGTAACTGTAAACGGCATGACGCTGTCTTATCACACTATCACATCACATCACACTTCACACTATCACATCACACTAATATTATAAAGCCGAAAGTTTGTATGTGTGTGTGTATGTTTGTTACTCTTTCACACAAAAACTACTGGACCGATTTGGCTGAAATTTAAAATGGAGATAGATTATACCTTGGATTAAAACATAGGCTACATTTTATCCCGCAAAATCAAAGAGTTCCCGCGGGATTTTAAAAACTAAATTCACGCGGACGAAGTCGCGGGCATCAGCTAGTGCCGTCATATAAGTTTTATTTATTTACTAGCTGATGCCCGTGACTTCATCCACGTGGATCTAGTTCTAAAAATCCCGCGGAAACTCTTTGATTTGCTTGGATAAAAAGGAACCTATGTCACCCTCCAGGTCCTCAACTGTACCAATGCAAAAAATCACGTCGATCCGTAGCTCAGGTGCAGCGTTATTAAAGGATAAACCAACAAACAAACACACTTTCAAATTTATAATATTAGCAAGGATTAGTAAAAATTTTTCAAAACATTTATACAAAATACGTGACACTGTGAGGGTGGCGAGTTCACTTATTCTAAACTTAAAATTAAATCAATGTGTAATTAAACAAATGTGTGTGTGTGTGTGTGTGTGTGTGTGTGTGTGTGTGTGTGTGTGTGTGTGTGTGTGTGTGTGTGTGTGTGTGTGTGTGTGTGTGTGTGCGTGTGTGTGTGCGTGTGCGTTTTTGTTACTCTTTTAAGCAAAAACTATTGGACGCATATGGCTGAAATTTGGAATGCAAATATAGTACGCATGTAATTGATTTACCTTTAATTGCGAGAAAAGGCTTTCTTCTTCTTAAAAAGCCTACTTAATCTTACGGACAAAGTCGCGGGAAATAGCCTACGATCAGTATAGGCTTATGCAAAAGCTTTTCTTTATAGAAAATCTTTTGTGTTTATCCTCGCTTTGTTTTGTTTAGCACTAACTTTTGAGCAAAGGCCTTGAACTGCCAAAATTAATTAAAATTTTGGGTTCGACTCGAGTTTGGCTTCGTCAGTAATTTGGTGGGCAAAGCCACAGAGCCAGACTTTGTTGAATGTTTCCCGAATTTGAAAATACCTAAATTCTGCTTTAGATTTTCGGTGAGTAAAGTCAGTTAAATAAGCTTTGACCCGATTATCCTAAATAGGGTAAGGTAATTTCAAGCATAATTTATGTACTTAGCTTAAAAAAAGTCACCAAAATGAGAATCAATAGATATAATATGTCAAATATATGTAGGTACGTATTTCTTTCTTCTTCTCTTTAACATTTTCAATATTTTTTTATTTTTTTACTACATGTTTTTTCATCGTAATTGGGAGAGTTACAAAAAATTTTTTTTTTAAGAATATTAGCCAAGCTGAAGTTGACTAATATCCTCCTATCCCCTCCAAATAAGCGGAAACAGTGCGCAGAAAAAAAAACCCCGCGATAAATGAAATCAAACCTACCCGAAACCTCGTGTGAAACGCGACAGATATTAAAATGGCTATTTCGTCACTTAGTAATATGTATAGGAATTTTTTATAAAAATTTTGGCTCTGTATATAATAATATGCAACACATCTAAATATATATAAAAGGCAAAGGTGACTGACTGACTGACTGACTGATCTATCAACGCATAGCTCTAACCACTGGACAGATCGAGCTGAAATTTGGCATACAGGTAGCTGTTAGGACGTAGAGATCCGCTAAGAAAGGATTTTGGAAAATTTCAACCCCAAGAGGGTTAAATAGAGGGTTAAAAAATCGAACCTAACGTGAGCGAAGCCGCGGGTTAAAGCTAGTTGAAAATAAATGCAAATTGGTTAACAATTAGACCTAACTTCGCTATTTTATTTTGTCGAACAAGTTTCATTATTATTTTATGTTTCTACGTAGTATCGTCGCTTGGAAATATGATGTACTACTCGTAAAATTAAAGAATGGTTTTGAAAATGGCGTCGCTTCTGTTCACCTCTCACTCGCACACTGTCGCTATCTATACTCACACTCGCCGGTACGGACAACAACAATAAACTGATAAAATGACCGTCTTTATTTATTTATTTATTGGTAATCAACAGCGTGTACAACATAATTTTACAAGATTATTTTAATCACAACACACTAATATTATAAAGGTGAAAGTTTGTACGTGTATGTGTGTGTGTATATGTGTGTGTATGTGTGTATGTTTGTTACTCCTTTGCGCCACAACGCATGAACCGATTTGGCTGAAATTTGGAATGGAGATAGCTCATTCCCAGGATTAAAACATATGCTACTTTTTATCCCGGAAAATTAAAGAGTTCCCGCGGGAATCAAAAAACCTTTATCCGCGCGGACGAAGTCGCGGGCATCATCTAGTTCTTAAATAAAACCAAAAATGATTACATTATTTGAATTAAAAAATATATATAACGTTTATATTATTTACTAGTATATTATAATTTATTGATTATTAGCAGATTATCGCTCGCTATAGATCCCGTGTATGCTGACAGTACCGGCATAATGAGCCGCCATTTCTAAAACCATTCTTTAATTTTACGGATAGTACTTACTTAATTTTTGCCTATTTCTTTCGGATACTTAAAACTTGATCTACTGCTATAAAAATCAAATCTGCATTTGAATTTTGCAATTTTGGTCTGGCCTCCCAGGCTTTGGCCGTGGCTAGTTACCACCCTACCGTCAAGTGATTTAGCGTTCCGGCACGATGACGTGTGGAAACCGATTAGCGGTATGAGTACAGTGCCATACCCCTTCCAAGATAGCCCGTTACCATCTTAGACTGCATCGTCACTTACCATGAGGTGCAATTGCAGTCAAGGACTATCTTGTCATCGAATAAAAAAAAACATTTACCATTAGAATGTGTATCCGCATTTAGATACGTAAAGTCAAAATATTGCAGATCGTCCCGCCTTCCACATGGTTCCGAACCAGTGGTAGATTCATCGACGATTCAAAAGCACTTGTAAAAGTTTATTTGAATAAAAAATATTTCTATTCTATTCTATTCTAAATGTTCATTGCAGATCGTCCCGCCTTCCACATGTTCGTCACGCCCCGTTTTGTGTGGGAAGCTAAAAACAAGCCAAAGCCGTATCTTGCCACATCAGCGTCCGTAATGAAAGTCTTTTTTGGAACGCGGCTTTGTCACTTTACCCTCTTTCTTTGGCTTTAAAAGAGGCTGTGTGTTTGTCTTTGTGTGCCTTCCAATTACGCTGTAGTACACAGTTCGGTACAATTCGAGTGGAGGCTAATGTGTTTGTGGTTTTTGTAGGAAAGTTAATTACTTTATGTTCAAAAACCTTTACTGAAGCGAAAGCGTTCTGTTTTCTGTCTGGTGGGAAGCTTTAGACGTGTCTAGTCTCTAGTTAGTCCTAATAGAGGGCTTAATTCTAGAGGGCGCTATTACGTCATTACATTACAAACAAAACAAGATTATTTGATATTTAATTAAAATTTTTGTTTAGTTATGGTCGCTCTAATATATGGGTGGTTTAGAAATAATATAGGGAAAACCCAAATGAGCTGCTGAAAAATCAAAATTAGTAAATTACCAAATACCAAATAGGTAGGTATTTTTGGTGTAAAAGTGTATTTCATTCATCGATTTTATATGAGTACTAGCTTTTGCTCGCGGCTTCGCTCACGTTAAATTCGACTTTATAAACCCCTATTTTACCCCCTTAGGGGTTGAATTTTCAAAAATCTTTTCTTAGCGGATGCCTACGTCATAATAGCTGCCTGGATGAAAAAATTCAGCCCGATCCGTCCAGTGGTTAGGGCTGTGCGTTGATAGATCAGTCAGTCAGTCAGTCAATCAGTCACCTTTGCCTCTTATATATTTAGATAAATTATAATATGTAATGGTACCTAAGTTAGGTATCCATTTATCTAAGATTTATCTTCGTAGGATGGTAACTAAGATGGTTTCCTTCTTCGTTTGTTCGTTTGTCCTTCAATAACGCTGCAACGGAGCTGCGGATCAACGTGATTTTTTGCAAGGGTATAGTTGAGGACCTGGAGAGTGACATGGGGTACTTTTCATCCCGGAAGATTAAAGAGTACCCACGGGATTTTAAAAACTAAATCCACGGGTAAGAAGTCGCGGGCATCAGCTAGTATTAGGTAAATGGATACCTAACTATTTATTCGTACACGACAAAAGTAACCAATATACCTGACTACGTACAGAAGCTACAAATAAAATTCACGAAAACTTTGTCCTTGAGTAGTGAAATAGTAAAAATAGGTAACGAATTTCTTTCTCTGTTATCACGTAGGTATAAATAATACGTCGAGGGAACAAAGCCCGTCTTTGTATGAAGAGTTCGACGACGAGAATATTTAGAGCCTAATCTTTCATCCACATCGCGAAACTTTCATCATCGCTCGACCGCGCACCAGTGAAAGGCAGCTCGCGATGTCTTTCATAACATGTTCAATGTTCATAACTTTCATTGTCACTGCACTAGAATGAGAACATTTTAGGTGCTATTTTTACAAGCTTTTATTTAACTTGCAATGTATGCATGTGTTTGTTTAGAGCTATATCTTGCAAGCTTGAATTAGAGCCGGTTAGAAACTTTCCGGTTCCCGATTGAGCTCCTTTTTTTGAAGTCGATTAATAAAATGAGGCCTATGTGTTAATCCTAGGTATGAGCTATCTCCATTATAAATTTCAGCCAAATCGGTTCATTCGTTGCGGCGTAAAGGAGTAACAAACGTACACACACACAAACTTTCGCCTTTATTATATCAGTGTGAAGTGTGATTACGAGTTTAATATCAATCTATACTATAATATAATAAAGTGCAAGAGTTTGTTTGTTTGAACGCGCTAATCTCTGGAACTATCAGTCGGATTTGAAAAATCCTTTTTTTGTCTGATAGCCCAATTCTTGAGGAAGGTTATAGGCTATTCAATATCTCGGTATGGCTCTTAGAAGCCGAGCAAAAAGAAAAAATAGCGCGGGCGAACAATGCGATGCGGTCGGTGTGTCGGTGGTCGAGGGCGGTCACCCGACGAAAACCGAACAAGAACCGAACCGAAGACTATTTATTAATCCGGAAGATCAAAGCGTTACCACGGGATTATTAAAAAGTAAATCCACGCGGACGAAGTCGCGGGCAACAGCTAGTCTAAATATATAAAAGGCAAAGATGACTGACTGACTGACTGACTGACTGACTGACTGACTGACTGACTGACTGACTGACTGACTGACTGACTGACTGACTGACTGACTGACTGACTGACTGACTGACTGACTGACTGACTGACTGGCTGACTGATTGACTGATTGACTGACTGACTGATCTATCAACGCACAGCTCTAACCACTGGACCGATCGAGCTGAAAATTGGCATACAGGTAGCTATGATGACGTAGTCATCCGCTAAGAAAGGATTTTTCAAAATTCAACCCCGAGGGAGGTAAAATAGGAGTTTAAAAAATCGAACCTAACGTGAGCGAAGCCGCGGGTTAAAGCTGGTCTATTATATAAATTGCCGCTAGATACATCTCCCACGAATGGCTTAATATGCAAAACGTTCCCGGTAAAGTGAATTATCAATTTGCATAGTAAAATATATCAAGCCTTACAACTTGAGATGCATTAAGTGTCTATCGCGCGCCTAGCTTGATGCATGATAAGGGATGCTGACCTATTTCTTACTTTAGCTCTTACTTAGAGTAAGCGAAGCAAATATGGTTGAGCGAAGCAACGGCTGGATCATGCGTCATGCTCGTGAACGGGTGCCACCAATGGGCATGGGTCTACTTTCTGTCTGCCCGTCTTAACATGTCTTGGATTGTATGTAGGGGTGCATTTTTGAAACTTCATTGTGGAAACACTGCATACATAGCATAAAATTTTTTTGGAAACACTGCATACATAGCATAAAATTTTTAAAAAACAATTTTTTTTTTGAAAAGAGCAACCGCCGAATTTATTGCTGGCTCTTCTCAGCAGGAAGGGCATTCCGAACCAGTGGTAGATTCATCGATGATTCAAAAGCACTTGTAAAAGTTTATTTGAATAAAAAATATTTCTATTCTATTCTACTAAGTAGTCAAAAATCCAATTCCAAAATCTAGAACATACATACATACATACATATTCTACTAGCTAATAGTAGTTGGTAGTAACCTACTACAATTAGCTAGTCCTACTTAATATCATAAAGGCGAAAGTTTGTATGCGTATGTGTGTGTGTGTGTGTGTACTCCTTCACGCCACAATGAATGAACCGATTTGGCTGAAATTTAGAATGGAGATAGCTCATACCCGGGATTAAAACATAGGCTAGATTTTATCCTGGAAAAGTAGAGTTCCCGCGGGAATCAAAAACCCTTACCCCACGCGGACGAAGTCGCGGGCATCATTTAGTTCCGCAATAATTTTTATTGTTTTGCTCTATGATTTTGACATCAGTATCTATCGGCATTTCGGAAATTCTGTCTATTATTTTACAAATAAATTACGCTTTTTTGGAAACTGTAAATAAAAATAAATTAATTATTCTTACCTTAAATTCTTACTTTTAAAACCTGATCTTGCTTTTTGGTTTTTTGACTGTCTCAAGGATGCAAAGGATGCAAGCTATTTTCGCGCTAAGTTTCGTCAATATCGGTTAAGCGGGTGAGGTGTGAAAAGACTTGAAGGAAAAATCTTTCAATGTCAAATGTTTCTGAAAACGCATACTAGATGGCGCTGCCTCAGTAAAGACCAAGGTATCGTTGCGTACTTTACAACGGTATAATATAGGTTGTCTAAATTAATTTATTATCATTGTTTTATGCAAGCTTGTGTTGTATAATTTTTGACGCCTTACTATCTTAGGTCTTATAGTAAGGCTTACTGATGCAGTATATCGGGAATTCGGGAACAGTATTTCAATCATCGACTCTCAACTTGAGCAGAAATTCTTGCGCGATTTAACTAAATACATTTTACATACTATAGTTCGTGCAATTCACGAGGGCGCGTGAGCTTTACTTGTGGTTACGTCGTGTACATGCACATTGCGTAAGTGTGCATGCCTGTCAGGAGTCTAGAAGGGTCTATTCTCATACTATTAGGGCTAAGATTCAATTCAAGAAATCAGAAATGAGGAGATCCGTAGGAGAACCAAAGTCACCGACATAGCTCAGCGAGTCGCGAAACTGAAGTGGAAATGGGCGGGGCACATAGTTCGAAGATGGTCGATGGGGTCCCGAGGTGCTGGAGTGTCGACCCCGCACCGGGAAGTGCAGTGTTGGCAGACCCCTCACTAGGTGGACCGACGACATCAAACGAGTCGCAGGGAGTCGCTGGATCCAGGCGGCGCAAGACCGAAGTCTGTGGAGGTCCATGCAAGAGACTTATGTCCAGCAGTGGACGTCCATAAGTTGAGGAAGAAGGGCTAAGATTCGCGCCACGAGAATATTTTGTCTGCACGTTTACTCGTAGAATATGTAATAGGGATGTAAAGTGTCCTCGATCAGTACATTATCAATTTACATGAGCTATCGAGAGTACCTCAGTCCCTCGCCCGCTGGATGCATGTTAAGATGTTAAGTGTGTTCGACCTATTTCCGAGTTGAGCACTTAGTGACAAGCAGTAAACCTGACTTTCCATCTACTTCATTGCCACACTTTACTTTTCAGTACTTTTTACTTTTGTACTTTGTTTTACTTTTGTGTTTTGTTTTTTTACTTTTGTTGTTTGTTGTTTTTTTTTACTTTTGTAGTTTTACTTTATTTTACAGTTTTTTCCCATTCAAATTAAGTTCACGGAGTTAAGTTCCTTTTGCGTCCAAAGTTATATTTATTTATTTATTATCCGCCGTATTTACACCCACAGCTAAAGACGGCGCCTAAAGTTAAGACTTCAGGCGCTACGGTGGAGTATAGGTACGTAAATTCAAACATACATACATACATACTGACAAATCAAATACAGATTGTTAAAATCATAACCCCTCCTTTTGGCTTTGCCGTATAGTCGGGTAAAAAAGGGATAAGTACATAGCTACCTACCTATATAATACCTACTTTTAATTCGCATACAAGAAGAAAAATATAATTTAAAGCTTTAAAACAAATAGCTTTTCAGCTTTTTTGTGGTCGTAGGAAGGTTTTTACACATTGTTTCCATACAAAGGCTGTATTTTTAAAGGGAGTTTGGACCATTTTATCATCAAATATTTGGGTATGACAGCTTACTTTGGACCTTTTTCGGCGCCTTGACCTTTCACGGCGCAAATAAGTATAGGTACCTATGTCGTAATATTTTTAGGGTTTTATTTAGAGGTGGCAAAAACGTATAGCAATTCCCGATCTTTCAACTCTCGTTCACTCTTGTCAGCAAGTGCGCCATCTTAGCATGCATCTTTAGTCTTTACTTACCATCAGCACTGGTAGCATGGGCGGGAGAAATCGTATCCCCGGGAAAAGGATAAAATGTTTATTCCCTCGTTTAGTCTTATCCACCCATCGAGCATGGGCTCAGCGGTGGAAGAATATTGACAGTGGATAAAATGGGAGAAAATTTATCCCCGCAATTATTGCCATTATAAGAAAATCATGGAAGTAGGAGGTACAAATACCACAATAATTCAAAATTTATGTCAATTCGGTCTCAAAAAGTCATTATTTTTATCTATACTCGTGATTTTGACAGTTAATAGGTGATTCGTAGGTAGTTTTTGTCTGTGGTTTTTGTTTTCGTTTGACCCTTTCAAAAGTCAAAAAAGGACAAGTTTATCTCTTTCATTTGTTCCCATGCTCTAGCCGGGGGAAGTTGCTCCACTTGTAATGTCAAATACTTCTCCTTTCCCCTGTCGCCATGCTCTAGCATAGGGAGAAGGCAATTGCATCCCCTGTCAGTGGATAAAATCGGGGGATAAAATGTTTATCTCCTGCCCATGCTGCCAGTGCAGGTGAGATTGCAGTAAAGCGCTAGTCTATTTAAAAAATTGTGGTACGTGGAATTATTTCTGAAAGACCCGACCGTGATACAGACAGATGGAAAGGTAAAGAAACGAGAACGGAAGTCGTTTTCCTTTAAACGCTGGGAATATTATATTTAATAGCTCGAATATTAGCTCGTTAGACCTGAAAAGGTTGATAATGACTTAATGGCTTAGCTCGGTAATGGAAATGTTTTCGACCCCTGACGATTTTTCATTAGACCCTCCTCATTGTAATCGTAAAATCTGTTTTACGCACCTGAATTACAACTAGCGTTGCCAGACGTCCCGTATTTCCCGGGACGTCCCGTATTTTAGGTGTAGTTTAAAATGTCCCGGCGGGACTGACTCTGTCCCGTATTTGAACCGTACTTCGTTTTTTATTATGAAATCGATCCAAGTATTCATACACGCAACGTTCGTAAAAAAGCGAGTTAATGCCTGTTTTTTTTTAATTACGATTATAATTGTGTTGATTTTTACAGATATGTTAAAACGAATAAACTCGATCCTCGGAAAAATATCAAAAAGATAAGAAATGACACTAAATAATTTTGTTTTTTATTTGTCCCGGGTAAAAAACTGAAATCCCGTATTTTTTTGCCCATTTAACCATTTGTCCCTTATAGGCTGAAAAAAAAAAACTGGCAACCCTAATTACAACATAGCTCTATTCTGCCCTCCTCAAGCTATAACGTCCGTTAACCAACATTCGGTCAAATACGATTTTTCATGTTATCTTAGAAAAAAATTCTCTATCGATCCATCTAATCGTTATAACGATAATATGGCAATATAAAAAACGTCGTTTATTGGTTATCAAATGACGTCATCATATCATTGACGCTTTTTGGATCATAGTATTTTTTTTTAAAAAAAGAATATCAGCTAAGCTGAACTCGACTGATGTTCTCCTCTCCTCTCCAAATAAGTGAAAACTTGTGTTAGGAGTGGGTACGACAATAGTGCAACGGGTGGGATTCGAACCTGCGACCTTTCAGTTTTCAGTCCACACCTTTAACCGCTGGGCTATTGAGGCTTAAATTTATTATTTTGATCATAGTTGGTAGTTAACCACACTTTAGACGCCTTATTCTGTGCCTAAATGTTGTCATTTGTCAAACAGTACTATACAAAGCCACTCAAACGAGTGGCTTTTCATTAATTCCGAGCATAAATTTGATATTTGTATGCTAAATTGTATGCTATTTATTAAGCTCTTTGTGTCTGTCTTATAATATGTGTGGTGTACAATAAAAGTATATTCATTCATTCATTCATTCATTCATTCATTCATTCATTCATTCATTCATATTTTGACAGTTTTTTTTAGCAAGCCAACGGGCAGGCGGCTCACCTGATGTTAAGTGATGATTAAAAACATGCTTAACTATCAAATTCACGCTTACACATATTTTACATTGTAGAAATCGGCTCTAAATGTGTTCTTATCTTACAAAATCATATAAACGAGACTCAACGCTACAAAAGATTTGCGGAGACGAAATATGACAGTGAATAATTTAGACGTATGTTTTATGCGTTGGAACTCAATCCCACAAAGAATTTGCACAAACGACATGAAAGTGTACAGATGGTTTCTAGTACTAGAGGTGGTTAATATAGCAATTAGCAACATATTTCAGCATGCTATCTTTCCATAGCACACAGCAAGTGCTACATACGTAGGCGCGGTGGTGCTACGATGATATAAATATCACGCGCTGTAGGCGGTGTAGCACACTGCGCGTAGCAGCGGCGCTGAGGCGGCCGGGCAGTTAGCAGATGGATTTATCGCAACTCGCAATAAACATGCTATGTGATTTAGCGTGTTGCAAGACATAGCGCGCGCGCCGGCCGCCCACATGCTTCCTAATTAAAGTTGCTATAGCATAGTATTTTTTATAGCATGCTAAAATTTTATAGTTTATAGTCAGTAGCATGATATTGATTTATAGCATTTTTGAACAACTCTATCTAGTACTTATCTACGTATTAAAATCCCAAGTAGACAGTGATAAAATCTCGCACAGGCAAAACTTCGATTGCATAAAATCTGCTCAGATTATGGACATATTGCGCGCAATCCCATTCCCATTTGTAGACAGATTTATCTGCTTAGCTGTGAATGATATCGAGATGGGGCCTTTTGGTTGGATTTTCCACACGAACCGTATTATTTCGAACTGCGCTATTGTTATGTTATCTTGCATATCTCGGTTTTGAACTGCTTTGTATGTGTCGTGGAATTTTGCTTTGAAGTTTGTTTTACGAGCTTGATTCATTGAGAGACTGAGAGTGTATATTTTACTTTATTTATTCAAAATCAAATCAAAATTCATTTATTTGTTGAAATAGGGTTATTAAAGGTTTGTTCTAAGTATGATCAAACGAACTTATCAAGTGAAGTTCGATCTTGATTGTCCATTGAGATTTGAATTATCATTAACTCGTAGTTTAAATCTCGGAGCTGAAATTCATCTTTTAACTTGTCCTAACATTTTTTTTTAATTCAATGACAAGATAGTACTTGACTGCGATTTCACCTGATGGTAAGTGACGATACAGTCTAAGCTGGTAGAGGACTAACTTGAAAGGGGTATGGCAGCGTATATTCAACCACACCCCTAATCGATTTCTACACGCCATCGTGCCGGAACGCTAAATTGCTGGGCGGCACGTCATTGTATCAATATAAAATCTTAAGTTGAAGGTAGGTCGTAACAAAAATTTATAAAGTTCAACGGCATAAAACGTATGAGATCGTTCAATGAGTACCATAAAAGAAGAAAATACAAATAACAACGACAAAGGAATCAATTCTATAGTGTTCCTGTTATTCCTTTACAAAAAGGGGAAGAAAATTCGAAGAAAAATTTGTTAACAATTCAAAAGAACTGACTAAGGGTAGAATCGCACCTGATCTTTTCACCGATTACGCAGTGATAATTTGGGCGCAGAAGTTATTCTTTGCTGGTATATCGGTTCTGTTGCACGAAGGATTAAAATGTCAAATAGGTGTGAGTGACAGAGACGACGCTCTGTGAAGCCGAGTTTTGGCGTAGTGTCGGTTAGCGTAAACGCCTATGTGATACACAACAGCGTGGTAACATGATCATGTACAGCGTATCAAATTGATATATTTATTATGATTCGTGATTGACAGGTATGAAGAGAAGTTTACCATATTTAAGTACTAACAGATGATGTGTTTAAAGGAGAATAGTTTACCATATATAAGTATTACTACAAATTGCTAAATTCTATCATTAACTTATGTCCGTTTGTATGTTTGAGGCCTATAATATAAACGTAAAAATTCTTCTTACAAAACAGACTTCAAGCGCCACTACAAAGTATATGCCTATAAAATTTGAAGAGCTCCCTCGATTTCTCCAAGATCCCTTTATCAGATCCTGAACGGATGACAAAGGGACCACCTGGGAAGGCCTGACCCTTTAAACAAAAAACAATTTTCCAAATCGGTCCAGGCGTTTTTGAGTTATCGGGGAACATACATATAAAAAAGATTCCGACGAATTGAGAATCTCCACCTTTTTTGGAAGTCGACGCTACGTGATCGTGATCATAGAATTCAGATGTGAATGCACCCTAACAACTTCTTCGCGGTGCCGTGTAACATTGTTTCCGTGCAAAAAGGCTGTGTTGAAAGGAACTCGAGGCATATTCGTGAAATATTCAGATGTGTCAGAGTACATTGGACCTTTTCCGAAGTTCCGCTCCTTCATATTTCCACGTGAACATGCTATCGCAAACAAAGAGGATTTTTATATTTTGCATGTAGGTACATTGTAATTTTTAATGCATACATTTAAATTTAAATACCTATACGAAAATGTTTTCTTTTGTCTCAATGGATGGATGACGACCAAGATGTCTTTCACCGTAGGGTCAAAGACGCCCTGCCAAGCGATTTTTAGCTTTACGGCACGATGAAGTACTAGGACTTGATTTTTTTATTCCGGGAAATCACTGACGAAGTCATTGACGTTAGTGTCATATAGTCTACTATATAAAAATAAGTCGGGTTTTCCTTCCTGACGCTATAACTCCAGAACGCACGAACCGATTTCCACGGTTTTGCATTCGTTGGAAAAGTCTCGGGCTCCGTGAGGTTTATAGCAAAGAAAATTCAGGAAAAATTTCAACAATTTAAGAACGCGGACGAAGTCGCGGGCGTCCGCTAGTCTTTCATATTTACAGATCTTGTACGTTTATCTCACGACGTTACGGGCGCTTTACTTGTGGTTACCTCGTGTACATGCACATTGTGTAAGTGTGCGTGCCTGTCAGGAGCCTAGGTGGGCACGGTCAGGCACGAGCAAGCTCTCGCTCACGCTTATACAGACGTGTGTCTGTATAAGTGTGAGCACACAAGCATGAGCCACGCGAATTTAAAGAACTAAAGAAGAGTCGTGAATTTAAAGAACTAAAGCAAGAGTTATATTTATTTTTCCTCTGAAAACTCTCTCTAGAGTTTTTTATTTTATTTATTAACTAAAGCCAAAAGCCAAAAAGTGACTCTTAAAAAGGGTTGGTTTAGCGAATTTAAAGAAGTCGTGAATTTAAAGAACTAAAGAAGAGTTGTGAATTTAAAGAACTAAAGCAAGAGTTATATTTATTTTTCCTCTGAAAACTCTCTCTAAAGTTTTTTATTTTATTTATTAACTAAAGCCAAAAGCCAAAAAGTGACTCTTAAAAAGGGTTGGTTTATATAAAGCCTTCGTTCTCCTGTCAAGTAGGTACTTTCGAAAATCTTAACTTTAAAGCCAAAACGGAACCTTGCAGCCAAAAACGGGTTTAATAAAGCCTTCTTTATACCTACAGTGAACATGCCAAGCCACCTGAATGCTATCAATCAGTCTTATCACATTGTCAAGGTTTTCAGGGGCCGAAATGCCCAATTCATCTGAAAAGGCAAAAAGCACCTACTTTTCCCATTCTCCATCGCACGTTACAATGATAAATGATCAGTGGGGTTAGTATAGATTTAACACGATTGATCGTATTCGTATACCATGGCATTAGCGTCACAGTAAAATGAACCATAACAACATTGAATTAGAGCTCAATTTCGTGCATGCATTCTTATACTTTTACGTATACGGAAACGCTCCAAACTAAAATCGGTTGTACTGAATTTGTGACTTTAAATCAATACATGTAATGTTCATTTTACTTTTTTTTTATTCTATGACAAGATAGCCCTTGACTGCGATCTCACCTGATGGTAAGTGACGATGCAGTCTAAGATGGTAGCGGGCTAACTTGGAAGGGGTATAGCAGTGTAAATTCAACCCATACCCCTAATCGGTTTCTACACGCCATCGTGCCGGAACGCTAAATCGCTTGGCGGCACGTTTTTGACGGTAGTGTGGTAACTAGCCACGGCCAAAGCCTTCCACCAGACCAGACCAGAAACAATTTAGAAATAATAAATTACTAAGTTGCCCCCGCCGGGAATCGAACCCGAGACCTCCCAGTTATAAGACCACAGCGCTCACCACTGCGCCAGGGAGGTCGTCAGTAACGATGCTAATGTCACAGTATACGAATACGTTCAATCGAGTTAAATCTTATACTAACCCCACAGTTGTACTAATATGTGAAGAGTTAAGACACACGCTGTTAACAATCTTCTGCCTATTTTTGCTTTGATGTGATGGAATAGGTGGGACGATGTTATTAACGAAAACTGAGGTCAAGATTTTTGTTTGCACTCAAGTTAATAGGTGTGTTACGGCGTAGTGGGGGTTATATTATGGGGGCGTGTGATACCCATTTATCACTCACATTTTCAGGGTTCCGTAGTAAAACTACAAGGAACCCTTATAGTTTTACTACGGAACCCAAGTCCATTCATCTGCCCGCAGCACAGCACAGAGACTATTGGTACTAAAGAGCTGCTTTTATAATTTGACTAGATGATGCCCGCGACTTCGTCCGCATGGATAAAGGTTTTTCGATTCCCGCGGGAACTCTTTATTTTTCCGGGATAAAAAATTCGTCTATGTTTTAATCCTGGGTATGAACTATCTCCATTCCAAATTTCAGCCAAATCGGTTCATGCGTTGTGGCGTAAAGGAGTAACAAACATACACACACACACATACACATACAAACTTTCGCTATTATAATATTAGTGTGATGTGATGTGATTCCTAAAGAATTGGTAGTGTGTAAAGACACATTTAATAAGTAGAGGTTATCACAAAGTTAATGAATTCCTTAATGACAAAGTTGCCTGTAACCAATCTCCTTTGCTTCAGCTGGCCACAAGATAGATTAGCTATATATTGTAGCATTTTTTGTTGTTTTGAAAAGAGTAACTGCTGAGTTCCTTGCCGGTTCTTCGCAGCAGAATCAGCATTCCGAACCGGTGGTACATTCTCGACTTGTCATAAGAGCCACAAGTTGGCCTACATGAAATAAATAATTTTGAGTTTGAGTTTGAGTTTGTAATTTGCCAAGGTTATGCATATTAATTGCGCCTCAAAAGTTTTACAATAAAATTTTGAAAAAAAAAAAAAATTTTTTTTTTTAATTTCCAAAATGGGCGGAAGAAGCTTCCACACTAGTGCTAACGTAAACGTTGTTCGTTACAGAGCTATGCAGCGCGGCGACCAAGATCCAGGCCTCGTTCCGGGGACACCAGGCGCGCAAGCAGCCCCAGCCGGATCCCGTGGAGAAGAGCCAGGAAGAACAGGATAAGGTAACTCAATAACTGTGTAGATGAAATTGAGCTCTAGTTCAATGTGATTGTGGTTCATTTTACTTTGACACTAATGTGATCGAATACCAATACGATCGATCGAATGAATTCTTATACTAACCCTACAGCTCAGCATATGCCGTGCATTATAAACATCTACATATAATACACGACGCTGATTTTTAGCTGACACCCGAGTAACGTCACAGCAAAAAATATATATTATAATAACATAGTATATACAAAAGCGGCAAAAATTATATGAATAATGAAATGAATTAAAAAAAAGTAGATAACAAAGTGTAATATCCTTTCCAGGAAGATATAGAGAAGATTGACCTGGCAGATCCCGATCTGAACAAGGCAGCGACCAAGATCCAAGCCTCCTTCCGAGGTCACAAAGTACGCAAAGACGTCCCCAACTAAGGTGGCCATGCGATCTTCTCTTTGCAGGAATGTCTCTTTATGTGTATGCTCTTGGATATGGATAAAATAAATCTATATGTACAAATAAATCTCTTTCATAGCCTAGTGTACCATTTTGAATAAACAGCTCTATATAGCAAGAAATGTCAACGTTATGCTTGGGAATTCAAAAAGAAAGAAAGTAACTATTTTATTTGATCAATACAATTGAAATTAAATTAATTAATTAAATTACAATTGAATTTAACCAACTAAAATAATAATAATTTCATATGATCAAATAAGGTCTTCCACTCAGCATCATGCTGCAGCAAGCTGCAGCGCTGACTTTCAGTGGGAACCCTATGTGAGTGCAGTCACGGATACATCATATACATGAAAAATAAAATGAAAAGAAAAACAAACCAAAATAAACTCAGCGAAACACAAACCTAAAACGAAAATGGAAAAGCATAATACATAAAACGGAGGCATACAAAGTGCTGCCAAAAAATATTTATTAAAATACTAAACTATTTACTGCATAGCATTGAAATAAATAAAACGGACAAAAAGTTCACGATTCTACTAACAATTAAATTACAGCCATCGCTTAGCAAGCTACTAGGAACAATTCATTGTTTCCAAACATGTCGGTGCTTCTAAGAAGTTCACGCACCAACAAGTCAATGCAAGTTTGTAGATCATCCAATATTTGTCGCGTGAAATGGCGCCAAGACATCATTTCCGTAATGAACTGCCACTTTTTTTTTTTCGCAGTCTCTTGTGATGATTTTTTAATCATCACTGAGACGTTTGGATATAAATCATGATTTTATCTTATAAACAACTAATGGACAAGACGAATGTCAAATTATGTCCTGATTTATTTAGTCAGTATGTTTATCCTACACACAATGTAATCTTGACATTTCTAACTCTATACATCAGTTTGTAGGCAAAAACGTTTCGTAAATACTTTATTTCGATTTAAAAATAAAAAAAAATATATAATAACATACGTCATACTGATATAATTTATTTAATTTATATTTAGTATTCACTGCCAGCTAATTCAAGGCATACATATAAAGTTAAAACGCATTGTTCATTAGTAAAGTAAAGAAGTAATCGTTCGAACTATGCCAATTATTTACGATAATACGCAAATGATAATACCGACCAAAATTTCGCAAAGTTTGTTAGTTTGTTCTTAGTACATATTGTACGATATTGCATGCGTTCTTACACACGGTAAATGTATAATAATCGCCGGTAATAACGATCGATATTTTGGTCGGTATTTTGCACTCCTAAGTAAGTTATCCTGTCATCTATAATAAATTAATTGACGTATCAAATGATTACTGAAGTGTAGAGAAGACGAGAATTATTAATATTAATTAATTATATTAATAAAACTATATATTATAAAATATATGTAGGTAAACTATGTATTATTATTATTATATTATCAGTACCGTTTTTTCTATAACAAGAATTTTAGTCGATATACTTCGTGAAAATAATGTAATTATTATCATCACAAATTTTATTATTATTAAAATAATATTTGAGTGCTTGTTACATTCCGTAAACCAAAGATAGTTTATTTTAATTTAATTTAATGTAGATACATAAATAGTATTAAGATTTTGTTTAATTTAATGACTAGTAGTTTTAGAATTAATGATACTAAATCATAATATATTATGAACTCTCAATTTCATTTTACTATGGATTTTATTGCTCTAAATTTATTTTGCCATTCATTTTTGTATAGCGTCAAAGTTTAATCTATTTTCTTGTAAATTGCCGGTTACATTAAGGATTATATTATTATTATTAAATCAAAATATATAATATTCGCCTACAGCATATTTATTTTTTTCCTTTACCTAATTTCGTCTAGCGGAGTTTCGGCCGTCACTGGTTACCGATCTATTGACAATGGCGTCATATGATTAAAATTTAGCGTTCCGGTACGATGGTACACAGAAACGGTATGGGTAACGATAATCTTTCTACGTTATACCGTATTAGTCGTAAACTGCATCGTCTCTTACAACGTGAGTTTTCAATATATTCAAAAAAAAAAACTAGCGCTTGGCTGCGATCACACCTGATGGTAAGTGAAGATGCAGCCTAAGTTGAAACGCGCTTGTCTAGAAAATGCCTATTCACTCTTGATTTGAAGGTACCGCAATTGTAGTTGTAGGGAAAATCGGAAGCCGGAAGGGCATTCCAAATTTTATCGGTGCGTTGGAACGAGCAAGCAAAGCGCTTAGTGCGCGTCCTTGGGATTTCAACAAAAAAGCTAAAAACAAAAATGCTAAAAATCTACTCTACAGCGTAATTGATCATCTATCTAACACCTACTCATTGAGACCATTCTAATGAGCCCAAACACAGTATATTCGCTGTAAGTTACTGAGGAGTTGGGATCCCGCAGACTACTTGATGCTACCACATCAGCTCACTTTACAATGACTTTTTATTATTAAATACTAGCTTTTGCCTGCGGCTTCGCTCGCGTTAAGTTCGAACTTTCAACCATTTTACTCCTTTAGGGGTTGAATCTTCAAAAATCCTTTATTAGCGGATCCTTACGTTATAGCAGCTATTTGTATGCCAAACAGTCCGATCCTTCGAGTGGTTTGAGCTGTGCGTTGATAGATTAGTCAGTCAGTCACCATTTCCTTTTATGTATTTAGATCGATATTGAGATTGAGAAGCAACTGATGCCTGCGGTTTTAAATTAAAAATGGTCCTCTTTTGTAATACAAAAATTTTCTCAATCTGCTTTACCCCATAGTAAAATTCTGAACGACATATAAGCAAATTAAATAAACTGAAAATACTTTAGCCCGCTACCATTTTAGACTCCCTCGTCACTTACCATCAGGTGAGATTGCAGTCAAAAATTATCTTGTCATCGAATAAAAAAAATTTCATAAATTAAAAAAAAAAAACAGCGAAACAGCACATATAAAGTAGATTAACGAAAATTGGGCACCAAATCGTAAATATTTCAGACTAAACAACAAGTAACTAGGTACGCCGATTGAACTCGCGATATTATTTGGTATTCTGAATAAATTTCCTAAACAGTTCTTTTCTTTTAGGGTAGTAATAAATCCAACCCTCATCAAAGTCAGTTATCAAAATTAGGATCTGTTAGCAGCGGATGGATTAGGGTGTGTTCACACTGAACTGAAAGACAACGACGTTCTATCTGCCGGCTGAATTTAGACTAACACTGGAATTTATTCATAATTCATAATTCATTTATTCATTTGTGAATACAGTAGGTATGTAGATGTTATAATAAAATAGTGATCTTGTATTCTGCCACAGTGTGGCGTACAAATATATCATTATTATAAAACGTGTATTGAAACTCCGAAATAATACTGAAGGAGGTGAATGTGCTCATAAAACTGAACAACTTTTCCCAAGGAACATAGGTCAAAATGTGAAAAAAATGTGGACCTCCCATAGCTACAAAATTGACGATCAGCTGATTGATTTACTGTGGGAGGTAAACATTTGGCATATTTCGACCTATGTTCCTTGGGGAAAGTTGTTCAGTTTCATTCACCTCCTTTAGTATTATTTCGGAGTTTCAATACACGTTGTATATTTAAGTGATATTAGTATGTCCAACAGAAATTAACAATACTTACGTTACTAGTTTTATATCTGGAAAAATTCGTCATACAATGGCATTCCTGATAAATTCACACAATATGTTGTTGTTATGGCAGATAGATAAGAACCTCTAGGGTAGGTACGATACAAGCACCATATGCCTAAAGGTTTAATTTATCATAAAACAAAAGAAATTCCCAACCGAAAGATGCCACTATCAGAACCGCAACTACTGCTTGCTTAGCTGCGGGAGCTTTATCTATTCCCTCACTCTGATTCCCACTTTTAACCGAGTTCCAAGAAAGGAGGAGGTTCTCAATTCGTCTGAATCTTTTTCTTTATGTATTTTCCCAGATATTCCCCGACTATTCGAAGACGCCTGGACCGATTTTGAAAATTCTTTTTTTGTTTGAAGGAGTATACTTCCCAGGTGGTTTTACGTTTATATTATACTTCTGTTGGTCGAACTTGCGACCTTTCGGTTTTCAGTCCGCACCTTTAACCGTTGGGCTATTGAGGCAGTACGTAGATCATATTTCAACCTGCGATCAACAAGTTGTCATATTATTTTGATCGGCATACAAGATTTACTTGCGATTTTACCTAGGTACACGATAACAAAAAAAGATACTCGAAATTCTATTTCGTGTACAATTTCAGTTAGTCCTTGCATACCTAATGATATTAGGTATCTGTCTAATAAATAATGCATTGCATACTGAGTTAGCATGACGTCTTAGTACAATTGAACTTGAATTATTTTATTTACCAAGCCTACAGGTATGAGGTACATAAGTGCTGTAGCTACAGGATTTCTTTTATTTTTTACGGCGAAACTGGGCCAATTTTTTTTAAATTCCATGACAAGATAATTGACTGCAATCTCACCTGATGATAAGTGACGATGCAATCTAAGATGGTAGCGGGCTAACTTGGAAGCGGCATGGCAGTGAACTCATACCCCTAATCGGTTTCTACACGCCATCGTGCCGGAACGCTAATTTGCTTGGCCGCCCGTCTTTGACGGTAGGGTGGTAACTAGCCATGGCCAAAGCCTCCCACTAGACCAGACCATAGACAATGCAGAAATTATAAATTCCCAAATTGCCCCCACCGGGAATCGAACCCGAGACCTCCCAGTGCGCCTAGGAGGTCGTCAGGGAGGACCATGATCAATGACGATGATTATTTATTTCCTAGGTATTTGGATCGATAAAACATCACATAATAAATTAATACTTAAACATATTAAATTATTATAAGGCATATATGTATTTGATATTGATTTAATGACGTTTTAATTATATTAGTTCACATTGCTAAGCTGCAGCAGTAATCCAATATTCAGTAAGCTATTACTGTAATGACAATTAACTCTGTGCAATAATTAATAACTATTATCTTGGGTAGGTATATGTATATTGTATAATATATATATTTACTAGCTGATATCGGCGACTTCGTACGCGTGGATTAAGGTTTTTTTGGAGTCCCACGGGAACTATAATTTTTTTCGAGATAAAAAGTAGCCTATGTTTTAATCCAAGGTATAGTCTATCTCCGTTTTAAATTTCAGCCAAATCGGTCCAGTACTTTTTGAGCTAATTCGTTACAAACATACTTACTTATATATGTAGATTCATCCATCAAGTGTCCACGAATGTAATTAAAAAAATATGTCGACATGGCCAAAGTCTTTCTTAATTTATTTTTGTAACTTTTTTTTTAAATCGGCCTAATTCTGGCGGAGAAAACAGGAGAATACAACGACCTCTCTATAACTGGGAGGCCTCGGGTTCGACTCCCGGTGGGGGATATGATGCTTAATGTTTAGTTAAATTTTGTAATACTGTCACTTTTTGGCAAGTTTAGTTCAGAGTGAACAAGAAAAGGACAGGTACAGAAAATTGAACTTTTTTTTTTATTTTTTATTATTTACTATATTTAGGGGGTTGGTGCAAGTGGACCTAAATATAAAGGTCGATGGTAGTCATCCAAATCAAATCAAATCAAAATTTATTCTCATTTTCATTTCATGCAGCTTGTAGCTCTTATGACACGTCATAAATCTACCACCGCGTTCGGAATGCAGATTCTGCTGAGAAGAGCCGGCAAGAAACTCAGCAGTTGCTCTTTTCAAAAAAAAAAAAATTTTTTACAATAGGTAACAAAACTATACTATGTATACAGTGTTTCCGCACTGAAGTTTCAAAAATGCATACGTAGTTACATAGTCGGATAATCCAATGCATGTAAAGACGGGCAGACCAAGTAGACCCATGCCCGTTGGTGGCACCCGTTCACGAGCATGACGCATGATCCAGCCGTTGCTTCGCTCAACCATATTTGAGGGAACGTAACAACCCGCACCACACGACACCACCACGGAAATGTTGACATACTTAGGCTACCCATGTTAAGGCATCCTCCTGAGAGATGGCGTTAGAAGAAGAAGGTCGGACAAAGGTAAGCTTTTCAGTATTTATTAGGATACATAAAGTCGTAAATGGTATAGTACAGTTGTTGAACTAGAGGGTAGAACTCCACTACGGCCGTAAACACTAGAGCCAATAGAGTCACTAATCTGCTCACAGCGCGGACTATATCCAAACCCGTAGTGCGTGGAAGCGATTTTCGTAACGATTTTCCTTGGTGAATGGTGTCTTTTGGTGGTGTTACCTGAAATGTAAACCGTCATTATCTATACTAATATTATACAGCTGAAGAGTTTGTTTGTTTGAACGCGCTAATCTCAGGAACTACTGGTTCGAATTGAAAAATTCTTTTTGTGTTGGATAGTCCATTTATCGAGGAAGGCTTTAGGCTATATAAGATCACGCTGCGACCAATAGGAGCGAAGCATCAGTGAAAAATGTTGCGAAAATGGGGAAAATTATCCATATTTAAAATATATTCTTTTAAAAAGTTCTTAATCGCGATCATAATAACAGAAATTGATGCGGACGAAGTTCGCGCGCAACAGCTCAAGAACGGCTGAACCGATTTGGCTGAAAATTGGTGGGAAGGTAGCTTAGAACCAGGAGACGGATATAGGATACTTTTTATCCCGTATACTATAAAACAAAGTCGGGTTTGTTTGAACACTTATAACTCTAGAACGGCGAGACCGATTTTCATAGATTTTGGTTTGTTGTGTTTGTCTCCATCCCGAATAGCAGACTAACTTTTAAAATATCGAAAAAATTCCCGAAAAAAAATGAAAAAATTTCATCTTTCAATCACATTTTGTATTGAACGAGTTTTTTGATGGCAAGGAAAGCGACGTTTTAACCCGGAAAAACAATAACCTAAGTCACGCGGACGAAGTCGCGGGAAAAAGCTAGTACTCGTATAAAAATCAATTGCTATATACTACCAAATACCAATCTAGATTGGTAGGTATTCCAAACATAGTAGGTAACTGGGTAGTCATTGATTGATGGCACCTATTCTGTAAACTCGCCGTTGGCCCACATATATGAATTTGGCATCGACTGGTGACAGGTTAATATGAGAATATGTTACTTCGATCCCGCATCAAAAATAATTTTGTGGATCACAGATTTTTCTATCTACAAAGATGTTTTTCCATACCTATTTCAGTATTAATTCCAAAAAGGGAATACAATATGACTATTTGCTGTCTATGCTGATATGTATGTATATTTTTTATGTGCCTCGTATTTTCTTTTGTTTTCAAAATTGCTGTTCGTTAGTCTGGCTAAAACTCAAAAACGGCTTGATCGATTTGAATCATTGTTTTTTGTTTTGTTCGCCTTAATACTTAAAAACAAAAAACAAATAGAGAAAACCCAAAAGAATAGTTGACAATCGAAAAAATCAAAATTGTTAATTTTTTATAGGTATCACCACTGTTAATTCGGTTGGTCTTTCAATCACGCAGCAACGAAGCAGCGCGCAGCGGCACGATGTAATTTTTTACATGGATAGATTATCTATCCCGGTGATATGATATGATAGATTTATGACGTGTCATAAGAGCTACAAGTTAGCCTACATGAAATAAATAAATTTTGAATTTGAATTTGAAAATCTATCTCTCTTATCCCGGAAAACAAATCTAACTAAAGCCAAACCACTACTAGTGCCAAATATATAAAGTTACATCTACAATGAAACGAGAACGCGATTTTATTTTTAGTCTACATACAGGGTACCACGGAGTTAAATATCAGGAGGAACAAATGACATGCAAGCGTCATAATCATACACAAATTAAGAACCTACTAGACCCTGTCAATATATTTTTATGATTTATAGTTATAGCGGTAACAGGAATACACATCGCTCATTTGCGACAAGGGTGACATAATTCAAAATCGACGATGAGAGAATTCTCTCGTTAGAGAGTAATGTTTTGTGGATGCTGCGGTCTCGAAACAACACAGCGGCCAACAAAGCGACAGAGCATTAAGTCACAAACTCTCTCGCTCTTATGTTTTTGTGCTTAGCGTAATGTTGTTTTTATAGCAAAAAGTATAAATTTTCGACACTAAAATTGGTGAATTTTGAATTATGTCACCCTTGTCGCAAATGAGCGACATTCTGTGGAAATTTCAAGTCTCTACCTATTACGGTTGAACGATACAGCCTATGACAGATGGACAGACAAAATGCTTTTTTGTTGGAGGCGTAGTAATAGCGTCCTGTTGGGAACGGAACCTTAAATAAGGTCTATGTTCCAGCATCAATTTACTGAAGGACAAAACATATTTCATGCTGAGATCTATAGGAGCGTGCTTTGACTCAGCTCAGACTCAATATAGAGGTTAAAACGAGACACAAATATGCTCTGACATAAATCTGCCTCGTTTTAATACTGTATTGAGTCTGCGCAAAAATTTGAAATGCCCTTCCGGCTTCCGTTTTTCGAACTAACTATAATGTGGGTGTCTTTAAATCAAGAGTAAATAAGCATCTTCTAGGCAACCGTGCACCATCTTAGACTGCATCTTCACTTACCATCAGGTGAGATCGCAGTCAAACGCTAGTCTATATATTTAAAAAAAAAGCTGAGTGAGAGTTGGTCTATAGATTTCAGCCTGAGATGGCTTCTCTAGGTAGTACTAAGTATATCAACTCTCTGCACCTACCTGAAAAACAGTGCCGGGTTCGATATTGGACGGAAAGTTGCCCAGGTAAGTTTTCGGGCAACGCTGTGAATTATTAAGGCCGTTCAGAAGGTTGGGGGGATTAGGGAGTGCTTTATTTATAGGTTAATTCTGTGGATTAAACACCCTATCTAAATCGGTAGGCTTAACAGCCAATCGGGTCATTGATCGGTAGTGAACTAGTTTGAAAATGTCAACGAGCTTCAGAGCTTAAAGGGGATAAGCAAAAAATTGACTGGCCTGAGCTTCGTAGAGCCTCGTCTCTGTCGTTCATACCCATGTGGCATTTTGAATTAAATAAACTAGACACAGGTCTCTTCTCGAATGAGCAGAGTATACAAGTGCGGATTGGCAAATTTCCTCACTTTTGAGAATACTATGGAGAACTTCGGTCATGTTCCTCACGATATTTTCCTTCACCGTTGAAGCAAGTGATATTTAATTGTGAGTAAAAGTGATATTTAATGGTTGAGCGAAGCAACGGCTGGATCATGCTCGTGAACGGGTGCCATCAACCGGAATGGGTCTGCTTTCTGATTTATTTGTATTTGTATTGTATTGGACAGATAAGCACGAGCATGTCCAAGGATACCTCACTGCGATATATCGCGGTACACGAGGTATCTTCGGCATGTTCGCGCTAGTCTGTCTGTTTGCATACATTTGTTTTAAATGGAGGTGACATCGAGATAGCGAGCTAAACCGCGACCGCGAGGTATCGCAGTGAGGCATCTTTGGCACGTTTTTACCCTAACATAAATAGTACATAGCAATATTACCTTATCTACAGCCGTGCGGTCGTTTTTAACATCTGCATGTATCGGCTGTGCGTAGTTTGTGTGAATGTCCAAAGCTCCTGTTGCGTCACGCTTGCGCCTAGCCAGGAGTTTGGCGAACTGAAATTAATTTTGTTTCTCTTCAAATTAAGTACCTAATATAGTTTTTTTTTAAATATTTTTAGCGAGCCAACGCGCAGGCGGGTCACCTGATGTTAAGTGATTACCGCCGCCCATGAACATTTGTAGCACCTGAGGCACCACCAATGCGTTGCCGGCTTTTTAAGAATTTGTTGGTCCGCCCTTTGAATAACCCCATGTTGTAATTCAGCGTTGCAGGAAGTTTTTCTTTATTTGATGACAAGATAGTCCTTGACTGCAATCTCACTTGTCGGTAAGTGACAATGCAGTCTAAGATGGTAGTGTGCTAACTTGGAAGGGATATGGCAGTGTACTCATACTCCTAATCGGTTTCTACACGCCATCGTGCCGCAACGCTAAATGGCTTGGCGGCACGTCTTTGACGGTAGGGTGGTAACTTGCCACGGCCAAAGCCTCCCACCAGACAAAATAGTAGTATTGTAGTAGTCTACTGCGTTCATTTGGTGCAACACTATTTTATCTCAAAAAATCCAATTTTCAAAAAAAAAAAAGAGTGAGACTCTTTTTTTTTTAAAAGGTTTTAAATGGAGTCAAAATCTTAGTATTTGAAAATGTCATAGTAAATTCTTCTCTGAGAGAAAAAAAAAACTACTTATTTATTTATTTATTTAAAAGAATATATAGTATTTTTGTATTTCACAATAAATTAAAATTAAAATAATTTAACTCACAGTCGCGTCATATTGTCCGTGAACATAACAACTCGATAAAATAACAAATAAAACAATCGTTCTCATTTCTGCGTCAAAGCATTGTATTAAAAAACAATTTCAAAATAATCCCAATAAAATACAAAATATAATATTCCGTTCAATGATAAGAATAAATACAGACGCATAAAATAAAATATTTCGTTCTCGTTTTCCACGAAAATGGAATGAGATTTTCTCAAACAAACAATATCTCTTTATTTTATATCTATACCTAGTTTTGTTTTGATTACGTATCGATTTGCTTAAAAATGTTTAAAACCCTCTCTTTAATAGTGCTGTTTGTTTTGGTACAAGGTCATAGAGGAGTAAGTTAATTCAACATAGTTTATCCATCCATATTTCCATATAATCAGACCATTATTAATTAAAGGGTTCCGTTCCACAAAATGCCGAAAAAAAATGTTTTTAGTACCCCTTTAAATTTTAACTTATTTCTATTTTTTGTCATAGCGGCAACAGAAATACTCTGGAAATTCCAACTCTTTATCTATTACGGATCACGGGATACAGCCCGCTGACAGACAGACAGACGGACGGACGGACAGCAGAGGACAGGGTCCTGTTGTTACCATTCGGGTACAGAACCCTAAAAAATGAATAATTTCAACTTTGTCAGGCTTGTCATTTATCATATATTTTCTAAAAATTTCAGAGAATATGTACCTAATTCTGTTGCCGCTACAACAAATAATAAAAGTAAACATTAAACGGGCTTCCTTACTAGAAACGTGTTTTTTTTCGGTTTTTCGGCGTTTTTAGGTACGGAACCCTTAGTATGGGAGGCAGACTCGCATTTGACCGGATATTATTATTTATACTGCAGAAAATACAGAATGAAGGTGATGCTCAGTCATCGCTGATGCCCCAGGAACTAAACACAGCATTCGCCCCGGATAAGGTTAGTCAATGCACCAGGTAATCCTTACCTTTTCTAAAATCGGTGAACAAACAAAGTTTATGAAACTGAATAGGTAAGTAACTAATTAATCCCCGTTTTCACCAACCATCCCTAAATCATCCCCTAAGGTTGTCGTTGGAGGTCGTCAGAATGAAGCTAGATAATATTATAAATAAGCCTTTTAAAAATCCCCCGGTAACTCTTTTTTTCCGGGATAAAAGGTAGCTTAGGTACCTACACAACTACAACTACTTAGGGCTCTACAAGTCTTCAACTACATCCATACAAAAAAATCCGTTGCTTCGTTGCTGCGCGATTGAAGAACGAACCAACAAACAAACACCTTCGCATTTACATGTGTGTATGGACATCCATATACATATACATTGTGTGCATAGCCTAGTTTTGTAAAAAATTTGTAAAAACATTTTTTTTTTGAAAAGAGCAACTGCTGAGTTTCTTGCCGGCTCTTCTCAGCAGAATCTGCATTCCGAACCGGTGGTAGATTTATGACGTGTCATAAGAGCTACAAGTTGGCCTACATGAAATAAATAAATTTTGATTTGATTTGACATATGTACATACATATGGATGCAAGTATGGATGATTTTTGGATTTCAGGAAGCTTGGAACGCAGTGCTTGCGTCACGACAGCGGCGCAATTCATACGACGACACGACTATTTGTCGCCTCAAGACCTACAGTCGCGTCGCCGCGTGCGTGGTCCTCGCAGTGTCCGCCATTATCGAGATTGTAGTGTACTTTGTTGAGATCTATTCCACTTGAATAAAGATTTTTGAGATTCTCTTACCTTTTTTTTAATTCAATGATAGAATTCAATGATAGATAGTCCTCGATTTCGATCACACCTGATGGTAAGTGACGATGCAGTCTAAGATGGCAGCGGGCTAACTTGGAAGAGGTATGGCAGTGTTCAACCCATACCCCTAATCGGTTTCTACTCATACTCATCTTTCTAATCGGCAGGGCGGTAACTAGCCACGGCCAAAGCCTCCCACCAGACCAGACCAGAGACAATTCAGAAATTATAAATTTCCAAATGGAATTGTATGAATTCCACTTGAACAAAAATTTTTGAGGCATTCTTACTTATTTCTTTTGTAACTCAAAATGGTACCTACCTAATATACAGTAAGTTTAGTGGGCACTGCAGTTCTAACCCGCTTGCATATTTAGGACCATCAAGAAAACTTTGTAACCATCATCATTATCATCATGAGCAAGCTTGGATCACCAAGCCCTGGTGTCTTTTTGAATATGATGACCATCAGGTCAAAAAGACACCCGTGACAAGAAGTTGGTCAGTAGGCCAGTGGTGATGATAAATTTATCACTAAACCACCATCACCAAAAACAGTTTTTCACGAAATAAATCGATTGTGTTTTTATTGAATCATCGCTCCATTAATTATTCATCCATGTTACACGTCATCCGTGTAAAAAACTTAGGGAGGTCGCCCACGGCGAGCTCTTTTTACGCGCAGCAGATGCGACACAATTACTCTGTTGCGCGTTACAAATGCAACACAGCCTGTAGTAGTAATCCTACTTCCTACTTCCTATAAATGTGAAAGTGTGGATGTTTGTTACTCAATCACGTCGCAACGACTGAACCGATTTGGCTGAAATTTGGCACAGAGATAGATTATAGTTTGGAATCTGCTTTTTATCCCGGGAAATAAGAGAGTTCCCGCGTGGATCAAGAAATCTCAATCCACGCGAACGAAGTCGCGGGCATCAACTAGTACCTAATAAAACTCAAAACATATTCGATTGGTATAAACGTAGGTAATGAAAACCCTCACAAAATATAACTTCACCAATCACATGCCACAACTGACATCTGTCAAACCCCCGTCTTGCCACAGAATCAATTACACTAAAGGTCGTAGCCCATTTACACGACACCGCTCCCACCCAACCAAAGTATGAGCATTCAAATATGGACTTAATATCGTGCTCTGGAGGTGCACTTTACAGTAACAACACCGCGGTACGGTAACGGTACCGCGCGCTGTTTTCTATTTACTGTTGTTACTGTAAAGTGCACCTCCAGAGCACGATATTAAGTCCATATTTGAATGCTCATACTTTGGTTGGGTGGGAGCGGAGTCGTGTAAATCAGCTACGACCGAGACCTACTACAACACGGTCAAAAGAAGCGCTACAGACGCGCGATAACGAAACGCGCTACTGAATCGCTGCAAGAAATCGCCGTGGGCGAACTCCCTAAGGTTTATTCACAGGTGCCAACTAGTAATCGATTAGCTAAACGGGCGTGAACTGTGAGCTGATTTCTCCAAATGAAATCGCACGCATATCACGACGCCCGCTATAAAGGCGCGACGTTGCCGGCTGCGGTCACATCGGTAGCAGAATGAAGTGGTTGTCGCTACTAGTTGCCCTGGTGGCTCTGCTTTGCTCCGTCATGGTAAGAAACTATTTTTTAACATGTATACTTAATAATACTGTATAATAATAATGTATATGTATAACAGCATAGCTACAGCTAGCATGGGCAGGAGATAAAAAAATTATCCGCCGATTTTATCCACTGACAGGGGATAAAATTATCTTTTTCGTATGCTAAAGCATGGCGACAGGGGAAAGGAGAAGTATATCCCTATTTGACATTACAAAGTGGAGAAAAAGCTAGTGGCAATTTTGGAATGTATAATTTTTGAATTGTCTCTGATCTCATCTGGTGGGAGTTTTTGGCCGTGGCTAGTTACCACACTACCGTCAAAGATGTGCCGTCAAACGTTTTGGTACAATGGCGTGTAGAAAAAGATTAGGGGTATAGTAAGTAGGGGTTAATGTACAATGCTATACCCCTTCCAAGTTAGTCCGCCACCATCTAAATAAAGCGTGCCCTGATGAGTCAGCTCAGCTCAGACTCAAGATGGAGGTCAAAACGAGATACAAATATGCTCTGACATAAATCTGTCTCGTTTTAACTCTGTCTTGAGGCTGAGCTGAGTGAGAGTGACATAGATTTCAGCCTTAGACTTATCCTCACTTACCATTAGGTGAGATCGCAGTCAAGGACTATCTTGTCATCGAATAAAAAAAAATTTAATTCGCAGGCTCAAGAAGACAGGACTCCAGACTACACGGACAGATATGCGGAGCTTGCATCACCAGTTCCTAGCAATATCAATCTGGAAGAGCTGATAGCGTCGCTGCGAGCTGCCGGCAGTCACCCTTAAACCACCATACGTCCAATATGTTATTTTCTATATGGCATATTCGTCATCACAGTAGTTAAGGTTATGTCCAACAATGGACACAGGCGGATGTGATGGCATTCGCTATTTTACATAAAAAAAAAGCGATCATATTGATGCTTTTTTTCCATCACTCACGAAAACATATTCCATGTGAAAAGGAGTCGAAAGTCCGACAACGTCGTTCGTCTTGACCGATAGTTGTCCAAAATTAGACATCTCTTGTTGCAATTTCCACTTATGTCCAACATCTCACTACGATTCGTTTGATGTCTATCCTTGGTGGTTTACCAAAACTGAATGTCATGTAGAAAATAATATATAGACGGGCTGTGAAGTCTTGCCTACTGGAAAACATATAAGATAATGTGTTCGTGCATACCTTAAAAGAATCCCACTAATTTTAGAAAAGTATTTTATAGGTCAAAAGTGATATTATGTAATAATCGATTGTATATTATTGTGTATTTGCGTTTGTTAATAAAGTATTGAAGCGTGCTGTTGTCTACAAAATATGTATTTTTTTTTACTGGAGCCAGGATTCCGATGTAAAACGAGGGACTATAAGGCCTTTTGCAGATTATAAGAAAACTTGTGTCTTATGCAAGGCCCTCTTTCCCACTGGGCACTCTGAGCACGTGTCCAGGGCACCCCGATCATCACACACACACACAACCTTTTGCCTTTATAATATTAGTGTCATAATTCGCTCATTTGCGATAAGAGTGACATAATTCAAAATCAACGATGAGAGAATTCTCTCGTTATAGAGTAATGTTTTGTGGATGCTATTCGCTCATTAGCGACAAGAGTGACATAATTCAAAATCGACGATGAGAGAATTCTTTCGTTATAGAGTAATGTTTTGTGGATGCTGCGGTCTCGAAACAACACAGCGGCCAACAAAGCGACAGAGCATTAAGTCACAATCTCTTTCGCTCTCATTTTTTTGTGCTTAGCGTAATGTTGTTTTTATAGCAAAAAGTATAAATGTTCGACACTATAATGGGTGAATTTTGAGTTATGTCACTCTTGTCGCAAATGAGCGATATCATCGAATAAAAAAAGCCTAACCGAGGAACATCTTCCTATTGTTACGCTTCAGTCTATAATTTATCTGTTCCCGTGCTTAGGAATGAGAGATTTTGGACAATGCTTAGACTTTATTAATCTATGAATTTCCGCCTGGCGGGATACAGTCGTTCGTAGTTCAGGTTTACGTCGGAGGCATAAGGTCGCGGCTGGTCGCGCGACTTCCTACCCAGGGGTATGTAGTCGTAGGGTACCTGGAATTATGTACAATATTTACTTAAATAATAATAGTATATTTACATGAAAATAAAAAGTGCGCATCGCTCATCACTACAATGAAAACACCCCCTTTTTAACGAATTGAAAAAGCTATATATATATATATAAGCTATATATAGTTCTTTCTAATTCACGAGGGCACGTGGCTCATGGTTGTGTGTGTGTCGTATTGCACGCACCAGACGGCTCCCACCTAGGCTCCTGACAGGCACGCACACTTACGCAATGTGCATGTACACTATGCGTTTTAAATTTGTTTGTTAACTTTTCCCGGATCGTCATCTGCAGTCGAACTTGCTAACCACTAGACCAACGAGGTAGTCTAATAATAACCAGGTTTCAAGAGAACGAGAAAAATGTTAAGGGGAATTGTAGACCCTTTTCACTGGCCATTTCAATCGGTAGAGTGACTCGAAAGAAAGATAATATGACACAAAAGAAGTATTTCTTTATAGGTAAGTAGGTACTACAGTAGATTGCACGATACCATTTTATGTTTCAGTTTATGTCGGACCAAGAATCGAGAGTGATCGAGTTTTATCATCAGTGCTTATTGAAAAAGGTTTTCACAAACCACTCAAATAAATAAACACAACCGTCTGTCCGTCTGTCTGTCTGTCAGTGGGCTGTATTTATTTATTTATTTCAATTACTATACAATATACATATATACTTATTTCATGTACCGTCGCGATTGTCACTACCGTGTTTTTCAGACGTGTTCTTTTGTTAATGTTATAAGTTCTTTCAATACACGAGGGCGCGTGGCTCATGGTTGTGTGTGTTTCGTATCTATATAAGTGTGAGCGAGAACTTGCTCGCGCCTGACCGCTCTCACCTAGGCTCCTGTCAAGCATGCAAACTTACGCAATGTGTACACGACGTAACCACAAGTAAAGCTCACGCGCCCTCGTATGGTTGTGTGTGTGTCGTATACAGATACGACACACACACAACCATGAGCCACGCGCCCTCGTGAATTGAAAGAACTATAACTACCTACTATAAATTAAAAATAGTACTGACCTGTGCAATAGCATTGGTGATAGAAAATGCAAATATTAGAAAAATAAAAGATAACCTCATCGTCAATTGAAGTTAAGTTATCGCCCCAAAGACAATACAGATATACCTAATCTTATCTACCTTGTGTCACGGTTATTTTATAGCAACTTCTAGTTAAATTAATTAAACGTTGAATTATTAGAGTCTTCAGAAATTACACGGACTTTAATTAAAATGCCTGAATAATTTTGGAATTAACTATGACTATTTTAGAATTTCATTTCATAATACTTTTTGTCGTATCCTCCATGCTAATGAAAATGATTATTATTTTCTTATGTTTATTTTAAAATTACTCATTTCCTATTGAAATGTGTAAGACACCATTTTAAATCTCAATTTTAAAACTGTAACAGTAAAATATATGTAATAGTTTCTTTTTTTAAAAGTATATAAATAAGTTTATGGTTTTCTTTTATTTCTTACCCTAATCGTAATAAAAATATATTGGTACATAAAAAATTCCTAAGGCATTCAAGTCCGATTTATAAAATTTAATAATATTTACCTGTATATTTATAATGTATCGATTTTGCAGCCCATTTTCTTTAAATATTCGTGTATTTAACATTTAAATATCCTCTATTTTCAGTATGAAATCACTTCTCTTGGAGTCGTGTTTATTTTTATTTATTATAAATTTTGTATCGTCCGCTGTAAGTAACTTTTTAAATGATCAATTTTTTCTCAACTAAAAATTTACAATTTTTTATTGTTAACCTTTATCGTAGCCTCAGCTCCACCCCGAGATTAATGATCAATTCGAAAAAGTAGCTACAACTACAAATAATTATACTTACTCTAATACTACTAGTACCAAAAAACCTAAGATACTTGAAGTGAGCGATGAAAATAATGAAATATACGATGAAGAACTTGATATCCAGCTTAATAAATCAAAAACCGAGGTCGTTAATGTTAAACCAAGTGTTATAAGCAAAATTTATGCAATAATAAAACTTCCAATAACAAAATTAATAGAAACACCTAAAGTTAAGACAGTTCTGAGAAACGTAGGTACTTGTGTAGTTAATGGAGTTATGGAGATCGTATCGTACTATTTTCCTGCACCGCTAATACCTCTTATAGCAAGCGCAGCTGGTATGGTCATACCTTTTGAACCAGTTGTTATGTTAAGAAGAAGAATGCCAGTCACCAGTTATAGAAGAGCTTTCAAAACAGCTGTGAATAGCTTCATGAACACTTTCGATGCTTATAAATTTGATAATTACGACGAAGATCCTTACATGACGAGAAGATTCAATAGACGATTTATGAACGATGCCCCAGCAGATGAAAAAAATAAAGCGGATGCGGTCGAAAATAATATTAATGAAAAATCATTGGAAAATGACTGAAATAGGTTTTTATCTATTAGCAGGTAACGATAATAAAATTAAAGGTGTAAAATAAACAATGTTTTAAGTAAGATCTTTATTGAATGATTTTAATTTATCTTTGAAAGATGGTCGATAGAAATCGTAAGAATTGCTTAGCATACTAAGAATAATAACAACAAGTTCACTTTAGAATTCTCTAAACTCTGTTTTAGGGGTTCTAAGTGGCGCGGCTTTTAAGTAAGACCATCACTCTAATTCTCTGTCACTGTCAGGTACTTACCTAATTATTAAGATTTAAAATCAATGCGACAAGCCGAGTAGCATGATCCAAATATAGGGTTTTAAAGAAGGAAGCAAACATACTGGTAGCTTAACTCGCATTGGTTTGTTAGGTACATTATCGCCTTGTAATATTTCCAGTCTCTTCAAATTTGTCGACGCTTGTAAACATCCGAACAACACCAAAGAATGGGCAGAAGAATGTTGTCTTTACCACTATTGCATCGTTCCTTAAGATACTTTTCATTGGATCTGGTGTTGATACTACAACAGTAGATATTTTTGTAGCTCTTCGGGGTTGTTTACGTTTAGTATTTGTATTCATCCCTTTTATAGACGTGTTGTTATTAACTGTTGTCGAAGGATTTATTCTTAAGGAGGAAATACCACTATTGTTTTTATTATCAATAGCTTTCTGATATACGTCAGCTTTTCTTAAACTTCTTAGTTTTGGAATTTCTAGTCCTTTCCAACTATGTCGAAGTCCATTTCTATCTAGAAATATGCGTTCCGAAGGCTCTCTGTTATCCCTTTTTTGTATGAATTCCACGAAATGATCTTTGATGATGTGTATGGTCGGTTTCAAGACGTTATATTTTTCATTATGGAACATTATTTCAGCTATTTTTTGCAAATCTATGTGCTCCTTAAATTGGCCATGTGTTAAATCAATCTGAAAAAACATTTGTTCCTTAGATATATAATAATTATAACTCAAAGATGATCATGAATATCTACACTAATATTATAAAGCTGAAGAGTTTGTTTGTTTGAACGCGCTAATCTCAGGAACTACTGGTTCGAATTGAAAAATTCTTTTTGTGTTGGATAGTCCATTTATTGAGGAAGGTTTTAGGCTATATAACATCACGCTGATCATAATAACAGAAATAGATGCAGACGAAGTCGCAGGCAACACCTAGTATTATATAAAACCCTTCTACCTACTCTGAATATTACTTTAATAACTAATTTATGCAAATTCTTCAAGATATTATTCTCCTTCATTGAGAAGCGCTCGTGTTTTTAATATTAAAGCATAACAATTCAGTAAGTTTCAGTTAAAATAAAAGGTTTTTAACAAGTTGCCTTGTCTTCCGAGATATCTTCTTCGACCGATAGATATCCTCTGCTGGAAGACGTGTCTCTTACGTGGACTTCCACAGGACTCGGTCTTGCGCCGCTTGTATCCAGCGTCACCCTGAAACTCTTCTGATGTCGTCGTCCACCTGGTGGTGGGGTCCAACGACCATCACTTCTTCGAACTATGTATTCTGAGATAATGATATAGTATGCATAACGTGGGTGCCTAAGTCATTCAATACTTAAATATAGTTCTTACAAGTTACCAGGCCGCGTGAGCGTTACTTGTGGTAACGTCGTGTACATGCACATTGCGTAAGTGTGCGTGCCTGTCAGAAGCCTAGGTGGGAGCGGTCAGGCGCGAGCAAGCTCTCGCTTACGCTTATAAGGATACGACACACACACAACCATGAGCCACGCGCCCTCGTGATTTGCAAGAACTGTACCTTCTAACTACCCTACTTTCGCCTAATATTAGGATACTAAAGTATTGATCTACCAAATAATAAGTAAATAATTGATAGTTTACGTATAAGAATCTACATAATATGCCTAATTAATCCTGGTAGATATTTTAGAAAAACAATAGGTACCTACCTTCGTAAGCAAATATAAGCAAGCGTAATAAATAAGCATGACGATCAATGTTAGGTGGGTTTGGATAATAGATTTCGTTCCGGCTTGCGCTATCAAGATTGTCTCGGGAGAATAATTTCCATTTTATAATTAAAAGACCAGATGTGAGCGGGTAGGTAGGTAGTATATATTCTGCATAAAATATCACACTTCACATCACACTAACATTATAAAGGCGAAAGTTTGTATGTGTGTGTGTGTGTGTGTGTGTATGTTTGTTACTCCTTCACGCCACAACGAATGAACCGATTTGGCTGAAATTTGGAATGGAGATAGCACACCCAGGATTAAAACATAGGCATAGATTTTATCCCGGAAAATTAAGGAGTTCCCGTGGGAATTGAAAAACCTTAATCCACACGGACGAAGTCGCGGGCATCGTCTAGTTTATAGATATTACGGGGAGTGTGAAAAGCTATTTGACCTTATTCCCCCTGTCTTCTACAACCGCACCGCTCGCCACCGAACACAATTTCACCCTCACCACCTGGATGCTTGGAGCACTTCGACCATCCGATGTGCCAGATCTTTTTTTCCACGTACTTTGAAACTGTGGAACCAACTTCCTGCGACGGTGTTCCCACTAAATGACAACATGGGGTTATTCAAGGGGCGGATCAGCAAATTCCTAAAAAGCCGAGAACGCATTGGTGGTGCCTCAGGTGCTACAAATGTTCATGGGCGACGGTAAACACTTAACATCAGGTGACCCGCCTGCTCGTTTGCTCGCTGAAAATATTAAAAAATGATAATGATACTTCAATGCCTATTCATTATTCGCCTTAACTTGCTTGTAAAACATGTTTTGAAAGCTCAACTAAGGTCATAAACGTTACTAAAATGTTCTAGGTAGGTATACATACCTATTGACTGTCTCGTTAGTAGAGTTGCCAGATTTTTTTTCAGCCTATAAGGGACAAATGGTTAAATGGGCAAAAAATACGGGATTTTTACCCGGGACAAATAAAAACAAAATTATTTAAGTAGTGTCATTTTTTTTGATATTTTTCCGAGGATCGAGTCAGTTTTAAAATATTTTTAATCGTTTTAACTTTTAACATATCTGCCAAAATCAATACAATTATAATCGTAATAAATTAAAAACGGTCAACAACTCGCTTTTTTACGAACGTTGCGTGTTGGAATAGTTAGGTAGGTACTTTGGATCGATTTCATAATGAAAAACGAAGTACGGTTCAAATACGGGACAGAGTCAGTCCCGCCGGGACATTTTAAACTATGCCTAAAATACGGGACCTCTGGCAACGCTACTCGTTAGTCTGGTAGTTAGCATATTCAACTGCGTATGAGGAGGTTCCAGGTTCGATTCCTGGGTCGGGCACATAAAATGAATTGAATTTTTCTGTAAAGTAATTCCCAATAGGTACTAGCCCGGTTTGGGATTTGGGGGGGTGCCTCAATTAAAACAAGAAAAAAATCACTTGGAAATATAACTTTAATTTAATAATAAATACAAAAAAATCTTACTTTTATTGTTATTAGCAGATAAAATACATTGGTTTTGTGTGATGCTAAAGAATTCTATAGTATACACTGGAACAGAAAAGTTCTTCAAAAATGTATGAAATTCTCACAGACATTATGTATGTATGTATATTTTTCCTTATATATCTAGTCCCTAGTCTATTAGTGTGTAGAAAAAATAAATAAATTACCTTAGGTACATACAATGATAGTATTGAGTTTATTATTAGTTTTCTGAAGTGCATAATTTATTGCATAATATTTATTGTAAAAAGGCTTTTTTTATACAGGGTTACTTGTAAAATGCCGCAAAAAAAAAACGTTGGCAATCGTATTAACTTAAAGTTGATCGGTTGCGAGACAATTACATCGATCATTGCTACAGTCAATACATTTGGGAATTTATAATTTCTGAATTGTATCTGGTCTGGTCTGGTCTGGCTTTGGCCGTGGCTAGTGACCGCCCTGCCGTCAAAGACGTGCCAAGTGATTTAGCGTTCCGGCACGATGGCGTGTAGAAACCGATTAGGGGTATGGGTTTAATATACAATGCCATACCGCTTCCAAGTTAGCTACCATCTTAGACTACATCGTCACTTACCTACCATCAGGTGAGATTGCAGGCAAGGACTATCTTGTCATCGAATAAAAAAACAGTCTAAACTGTAGGGATTGGCTGAATTTGTAGTACCTATTCCTACTGTAATAATTCATTTTATTCAATAACAGCGAGAGAGTGTCGATTATTTCAAGTAAGTAGGTATAGATTGCGCTCAACATACCTACTGTAGCAATCATTTTTAAACAATCCCGCAGCGGGTCATTTTTGACCCGTGTTCCTACCAGTAGCAGGCCTGGCGCACTCCGCAGTTTACTGCGGAGTACACCAGGCCTGAAAAGAGAGGAAAGTCTAGATGAATAAGACGGAAGGTAAGTAGCGCTGTGTCACCCTAAATTGCACTTTATTGTGTGGTAACAAGAGTTGCTATTTATTTAAATCACTTTGCGGAGTGAATCTTCTGTACCTTTAGGTACTATTAGGTGCTCTGTGCCAGTAGTAACACGGGGTCGGTGATATAAGTTCGAGGGTTTTGACATTTTTATTGTTCGCGATTTTTGACGTTTTTATTTTTAAATGTAACTTTATGTAACTTTTAAACACACAGCGACGAACCGCACCGGAGAGCAATAAATAATCTATGTAAGTAAGCACGGTTTTCGTAGTACCCGCGATTTAAGTTATTCAGCTGGCGATAGACATTTTTATCCATTGAAGGTTTGAAGAGAAATGTCAGAGTGTCTTTCAACAGGCGCCTAACATTTTTGAAGCGAGGATACTGTCTACTTTGCAGATGTGCTTTGTGGAGACGTCTCCTGAGAATGCTTCGGTGTCGGAGCAAAACGTAACATGAGCACGTAACTAGGTACTCCGAAATACATTCGGAGAGTTTGTGTGGTGTTGCGTTGTTCCTGTATTTGTTCTAGCTACTTACTGCTGGAAGAGCGGCAGTGTACAGTGCGAGCGGCACGTTGTATCAAATCACTGATATCTCTATAGTTAATCTATCATTATTGATTAACACTGTATTTGCTGACCCTATACAAGTGACAGCTTAATTATGAATCAATCTTTCTATTATATTATGGAGGCACTCCATATACGATGCGGATCGTCGTCATAGTGTGCACTTAGCTATATTTTGTGATTATTTTAGACACCACTACAATAATTTTGCTATTTCTTACTATGTTATAATATGATGTAGTTAGGTAGCCTTATTATTTAGGTAGGTATAAGACATTTTTAAAATATGAATCCCAGATTTCCTTAGTAGGTATCGAAAGTAATTTAATGTTAATAATAAATTGAATTTTCAAAATCTTTCGGTAAAATTCTGAAGCTATACCTACAGTGTGTTTTTGTCGTTAGCTTCCAAATTACATGTATGGTAAAATTGTGGTGATTGGCTGAATTTAAGGTAATTTTACTACAACAATACATTACAATGCATTTTAGCTAATAGCGAAAGAGTGTCAGCCAATCAAAAGTGATTATGATCGTCACACTGTAGCAATAATTTCATGATTATTCCCGCGTCTGTGAACTTGTACCGTCAACAAAAAAAAAAATCAAAATTAATAACAAGTTAATACCGACACTAAAAAATATTGTCTGTCTGTCATCCTTATTCCCGCGTCTGAGAACTTGTACCGTCAACAAAAAAAAAAACAAAATTAATAACTAAACAGGTAAATACCGACACCAAAAAAAAACATTGTCTTTACATATCCATAGATATTTATTTCGGGTGGATATTATTATTATTATTATAGGCAACATTACATCCTGATTTTTATCTTAAAGAAAAACATAGCACAATTAAGACTAGTAGTACTTTTAACCTATGTTCAGTCAATTCATCCATTCCTCGCGATTGTTAGGGTGAGCGTCCACCGGCTACATTATCTTCATGACTTTTAAAGTCATACAACAAAAAAAAAACGACGACGTTTATTTATCAACGAAATTTTTTTGTTATAAAATACAAAAAAAAATTAGTTATACTATAGATACTCTTTTTGAAAGTCAATAGTAAAATAAGTCAATTCTATAGTATATCAGTATACATTATGCAATTGCAATTATTATGGTCAGATATGTGTGATGCGGGTTGTTACGTTCCCTCAAATATGGTTGAGCGAAGCAATGGCTGGGTCATGCGTCATGCTCGTGAACGGGTGCCACCAACGGGAATGGGTCTGCTTTTGCCTGCCTGTTTTGACATGTATTGGATTGTATTTATTTGTATTTGTATTGTATTTATTTTTACTTGTATTGTACTCAGGAAAATTCATCGTGGAAGCACTGTATACATAGCATAGTTTCATTAACTATTGTAAATTTTTTTTATTTGTTATTATTATTTTTTTTTTGAAAAGAGCAACCGCCGAGTTTCTTGCTGGCTCTTCTCGGCAGGAAAGGCATTCTGAACCAGTGGTAGATTCATTGACGATTCAAAAGTGCTTGTAAAAGTTTATTTGAATAAAAAATATTTCTATTCTATTCTATTATGATTAATATTTACGAAAACTTATACTAAGGTTTTTATTATGCTCAAAGTTACTTGAGGTGTGAAATTACAACCTTTTGTTAGTACCTAGTACAGTTCTTGCAATTCAAGAGGGCGCGTGGCTCATGGTTGTGTTGTGTGTCGTATGTATATAAGTGGGAGTGAGAGCTTGCTCGCGCTCGCTCCCACCTAGGCCTCTTACAGGTACGCACACTTACGCAATGTGTATGTACACGACGTAACCACACGTAAAGCATCCGTAACTTCTACGACAACTTATTAAAATCTTGACGTTTTAAACAAATTCGTTTTTGTAGACGGTGGACGTCCAGCCTTAAAATTGAACAATCCAAAAATTGCACGTACATATTGAAAAATGTTAATTAGTAACTTTGTTTAGAAAAATATCAAGAAAAAGATCAAATATAAAAAGTTTTGTGATCTCATATTTAAGCTCATTTTTAAATAAATTCACCCGAGTCCAATTGGTTTATGAATTTTAAAAGTTAAAAATAATTAAAAAAAAAAAAAAAACAAAAACCCGACTGCAGAGAAACTAACACAAAATACACATAATTAATTAATTAATATCCTACCCATATCTCTTTCAAGTTGTATAATGCGAGTGATTTCTAATCTCAGAAGAAATAGATTGCTTACTCTTTGTATATATATCAAATAAAGCTAAAATTATCCTTCCTAGATAATTCATTTTGTTTTCTTTTTTTTTAAGAATATTAGGCAAGCTGAAGAAAAGAAAATGAATTTTAGTAGCGCCATCTAGGACAATTTTAGCTTTATCTGATACTAGCTGATGCCCGCGACTTCCTTCGCTTAAGATTTCTTAAGATTTCTTAATTCCCGCGGGAATTCTCTTATTTTCCGGGATAAAAGGTAGCCTATGTGCTATTCCAGAATATAATATACATTAGACAGATGGCTCTGTGCCTCAGCCAAATCGGTTCAATCGTTGCGGCGTAATTCAGGAACAAACATATAAACTATCGCATTTATAATATGAATTAATAGAATAATAATAAAATAATAATAGGATAATAGAATTAATAACACAAAGAGTTAGCAATCTATTTCTTCTTATTTTTGGTAATGCTTAAATGGAGAATATGGTTGAAAAGTAGTCAAGGGAACAATCAAATCAATCTAGCCTCAATAGCCCAACGGTTAAAGGTGCGGACTGAAAACTGTAAGGTCGCAGGTTCGAATCCCACCCGTTGCACTACTGTCGTACCCACTCTTAACTCAAGCTTTCCGCTTATTTGGAGGGGATAGGGGGATATTAGTGAACTGCAGGTTGGCTAATATTCTTTAAAAAAAAAAAAACTCTTATCCCTTAGCACTAGTCATCTCGGTGAGGTAGAGGTAAAAAAAAAAAAGTAATATGGTACGTATTTTTTTTGTGGTCTCTAAAGTCATTTTGTAATTTACGGCCGCCATGTTGGTTTTAAAAATAAAAGCCTAGCTTTGACCATCGGTTCGGATACGGTTTAGACGATCCTATGAACGATTTTGGGATTTAAATTCCTCAAACCGTTGAGATGCTTCGATGGTATAAATAATCCCATAATACCAGATAAAAATCGAAAACCTCTTTTTGCTGACATGCAGTCGGATAAAAAAAGGAAACAATTGCGAGAAAAATTGTATTAAATATTTACATCAACAATAATTGTTTATTATTTATGTATAAGTGAACATTTTAAATATTAATATTGCGAAACTCCTAAGTCAAGGTGTCAAAGATATGACGTTCAATAAATATGAAAAAATATATTTTACACGATTTTAGATCGCACTTTAAGTATATTTTTTATTTTACTAAAGACAGCGTTTTATACGAAAATATAGGTTTTAGAAATTGCCTTTATATACAATGGTTTGAGGGTCAGCCCGCACTGCGAAACCTCGCCGCGCGATTTCCTTCGCTTGAAAATAATACCGCACTCTATCTTATCAGATACAGATTTTTTCCAGTCCGTATCGTCTTGTCGATAGACGGCTAATGTTGGGCATAGGTCTTTTGTTGGAAGAACCATGTACCTACACTCGCGGTCATATGCCGCTTGTATCCAACGTCTCTCTGCCGCTCGTTTGATGTCTACCCACCTCCTGAGAAGTCTGCCAAAATTACGGTTTTGGTTCGAGGTTGTTACTGTAGCACCTTGAGATTTATCACACTGTATGCTCCGCACATTCAGCTTTGAAACCGGTTGAGCAAATGTGGATACATATATATTCTTCCATGTGTTATAGAAGTAGGATAAAAATATCCACATTTCTTTATCATGTACACTTTGTGATTAAAAATATCAGTGATTTGATAATTGGACATAATACGGTGCTCATTTATTTCCGTGCGGCGAGATATAGCAGTGCGAGTTTACCCTTAGCATTACAAGTAGCGTTACAATACTGATTAAATTATTTACTTAAGTGGAGCGAGAGGAACAAAATGGAAGAAATTAAATAAAGTGTCTATTAAACTAGATAAATTGCAAATAAATACAAAATTTTAAAGTTAAATATTATTATCACAGTCCCTCCATACAAAGTAACACATAATAACCTTTATATTTTACGGCTGATATCTCTCTTCGATCCCATCGGACTATGGGAGTGAGGGAACAGAGAGTGTAACTGTGTTTGCGCACACACTTGTGCATATAATATCTCCCGCGCAGATAAATAATCAGTATCTGTGGAAATTGGCCGCTGTAGCCGGATTTGGTCGGGAGGCCATTAAGTATTATTATTTAAACTTGACGACTGACAGGTGCTGTCAAAAGGTGACGCCATTTTGAGTGTCATTAATTCGTATGGAGCAACTCGACAATTAATTGTTTTTAATGACAAATCCTCAAAGCTAAAATATTTTAAACCTATAATACTATCGAATATAACAAATTGTATTCCACCGTTGATAATCTGGCGTTAGCGAGTTTTTTTACAATTTTACTAAACCAAGTAACATTATGAAAAAACCTTTTTAAAACTCATTTTATATTTACAATAATAATTAATATTTATTAATTTTAAGTAAAACGCTAAGAATCAACATGCCAGATCGTTATAATCACGCGTCATTTATTTTTTAATTAATCATAATAATTATTCTATCAAATTTAAGAAACGTTCTAAGATATAAGTTAATTTTATTAATTTCGAACTAGTGCGTCCGATTCATTGACACTTCTTTTCAAATCTCATTCCTTTATACAAAGTAATTTATTCATATTAATAAATTAATTTTATTTATTAATAATAGTAATAAATAAAAAGAATATTCAAAGCGTGCAACACCGAAAATTCCCGAATAGGTAACAGACTAAAAATTTTAATGTCAATTTAAATAACAGATTAAAAAGTGTAATGTCAAAAAACATAGACTAAAGAAAACATATAGACAGAGGTACGCAGGAACAACAGCGATAATCTATTTCGGTTATGTTTAATTCATTGTTGGTTAGTTTTCTGTCTATATGTGTTCTTTAGTCAATTGGATAATAATAAGTGCCGCCTATTTTAATTTAAAAATCCTAACACTTGTGTTGTACTTTCGACCCAAACTCGTGTAATATATCGCAGGCCATTTCTAGATCGTTCCTCGTGATGCCCAATGCGCGTACAACTATGTCTTTTGGGTATCCTTCGCCCACTAAACGGGCAATGTAGTCTAAATTAATATTTTCGTACGACACATTATCGCCATACTTCCGACCGTGTTTGTCGTGTGTTAAAGGGTTGATCTTTTTTGCTGGAAAAGAAAGAAGAATATAATACAGAACAATGTAGTACAGGGTAAAGATCCTGATTTAAAAACAAAATTTACAAAGATCTGGTCTGTACTGCAAGGTAGAAACAAATTTTAATGAAAATTGTAAATTATTATGCTATTATCTAATTTTTAGTCTTTTTGACAGTTCAAGTAATTAGGTGATATTTTACATCTTGCCCTGTTTACATATTAATGCATCCAGTTCTTACAAGTTTGTACTTGTAAGAACTGGATACTGGAACTGTTATATACAACGTGTATTGAAACTCCGAAATAATACTGAAGGAGGTGAATGTGCTCATGAAACTGAACAACTTTCCCCAAGGAACATACGTCGAAATATGAAAAAAAAAAATGTTTACCTCCCATAGTAAATCAATCAGCTGATCGTCAATTTTATATGGGAGGTCCACATTTTTTTTTTTTCACACTTCGACCTATGTTCCTTGGGGAAAGTTGTTCAGTTTCATGAGCACATTCACCTCCTTCAGTATTATTTCGGAGTTTCATTACACGTTGTATATCTTTTAAAAAAGAATAATATAGCTTACGCGCAACAGCCAATTCATTCTTCTCCACACCGACATTTTCATACGGCGGATCCTTGACATCTTCCGATGGAAATTTCGGCATTGTAGTCGATTTAGTCGGCTGGTCGATACTACCACTGGTAGTTGTTGGCAAAGATCTTTGCCTAGGGGGCGCTCTGTTCTCCACTCTCGTATCACGATCAAAACTAGACCTATCAGAACTTTGCATCCTATCTCTATCCGGCTTGTCCGGCCTCTCCGGCGGACTCCGGAAATCTATATGCCTTGCAGTATCTTGGACATATCTCTCTAATATTCTGTTTTCGGAATTCGATCTATCTGTTCTGTTTTCTAATTTCTCGAATTGCGTTCTAGTTTCTGAATGCCTTTCTTTGTCTATTGAGATAAGTCTATCGTTTGCATGTCTATTGTCTTGTCTTTCAGGGGGTTTGATATCTGTTTGTCTGTCGTGCCTTTCTGGTAATCTGTTATCGTTATGTCTTTCCGGTAATCTATTATCATTGTGTCTTTCGGGTAATCTGTTGTCTTGTTGTCTTTCTGGTAATCTGTTTTCTGGTGGTCTATCAATGTGTCTATCAGGTAATCTATTATCATTGTGTCTTTCTGGTGGTCTTTCTGGAAGTCTGTTATCTTGAAGTCTGTCGATATGTCTTTCTGGTAATCTTACATCATTGTGTCTGTCTGGTAATCTGTTATCACAGTGTCTTTCTGGCACTCTCTCTGGAAGTTTATCTGGTTGTCTTTCATTATGTCTTTCAGGTAATTTATGGTCTTGTTTATCGGGTTTTGGTTCTGTTCTATCAATTTGTCTGTCGGGAGGGGGGGCAGGCAGGGGTCTACTGTTTGATTGTGGTGTACAAGCTCTTCGAGGTTTTTCAAAAGCTCTAGGATCTGGTGGTACCTGAAATAAATAGATTGAACCGATTTAAACTTTTTTTTCGTCAGCTTTGAATAAATAAATTAAAAGCCACAATTTGGCCTAATTCAAGTTCAAATTCAAAATTTATTTATTTCATGTAGGCTAATTTTTAGCTGTTATGACACGTCATAAATTTAGCACCGGTTCGGAATGCAGATTCTGAGAAGAGCCGGTAAGAAACTCAGCTCTTAAAACAAAAAAAAATTTATACGTATAGAACGTAATAAACGAAACCTACGTACGTACCTATTTACGAAAATAGGTACGTAACAAAACTATGCTATGTATACAGTGTTTCCACAATGAAGTTTCAAAAATGCAAAACAATCCAATACATGTTAAGACAGGTAGGCAAAAGCAGACCCATTCCCGTTGGTACATATGAAATAAATAATTTAGAATTTTTCAAAATTCTAAATTTTTGAATTTCTTCTCTTGATCTCTTATCTTATCTTGATTTACCTCATGTCTTGTATCGATAAGTCCGGTGATGGTTTCTGTGGATCCAGTGATGACCGAGGTCAGACGGTGCCGTGAATCTGGTTCTGGTTCTAGCGAAGACCGACGACGTGGTTCTGAAATACACATTACTTATTTTTTTGGCTTATTACTTTTTTTTTTTAAACAATATTAGCCAAGCTGAACTTGACTTATATTCTCCTCTCCCCTCCATATAAGCGGAAAGCTTTTGTTAGGAGTGGGCACGACAATAATGCACCGGGTGGGGCTCGTACCTGCGACCTGTCAGTTTCCAGTCCGCACCTTTAACCGTTGAGCTATTGAGGCTTTATTTATTCGTCATGATCGTAGAACAATGACGGATTTGCAAAAAGTCCAAAAACTACCCTTTGGCATATTTGAACATTTAATTAACAAATGTTATTTGTTTACTATTTTAAAACAGAACTATTTTAATGGGTATATGTAAAACTTCATTTCTGAAGATTTTTTATATAAAACAACAGGAGCAACTGCGACATATTTTCAGGTTCTTTGACCTCTTTTAAAAATAATTTAAGGCCACTATGGCGCTACCAAAGGTATTAAATTTCTGATAGGTAAAAGTAGGTTTCTGGTAGGTGATGCTGCCATCTACGAAAACAATGATTCATTAACTTTAGGCTACTGTGGGCGCTATCAGTTTTACCTATTACACCAATTTTATTAAATAAACTCAAATATGAAAAAAAATTCAGTTAGGCTCCTCTGGCTCTCATTGCCTCAATACATAAAAGTAACCGAACTTATATAATACGTATATGAGACCCATGGGAAAAACAATCTATCTAGTGTTCCACCATTTTAAAAATTTCTTAGTACCAATTTCCTTTTTTGAAATTCTACCTGGTGATAATTGCACATAAAAACCTACCTACATAAAACTTGGTGCTCATATTATTACTAGCAGATGCGACATTAGATATGTAATAAAAATATTTTCTGCTGGTGAGATTTCAGTGGCGAAGCTCTAAACTCTCCGAAAGCACTCTCCTTTGGCATGGGCGCTCTCCGGTAGGACTAATGTTGATTTCTTTTTGATACTCACTGATACCGGTTATTCCTATATTATACTATATCATAGGTTATTGCCAGTAGTTTTGTTGAACAGTTCATTTTTTCTCACTATTTGCTTTTATAGGTATACATAATACTAGGTCTAACTTACCCATAATACTACTAGCCGAAGCGATATCTTGGACGCTAGATGCGGCGACAATGGTCTCCGCTGGTGAGAGACTTTTCCGCGGCGGTAACGGCGGAGCTCTCAACTCTCCGTAAGCATTCTCCGCGGGCATGGGCGCTCTCCGCGTAGCGCGCGGAGAGTGACGCGGAGACGCGCCAGCCGACCTCACTCCCGGACGGAGAGCGTCTATTGTTGAGGTAGCCGCGTTGAATTCTGACCAATCCTGAGATGCCCCAAATGTTTTAACCACGCCATTCTAAATCCTTCCTAATATTATAAATGCGACCGTGATGGTTTGTCCTTCAGTCACGGAGCAACGGGATATAGATATTTTTATGGGTATATTTGAGGCCTTGAAGAGTGACACTGGCTACAGTTTTTATCTCAGAAAAAACACGGTTCCCGCGGGACTTTTAAAAACCGAACTCCACGCGAACGATGTCGCGGGCAAAAATTAGTAATGTAATATAACTGATCCCTTTCACGACCTTCCTGGGGCAGTGGTGAGTGCTATGGTCTTATAAATGGGAGGCCTCGGGTTCGATTCCTGGCGGGGGCAATTTGGGAATTTATAATTTCTAAATTATTGTCTCTGGTTTGGTCTGGTGGGAGGCTTTGGCCGTGGCTAGTTACCACCCTACCGTCAAAGACGTGCCGCCAAGCGATTCAGCGTTCCAGCACGATGGCGTGTAGAAACGAATTGGGGGTATGGGTTGAAACTACATTGCCATACCCCTTCCAAGTTAGCCCGGCCTGGTGACATTTTTGAAATAAAATAGGTTTGGATTTTGAACATATACCTATTACGACTCATTAGAAATATGGTAGATAAGTTCATTCATATTGCAGTCAAGGGCTATCTTGTATATTGTATCTTGTATATTGTTATATAAAAAAAATAAAAAAAATATTACACATTGCTTATACCTCTAATGTATGTGAGAAATTTTTATTTGAAGGTCATGCATAATCAGTTTGTAATATTTATTTAGTAAAAAGTTCCGTTAAATCAAATATTGAATAAACGGATTATTATAAAAGCTAAAAAGATGCAAAACGAAAAAGAAAACACAACAAGCACATTCATCCAAGCGTATAATGTCAACATTCAATTATTACACTTACAAATAAATAAATCCATAGACAAAAAAAAAACGTAAAAAATTACTTACAAATCTAAGTTGAAATATGCAAATAAAATTAACTTATTACATAACATCCAATCTATGGGCATGCATGGCCGATCACGACAAGCAAGTTTTTCGTTTTTTAAAATTTAAAAAAAAAACATTGTCTATGCTTTCAAAACGCTACGTTTCCCTGTAAAATGCTTCCTTTACAGATTTGAAAAGTCGTAAATATGACGACATGATACATAACGCGTATATATGATGCGTTATAATAGAATAGTCCGAATTTAAACTGCCATTTTCTGTTTCTGTCCTGCTCTCACTTGACTTACACCGAAGGAGATAGAAACATAAAATGGCAGCTTCCAGTCTTCAATGAATAATGAAGGTTTTTAATACTGTAATAACGATTTAATAAATGCTTCAATGAAAAATACACACAAACATTATTTTAGGAACAACCCTGTAAGTGCATTCCAAAAAAATGAAAAACCAATGAAAGCTATGACTTTTGAATGGCATTAAAATTCCATAAAAAAAAAAAACTGATAAGCAATAATAGAGGAACTAGGAAATCGAAGCATGCCAAAATAAGTAATAGGACCAAAAAAAAAAACGTGTGGCAATCGGGGACTGCCGCGGTAAAGCTATTGCATAGCATTTTTTATCAACGCTATCTAGCGGTGAGAGGAGTCCCGTGTCAGGTTATTTTCGTTACGGAATTTCTGGATTCGGTCTCCACGCTCAAGGCCCGCGATAGAAGCTATGCAATAGCTTAAAAAAAACGAAATTATAACGCTGCATATAGTGCGTGCTTATGATAATACACATCACATAGCATTCGTAATTAAAATAATTTGTCTACAGAGAAGCGATAACTTCGGGCGTTAAGGCCCAAGAGACGGGTCTGCCCGCGAAATTCAAATTTAATTTGGTTTTTCGCAATTTGTAAACTAATACGACGAAGTAGGCTTATGGTATTCAAATTGCGCCAATGGCAGTATCATCTTCACAGGTTTATATACTAATCTTAACGTGAAAGTATCCAGTTTAAGAAATTAATCAAAATAATGAGTTTGACGTGAGCTACTCACAAATTAGTCATTATTTTGATTAATTTCTTAAACTGGATACTTTCACGTAAAGATTAGTATATAAACCTGTGAAGATGATACTGCCATTGGCGCAATTTGAATACCATAAGCCTACTTTGTCGTATTAGTTTATAAATGGCGAAAAACCAAATTAAATTTGAATTTCGCGGGCAGCTCCGTGTTTGGGCGTTAATTGTCGCGCGGTTAGTAGTCGACGCTTCGCCACGCGGGTGTGGAAGAGGCATTACATAAAATGACCATAGAGTTAAAAAAAAATCGGACAGACTTTTTAACAAAAACTTTTGATCAACCGCTACATGCCCAAGAGTTCCACATAAACAACAACATACCGGCTTCATGCGTTTTGCACCGAGCCTTTGGGACAAAATGTCCGATTTCAATAATTTAAATAGATATATAATATTTTATTTTAATACATTCCATCGACAGTCATACATCGTATCGAGTGACATTTCCGAGATAAAATCAAAATTCTTGAGTTTGATAAACATTTCGAGTGTGTCACTCAATATACACGGTGAAATTTCATTGGTTGTACTCCCTGAAAGAGGTGAATGTGCTCATGAAACTGAACAACTTTCCCCAAGGAACATAGGTCGAAATATGAAAAAAAATTTGGACCTCCCATAGTAAATCAATCAGCTGATCGTCAAGTTTGTATGGAGGGTCCAATTTTTTTTTTTTCATATTTTGACCTATGTTCCCTGGGGAAAGTTGTTCAGTTTCATGAGCACATTCACCTCTTTCAGGGAGTACAACCATTAAAATTTCAACCGGTATATTCTAAGACTGAGATCTATAGGCCGTACTCTCTCTCAGCTCAGACTCAAGACAGAGTTAAAACGAGACATTTTTATGTCAGAGCATTTTTTTTTTTAATTCGATGACAAGATAGCCCTTGACTGCGATCTCACCTGATGGTAAGTGACGATGCAGTCTAAGATGGTAGCGGCCTAACTTGGAAGGGGTATAGTAGCATATTTGTGTCTCGTTTTAACTCTATCTTAAGTTTGAATCTGAGTCAAAGCACGCTGACTTAGCTCAGATAAAATGAGACACAAATATGCTCCGACATATATCTGTCTCGTTTTAACTGTGTTTTGAGTTTGAGCTGAGTTAGAGCACGCTCTATAGATCTCAGCATAAGACAGATCTAAAGACTAAAGCTAAAACGAGTCAAGCCAGGTTAGAGCACGATTTTCAGATCTCAGCCTTAATGAATAAGTATCATCTAGTGAACCGTATAGTTATGTACTGACCGCAGTAAAAATAATTATTAAAAAAAACCGGCCAAGTGCGAGTCGGAGTCGGATACGAAGGGTTCCGTACAGTCATAACAGCATTTGTAAATAAAAACCGCCGAAAAAATCACGTCCCTTGTACGGGGGCTGTGCTTTTTATTATTTGTTGTTATAACGGCAATAGAAATAAACATTCTTTGAAAATAGTAGTAAATAAGCCTCAATAGCCCAACGGTTAAGGGTGTGAACTGAAAACTGTAAGATTCGAATCCCACCCGTTGCACTATTGTCGTACTCACTCCTAACACAAGCTTTCCGCTTATTTGGAGGGGACAAGAGAATATTAGTCAACTTCAGGTTGGCTAATATTCTTTTAAAATAAAAAAAATTCAAGTAGCTGTCTATTACGGTTCATGAGATACAGCCCGCTGACAGATAGACAACGGATACTTAATAATAGGGTCCCGTTGGCATCATTGAGTACGGAACCCTAAAAATGGATAAATTCCGAATTTGGATATGAATATTAATAAATAATTTATTGATGAATCAGTCCCAATTATTTCGTTACACAAACACGTACAGGCCTGTAGCACATCCCCTATAAAAATACATAGCAGCGGAACGAAAGGGCATACAAAATGATATTGACATGCGAACCAAAAGCAGAGACTAAACAACTATAGAATACTTCATTAGAACAAAGCTCGCGTAAATCTAGTTATTGCCTAAATCTAGGTAACTTTCAAATATTACGCCATCTAGCGGAATTCAATACTGTGTTAAGAGCTCTTAAAACACTCTGACATTGATTTGATTTTTGAAAACTTTGTACTTTGATCCAAGACATATAAATACATATATACAAGACATATACATACTAACTTTTGCGGCTTCCCTCAAGTAAAGTTTGATTTTTCAAACCCCTATTTTACCACTTTAGGGGTTCAATTTTCAAAAATCCTTTCTTACCGGATGCCTATGTCATAATAGCTAATTTTAGCCTAATTTGTCCAGTGTTTTGAGCTGTGCGTTGATACATCAGTGAGTCAGTCAATCAATCATTTTTTCGTTTAATATATTTTAGATGACTGTCCCTAATAATAAAATACGATATTTCGTCGATTTCAACTATAAAATATAAATAACGATCCCAGTCAAGCCATCTAGAATCATTTTTAGTGTAATTTGATTTATATAAAGGGTTAGAAATTTATTTCTTCTTCCTAATCTCTCACAAAATAGACAACCGTCTATTCTAAAGGGGACTTTTCATTCTGCTTTCCGCTGCTATTGTTTTCCTTTAGGTGTGCTAAAGGCCTCAACGTACAAAGGCGTCAAAATCCGTTTAAAAATAGATTGTACGTGAAACAAAATCAAAATTTAAATTATATAAATTAAGATTATAATTATAAAATATTCCAACTGTGGTTTAATTATTTAACCGACTACCAAAAAGAGGAGGTTATCAATTCGACACGTATGTATGTGATATTATTGGAATGATTTTGCTAGTTGGGATGATAAGTGAGACAGGCAACCCCATAGTACAAGATTTAACACGATTGATCGTATTCGTATACTATACCATTAGCGTCACAGTAAAATGAACCATAAACACATTGAATTAGAGCTCAATTTCGTGCATGCATTCTTAAACTTTTACCTATACGGATACGCTTCAAACTAAAATCGGTTGTACTGAATTTGGACTTTAAATTAATACCTTTAAGGCCCAAGAGACGGGTCTGTCCGCGAAATTCAAATTTAATTTGGTTTTTCGCAATTTGTTAACTAATACGACAAAGTAGGCTTATGGTATTCAAATTGCGCAAATGGCAGTATCATCTTCACAGGTTTATATACTAATCTTAACGTAAAAGTATCCAGTTTAAGAAATTAGTCAAAATAATGAGTTTGACGTGAGCTACTCACAAATCAGTCATTATTTTGATTAATTTCTTAAACTGGATACTTTTACGTAAAGATTAGTATATAAACCTGTGAAGATGATACTGCCATTATCGCAATTTGAATACCATAAGCCTACTTTGTCGTATTCATTTATAAATGGCGAAAAACCAAATTAAATTTGAATTTCGCGGGCAGCTCAGTGTCTTGGGCCTTAAGGTTCAATTTACTTTGACGCTAATGCCATAGTATACGAACACCATCGTGTTAAATCTTATACTACCCCCACAGTAGTATTAAACCACAGTCGGAACAGTCAGTATGGGGGGGGGGGGGGGGGGGGGGGGGGGGGGGGGGAATGCATCGGGTCGCATGGTATCCGCGCAACGCTAAGCATGCGGCGACATTCTCCGCCTCTGCGAAACAAACACATTTGCTTTACTATAGAAGGCACATGCGGATGGAGAGGTTGGATGCATTGGAATTTCAACTTTAGGGCAATGGGATAAGGTTAATTTTCATTGTTTCACCAGTTACTGATGGCACTGATCTCTACGGCAGACTCAAGACAGAGTTAAAACGAGACAGATTTATGTCAGAGCACGCTCTACCATTTATTTAATTCCAATGCATCCAAATCTCTAAAATAAAAAAGGAATGATTAAGGCGTCAGTTACACAAGGAGATGTTTCTCGAATGCTAGCCGCAAGATATTTATTTGTTATGTGCGTTGTGTATGTATGTATCAAGCGTATGTATCAAGCGCGTTAGCCAGAGGACTCAATCAATGTTAGTTATAAGGTACTAACATAGATATTAAGTTTTTGCTTTATTATTACAAACCTAAGTCCTAACATAGTGATAAATTTTCATTGTTACTAACCCAAATGGATTTTTGTTGTTCGATGCAAAATAAATAAATTGAAATTGAAAATATTCCATACAATTTTCGCCTGCGATTATACATTACATCATATTATTATACTATTACTAGCTTTAACCCGCGGCTTCGCTCACGTTAGGTTCGATTTTTTAAACTCCTATTTTACCTCCTTCGGAATTGAATTTTGAAAAATCCTTTCTTAGCGGATGACTACGTCATCAAAGCTACCTGTATGGCAAATTTCAGATCGATCGGTCTAATGGTTAGAGCTGTGCGTTGATAGATCAGTCAGTCAGTCAGTCAGTCTGACTGACTGACTTTTAACTTTTGCCTTTTATATATTTAGATAATAAAATAAAAACTCGTGTCTCGGAAATTTCGCGAAACCCTGCTTGTGTAACTGAGCCATAAGAAAAAAAAAAACGTCAAAAAAGGAGACATACAAGAGCCCGTGAAATAATAAACCCACACACACAAACAAACATGCCAAAGACACTCCAAAATGCATACAGTCATGCGCAAGAACACGGAGTTTCACGGTTTTTGACTTTCTTACGCAGATTACATAATTTTTCCCAATAGATTTATAAATACATATCAAAAATTCCGAGGCCGGCGGGATTCGAACCCACATCTCTCTGGGAATCGCGCCCGAGTGTGTTAACCGTTACACTACAGCCGAACCACACGTCAGCCACGTTTTGATATGTATTTATAAATCTATTGGGTTATTTTCTTTAAGTGTAGGTTAACACTTCAATAAAAAATTAAAAAAATTACATAATTTATATTTTTTTTTGTTCCTTTCATAGAAAGAGAATTTGTTTTGCTTATTTTAATCATTAAAGCCAATTTTTTATATAAACTATTCTTAATTTGTATTTGTTTAAAAATAATTCAAAAGTTACTAATTATTTTATTTAGGCCAACTTGTGTTGTGTGGTTCCAGTGATAAGTCAAGACTCTACCATTGGTTCGTAAAGCGGATTCTGCTGAGAAAAGCAGTAAGAAACTCAGCAGTTGCACTTTTCAAGCGACTTTAAAAAAAAAAAATACATTGTCAAAATAATGTAGCTATTGTAGTCACCATTGGTATTTTATGTATATAACTAGTTTTTACCTACGGCTTCTCTCACGTTAAATTCGATTTTTCCCTCCTCTATTTTAGCGTCTTTTTTTTTTTTAATTTGAATCCTCCGATATTGGGGTCGGAGACCTTGCCTGCTGAGGTTTTTTGATCAGGATATTTATTTTAGCCTCTTAGGGGTTGAATTTTCAAAAATCCTTTTTTAGCGGATGCCTACGTCATAATAGCTATCGACTTTCGAATTTCGTAGATTTTCGACTTCTCACACAAGACACAAGTTGGCCTACGTGAAATAAATAATTTAGAATTTTGATATTTTGAATTTTTTTGCCTTTATCTAGTGCAAGTTGATAACTTTATTAAAAGAATTAACTTATTTTATTTATAATTTAATTATTTTAACGTATAAAAAGTTAATTTACCTCGGGATCATCAATATCGTCTGTGAGTCCATTGAAGGTAGTGTTTCTTGAGGACCAACCGTTTGAATTGCTCGATATCGTTACTTCAGTACCTGGAAAATGCGATAACTTGATAAGTCTTTTTGTCTGCTTGGTGACTTCGGCCGTGGCTAGTTATCCTCCACCGTCAAAGTGTTGGATGTTAAACTAACCATTTTTTTTTTTAAAAGAATATTAGCCAACCTGAAGTTGGCTTATATTCTTCAAGATCAATGATCTCTGACTTCTAATTGAATGAAATATGAATATATTTACTTACTTGAACCATTACATCCGGTCGAAGAACTGGATGAACCGGACGAACCGGACGAATTAGACGACACCGGTTTTACAGCAGTCTTTGTGTTTGCTATTCTGGAATAGAAAATAGTTACATGTTAATGGGACATGTTTATTTATGCAAGTTTGGAATAAACGCTCTGTTTCCTTTATTTCCTGTGCAGAAAAAGCATGCGACTAATACTGCATAATCTCTGTGTTAGAGAAGGTAGTTTTGCTATGATTTCGTTCTTGTTCCGCTCTTGTTTCGCATCTGTTCTTTACATGCAAAGAGCCTTTTGTACCACGACGTTTTTTCACGTTGTTTTTTCACCACGACTTGCTCTGTTACCTTTATTTCCGCTCGGCAGAATTAACATGCGTCAAATACACTGCATAATCAAATGTCTGCGTTAGAGCAGGTAGTTTCGCATGATTTCGCCTTTGTTCCGCACTTGTTTCGCATGTGTTCTTTACATGCAAATAAACTTTTTATGCTCTTTCAATAGGCTTAAGACGCAAGTTCAACTTACTTAACATCAGACGTAGTGTTAGGCGGCCTGGGCGGAACAAACGCGTCCACCACGACTTGCTCTGTCCCCTTTATTTCCGCTCGGCAGAACGGACACCCTTGACCTTCCGAATCCTGAAAACGAACATTGGACTCATAAAAATTTGTTAAAGTCATCGAACTATACCGCAAGAAGCGCAATAGTCAGTGCTAAGCCATTTTTAATAAGCCTGAGGCAATTTGGGTATACATAATTTCTGAACTGTCTTTGGTCTGGTCTGGTGGAAGGCTTTGGCCGTGGCTAGTTACTACCCTACCGTCAAAAACGGGCCGTCAAGCGATTTAGCGTTTCGGCACGACGGCGTGTAGAAACAGATTACAAGACATGCCCCTTTCAAGTTAGCCCGCTATTGGTTAGACTGCATCGTCACTTACCATCAGGTGAGATCGCAGTCAAGGACTATCTTGTCATCGAATAATAATTCAAATTCAAATTTTATTTATTTCATGTAGGCCAACTTGTAGCTCTTATTCCACGTCATAAATCTACCACCGGTACGGAATGCAGATTCTGCTGAGAGGAGCCGGTAAGAAACTCAGCAGTTGCTCTTTAAAAAAAAAAAAAAATTTACAACAGGTAACAAAACTATGTATACAGTGCTTCCACAATGAAGCTTCAAAAATGCATACGTAGGTACAAAATCCAACGCATGCCAACACGGACAGACAAAGCAGACCCATTCCCGTTGGTGGCACCCGTTCACGAGCATGACGCAAGATCCAGCTGTTGCTTCGCATTACATGACCTACTCCTTTCAAGTTAGCCCGCTATTGGTTAGACTGCATCGTCACTTATCATCAGGTGAGATCGCAGTCAAAGACTATCTTTTGTCATCAAATAATAAAAGGTACTAACGATTTGCCATGCGGTAAGGCACGGTGTACACAGCAAATGGCCGCACGGCTCTATCCTGATGTCCTTGTCATTCTCTGCGCATATCTTACACAGTTGAAACGTGCTCCCTGGAATTGACAATAACATATTATACAATGTGTAACAAAAGTGTGAGTTAACCCTGAAGGAGGTGAATGTGCTCATGAAACTGAACATAGGTCGAAATGTGAAAAAAAATGTGGACCTCCCATACATATTGGGGCAAAGTCACTATGTGGTTCCTGGAACTGAGAATAACAGTTTTATAAATGGGGCAATATGACTATTATACTCCCCAGACGTGAGAATAACGTAAGTTATAATTTGGGGTGCTATGTTTCATGGAATTATGAATAGCAGTTTTATAAGTTACGGTAAAATAACTGATATTAAAAATACTTTGTATAAATGAGGAAAAGCAATTACGTGCTACCGGTAAGTATGAATAACACATTTATTAATTGTAGCAAAGTTAATACATACATGCTCTTTGAAATTGAGAATAAGATTTATTAAAAGTTACTAGGAACTGGAAATTAAGGATAACAATCTATTAATTGGGGCAAAGTTGCTAGGAGCTGGAAATTAGGGATAACAATCTATAAATTGGGGCAAAATTACTGTGACCTTTTCAGAAACAGCACAGAGTTGATTAAAGATAATATATTGAATAGATTCAAGGATTGAAAACTGAAAGGTCGCAGGTTCTAACTCCACCCATTGCACTATTGTCGTACCCACTCCTAGCACAAACTTCTCGCTTGTTTGGAGGGGAGAGGAGGATATAAGTCATGTTCAGTTTGGCTAATTAAAAAAAAAAAAAGATTATTACCCATTTCACAATACAACTCGTACTGTTCCTGCGTGACTGTTATATGGTCCTCAGCGGGCGATATGATTGCACTGCTGAGATCTGGGTTTATGTCGCGCCCATCCGGATACAGATAGCTAGAATAAGCAGTAAGTAATAGTAATTATTATATAGTATAGTTAACATCAAACGAGTCGCAGGGAGCCCCTGGATTCAGGCAGCTTCCTGCGACTCGTTTCGGCGGCGGATTGGCTGAATTTATGGCGTTCTTGCTGCATCAATACATTTTAACCAATAGCGGGAGGGTACCAGCCAATCGGAGACCATTGCGATCGTTACACTGATGCAATCATTTTTAGAGAATCGACTTGCGATATACGGTAACTTAAAACAGAGATTATCAAACTTATTTCTTTTACCGCCCCCTTTGAAAATCAATTATTTTTCAGCGCCCCCAATTTTTTATACCTCCTAAAACTTAATTACTTAAATCTAAATGAACTGACCAGTCAACCATCGCTCCTCTAAACCACGCCAACGCCCCCCATTTTTTTCTGGGCCCCTTAACGCCTCCCTCTAGGTCTCCAAAGCCCACAAGGGGGCGTTATCGCCCACTTTGAGAAAGACGTCTTAAAAAAACTCACAATCCTTCTCTATATCCGTCAAGCAGCGCCTGCACCAGACTCTTGTTCTGCGGTATCGTCTGCAAAATTTCTCCGTCCACCGTGACATACCCGATCGCCCACTGGCCCAGCCTTGTACACGATAACCTGGAAATTTAACACGCAAAATTAAAAAAAAAAAAACTAATAGACCGATGTTCGGTCCTCATACGAATCTCCTCATTTCTAATTTGATCTCGCAGAGATACTCCGAGCATAGCTCTCTCCATCGCCCACTAATGCTGAGATCTATAAAGCGTGCTGACTCAGCTCAGACTTAAGATAGAGGTTAAAAAGAGACACAAATATGATGTGACATAAATCTGTCTCGTTTTAACTCTTGTCTTGAGTCTGAGAGTGACATTTATAGATTTCAGTGACCCTGAGCTTTCTTATTAGGCCCATAGTTAGCATAGTTTCTGATGCATAAGATATCACTGGTAACACGCACTATTCGAAGTCATACTGTCATCAGGTACTGAGGGATTTTGGAGGATAAACTATTTATCTTCTTCTTCTCGGTTGGAACGGCATTCCGAACCAGTGGTAGATTCGTTTGACGATTTGAAAGCACTTTGTGAAAGTTTATTTGAATAAAAAGTTATTCTATTCTATCCGGAAAATAAAAAAAGTCGCAGAAACTATGTAAAGCCTTTTTTTATTGTGGAAAATATCATGGGAAAACCGAAAGAGCTACACACAGGCATACCTGAACACATAGCTCCCAGCCTTATGGATGTACTTCTGCAGCCTGGCCTTCACTTCGTCGTAGGTCAGGAATGCCACGTAGCCAGGGTGCGTGACCGCCAGCAGCTGCCAGTTCCTGAGCAGCGTACTCCACGGCTGGAATAACCTGGAGACAGCATCAGCTCGATCAAATCAGAAGCCTCAATAGCCTAAAGATACATCAACTTGGGAATGGATTATCAACGCTTCAAACCGAGTTCGTTTAATATACTTTGCATGAAATTCCCTATGACTACTACATACAATATAATTATGTGCTCTATAAATTCACCTTCAAGGGAACTCACATTCAAGGGAAGCTGGAAGAAATTTCTTTTTTTAGAGATAAGCCTACTATGTCTACTTCTTCTAATATATATTGTCTTGTAATTCTCATTGGTTGAATTTACACTGTCATACCCCTTCCAAGTGAGTCCGCTACCTTAGACTACATCGTCACTTACCATTAGGAGAGATCTTGTCATTGAATAAAAAAAACACGGTCCAGTTTGCTATGACCAATTTTGAGAAAGAGATCAATCGCCGAATCTAGCTCAAGTGGGCAACAGTCGACTTGGTGAGGTCGACTCGTCCAAAATCCTTGAGTGCTTCATATAATAGTCCAAAATCTTTTGTGTCCGCCTTTCAAGGTAAACATGCGTTAAGGGAAACATTTTCATAAGCCGCTACCATTATTGTGTGCTCCCCAGATTATTCCACACTCCCTGGCTACGCTGTGCCTATTTTATTCAAACAAATCCTTTTATCAAAACCACGCAGCCTGTTTTTATCTACTTCTCTTGCTAACAATAGACGCTGGGAGTAATAAAAAAATGTCTTTATTGTTTTTTAGATTAATATTTATACATTCAGGAAAATAATAGCTACAATTGGGAGTAATAATAAAAAAATCTTTATTAATATACCTCGTCTAAAAACAATGTTATCTAAATATATAAAATTCAAAGTCCTGACTGACTGACTGACTGAGATATCAACGCACAGCCTAAACTACTGAAGTTAGAAACTTGAAATTTTTACAGTCGGTTCCTTTTATGACGTAGGCGCACACTAAGAAAGGATTATTGGAAATTCCACCCCTAAGGGGTTTAAATAGGGGATGGAAGTTTATATGAAAGTCCGTCATTTTTCAAGCTGTTTCCATCAAAGTTGGTATTAGAGCTTTCAGTTAAAAATGAAGAAGTGTCACAGTTTTTGAAAATTCCACCCCAATACCTAATTCCACGCGGACGAAGTCGCGGGGGCAAAAGCTAGTAATGTATAATATGAGGAGTATCACAAAGTAGAGGTCCATACAATCAAAGGTTTGATATTTGTTTTACCTTACCTTGAATTCGTTAAGTCTGAAAATTTTCATTGGGCCAGCAGCATCGTGATAGTTCTTTCAATTCACGAGGGCGCGTGAGCTTTACTTGTGGTTACGTCGTGTACATGCACATTGCGTCAGTGAGCGTGCTTGTTGGTGCCTTGCCTCTCCCTCACACTTATACAGTTACGACACACAGACAACCATGAGCCACGCACCCTTGAGTTGCAAGAACTATACTATGGTCTATTACCGATGCCTACCCTTCTCTGAGAGACCTGGGCTCAGTAGTGAGCCGTTTTATGGATTGCTGATGGTGTCAGTTACTCATAAATAAGCCATCGTGAACACGTCAACCTCGAAGTTGGATATAAAATGTGTATATAAGTGAGGTCTATGGTTACTTGGGAATTTAAAATTTCTAAATTGTCTCCGGTCTGGCCTGGTGGGAGGCTTTGGCCGTGGCTAGTTACCGCCCTACCGTCAAAGACGTGTCGTCAAGTGATGTAACGTTCCGACAAAATCGGTGGTTGTTATTTAGAATTAAATAATCTCAGAGTATTCGTATTTAATCTACCAGATTCTAACGTCCATCCCACTGAGAAGAACCAGCAAAATCTTTAGTGTAATCCCGCCAAAAGAGCAACTTCGCAACGCTTTCATAATAAAAGTAATCGGAAGTTTTGCCGCAATTGAGAAATTATGCTTAGGACGCCGGGAAAATTGCCTTCCGAGAGCCAATCTTGAACATATTAGTTTCTCTAAAACAAATTAATCTTCGCCTTGAACGAAACGTCTCTTTAACTCTCTGATCTAAAAGCCTGCGGCTACCCCCCTTTTCATGAAAGACCTCCAATTGTAACAAAACTCTATATTTCGTAGTTTGGAAGACTGGATTCAGGCGGCGCAAGACCGAGCTCTGTGGAGGTCCATGCAAGAGACATATGTCCAGCAGTGGATAAGTTAATAAAGAAAAAGAAAAAGGTTTCTTTTATGTAAGCTCTCACCTCGTGAACACGTCAAACTCGAAGTTGGATATGAAGTCGTTGCACGTGAGGTCTATTGTGGTCTTCAGCGCCATCGTCTCCAGCCCCGAGGAGATCGGGTGAACGTTGTTCAGCTCCTCACGGAAGTGCTTCCACGGCACCAGGGTGCTGCAAGGAATGGATACACATACATTAGCTAAGGTGTGCACTGTGCAATTACATTTTTTTTTTTCAATAATATGAGTATACACTACTAATATGCATAATTTTTCATTCGTGGTTCTATATCATTAATAGTTTTGTACCATTTTTGAAATATTTTTTTTTACCATATCTGACCATAAAATAAGCAAATCATAGTCATACTATTCGACGACCTTAAAATACGCGCTCAGAGGTCAACGGCCGCCGCGCGCGCCTAATGTATCAACAGCTGATAGATTACGTTTGTAGGATGACCCTAACCATCTAATCTGGCTAATGAGCAATTTTATTTTAATCTAAACTTATAAAATATCCTATATACTAAGAAGTGATGTATCTTAGTCTTTCTTGAAGACACTTTGTTCTTGTGTTCTTTGAGGCAGCTTTTACACTACACTATCACTAGTCACTAATCAAAAACTAGTTCATGCAATTACAATGAAAATAAAAAATAGCGGTCGAATTGACAAACTTCTATTTTTTTCGAAGTCGGTATTAAAAACCTAGTAACTTATATTGACCCCACCCGGGACTCGATTCTAGGACCTAAAGACCCACAGTCACATAAATCATAACGAAGCTATCGATATTTAATAGTATAAAGCGGTATAGCCTAACATAATCGAAGTGATATGATGTGGAAACATGAATCGAATACGGGTCATCGCGATTTATGTGGCCCGGCCAGAGTTCATTCGTCCAATTATAGAGTAGGTAAATCCTTAGTAATCCTACTAATATTATTAACGCGAAAGTTTGTAAGTATGGATGGATCGATGGATGGATGTTTGTTACTCTTTCAAGTAAAAACTACTGAACCGATTTGGCTGAAATTTGGGGATTTTGAATAGAGATAGATTATAGTGTGGAATAACACATAGGCTACTTTTTATCCCGGAAAATAAGAGAGTTCCCGCGGGAATTACAAAACCTTAATCCACGCGAACGAAGTCGTGGGCATCATCTAGTGTTTTATAAATGCTATTGTTTGTTAGTATGTCCTTCGACTTCCGACGAGATGTTTGCACGGGTATAGTTTTTTTTTTAAAGAAAAGCCAAGCTGAACTTAACTTATATTCTCCTCTCCCCTCCAAATAAGCGAAATGCTTGTGCTTGGGGTACGACAATAGTGCAACGGGTGAGGCTCGAACCTGCGACCTTTCAGTTTTCAGCCCGCACCTTTAACCGTTGGGCTATTGAGGCTAAAGTTGAGGACCGAGAGAGTGACATAGACTACTTTTTATCCCGGAAAATCAAAGAGATTCCGCGGGATTTTCATAAACTAAATCCACGTGAGCGAAGCCGCGGGATTCAACTAGTGACTAATAAAAATAATCTAAATATATAAAAGGCAAAGATGACTGACTGACTGACTGACTGATCTATCAACGCACAGCTCAAACCACTGGACGGATCAGACTGAAATTTTGCATGTAGATAGCTATTATAACGTAGGTGTCCGCTAAGAAAGGGTTTTTGAAAATTCAACCCCTAAAGGGATAAAATAGGGGTTTGAAAAATCGAACTTAACGTGAGCGAAGCCGCGGGGAAAAGCTAGTAAAATAACAAATGCCAGTTCCTTGACCTATATCCGTAGTTACTTGAAAAAGTCTGTACCTACCAGACACAATAGAATGAGATCGCTTCTATTATCTGTGGTACATACCTACTCGTAGTTATAGATTATGTGGGTGTAAACAAAAGATAACACACATATTTATATCAAAAGTCAATTACGCCCTTGAATGAACGGAACGGAAACACATATCCGGCCCATATATATTTGTTTACCGATGGATATATTGCACCTGATCTGTTATTATTGAACCACCCGTGACTCATATCCGTTATCGCAAGAAAATCAATTGCCACATAGGTTTAGGTTTTGGTTTAAAGAAATTTAATCTCCAAAGAACATTTTGCTCATTTACAGAGAACTTAAAACTAAAATTTATATAAAATTACAAACATATGAAAAAACAAAAAATGGTGACTCCTAACAATAAAATATTAAACAAAATTTTTTTGAATGTGCACTCTAAGTTTTTTTTTTTAAAGTTACAAAAGACTTTTGAGCTACAATCTCTTGAGGCAGACTATTATATAGTAGTGCTCCCTCAAATTGTATAGTTTTCGCACCATAGGTTTAGTGGTTAATTTTGACGACCTCCCTGGCGCAGTGGTGAGCGCCTTATAACTGGGAAGTCTCGGGTTCGATTCCCGGCGCGGCGGGGGCAATTTGGAAATTTATAATTTCTGAAATGTCTCTAGTCTGGTCTGGCGGGAGGCTTTGGCCTGCTGGTTACCACCCTACCATCAAGTTAGCTCGCTACCAGATGGTTAATGGGGAAGATTAGAATGCTTCGTCATTTACCATCAGCACCGATAGCATAGGCAGGAGATAAAAGTTTTATCCCCCGATTTTATCCACTGACAGGGGATAAAATTATCTTTTCCCTATGCTAAAGCATGGCGACAGAGGATAAGGCGATGTATATTTCTATAAGTATAATATCCACTGAGTGTTATTTCCACCGCTGTGCCCATGCTCGACGGATGGATAAAGCTAAGCGAAGGGATGAACGTTTTATCCTTTTCCCGGGGATAAAATTTCTCCCGCCCATGCTACCAGTGCAGGTGAGATCGCAGTCAAGGGCTATCATGTCATCGAATAAAAAAAACCAAGTTCATGACGACGAGGTCACTGGTTCGATTCCAGGGTTGGATCAAAAGTCGGATTTCCGTCCCATCGGATTATGATGAAAGAATAGAAAAAAAAGAATTTTTCTTAACCGCCCTCCTTTTTGGAAGGCGGTTAAGAATGCCCCTGTCTTCATCGTTAGCTAGTGATATTTAGTTGCTTAAAACGTCCATAACTCGGAAGATGCCCTGGGATTTTCAGGCATTTTCATTGGGGCCTTCTGGCTATCTCCGTAATACTTACCTACAGTTATATGCACGAATGTTTTCCGCGCATGTACAAGAATACCGGGATAAGAAAGAATAAAAATTATGAAATATACTAAGAAGTGTGAGTGAAATTCTTTTCTCCGCAATTTTCTCGTGGGTATAATATAAAATTACAGGGTACACGTGACCAAGTATGTGTCAATTGCGGCGACCGCTTTGTTCCCGACAAGTGGGCACACTCGGCCAATTGCAGCTCTCTTCACACCGGTGATCGATACTTCATTTTGTTCTAGTGGCCTGTAGACTTGTAGAGCATAGAATATACGAGGTTTGCGTCTTGTTTCAAAAACCTATCTCAAACATTTTGACATTGAAAGTAGCCGTTTTAATAATTACCTAAGTATGTGCATTACATAGTACCTAAACTGGGCACGGGTGTTTTCCGCGAAAGTAAGGAAACTGGGTAAAAAACTGTGAACTATATAAAGCGTGAGTGAAATGCCCTTTTCTCTGCAATAATTTTCTTGTAGATCTATACTATTATAATAAAGAGAGAGCGCTAATTTTGTGAGTTTGTATGTATGTCCGGAGCAAACTTTGGAACCACCGCACCTATTACAATAATTCTTTTACCATTTCAAAGGTACATTATTCCAGATGGTTATAGGCTATAATTATGTTAATAAATGTATTATGGCTAGATATTATGTGCAAATTTGTTAAAGAAGTCGGAAATTTTTTTAAGGCGTGCGCTGGGTCATATACTGTTATTGGATGAAAATGATGTATGGGTGAATTGTTCATGTTAAAGAGTTCTAAAAAAAAGTCCTCGATAGCATATGTCTATATTCTAAGGATAACTTACAGTAACCATTTCTATCTTTCAAATTTTGATTAAAAATAATGAATTATTTTCGACGCTTCTTTAACCGATGTGATGTCAATCTATATCTAAATAAATATGTTTATTATCGTAAGTATTTAATTTAGAACATATTTGCCCTTTACACTATACAATTTAAATAAATATCTTAGGAGTTATCGGAAAATTAATATTTCCGCGCGATAAAATAATAAAATGATGCTGGCTGGCGCGGCGGGTCACGGTGGCGGGTATCGGTGTGGGATATTCGTGTGGTTCCTGTGGTGATCTTATTGACAATCGTCTCCTATAAGAAGCTCACAAGAACAAATATTTAATTTTCAACCCGGACGAAGTCGGCGCGGGCTTCTAGTATAATATAAAGTTACAGGGTACACGTGACCAAGTCAAGTGGGAACATTCGGCCAATTATTACTGCAGCTCTCTTGAGCTCTCGGGTGATCGATACTTCACTTTGTGCTAGTAGCCTGAAGACTTATAGAGCATAGAATATACGAGTACCTACGTTTACGCCATTTCAGAAACCTATTTAACTCAAAGATTTTGAAACTGAAAGTAACAGTTTTAATATTTACCTACTTACATGGTACCTAAACTGAGCACGGATATTTTCCGCGAAAGGGAACAGGGTAAAATGTTGCATTTTTATTATTTTATTTATTTATTGATTTTAAGACATTGAATAAACCGCAAAGGTTTGGCCTCAATGCCTCTGCACCTTTCATACTACTACACAATTCCCTAGCCAAAGAACTACTTCCCAGGCAACCCAAGTAGAAATAGAAATATTATTTATTCAAATAAACTTTTACAAGCACTTTTGAAATGTCAATGAATCTACCACTGGTTCGGAATGCCTTTCCTGCCGAGAAGAGCCAGCAAGAAACACGGCGGTTGCTCTTTTAAAAAAAAAAATTTACAATAGTTAATGAAACTATGCTATATGCTGCTTCCACGATAAAGTTTCCTAAGTCCAATACAATACAAATACAACTAAAACAATACAAATACAAATGCACACCAAAATGTGAAATATATAGAGCGTGAGTGAAAAATCCTGTTCTCCGCAATTAATTTTCTTGTAAGATATATATTAAGTTACAGGGGTCATGTGACCAAGCCTGTGTCAACGGCGACCGCTTTGTTAGCGACAAGAGGGTACACTCCGCCAATTATTGCAGCTCTCTTCACACCGGTGATCGATACTTTACTTTGTGCCGTACAGCGTGCTAAGAGCCTGTACGATTTTTTTTAAATATATAAACTAGTGCTTGACTGCGATCTCACCTAATGGTAAGTGAAGATGCAGCCTAAGATTGCCCAAAATAAAGTTATTGTAGGTAGGTATTTATCGTCGGAGTATCCCTGCGAGATCAAATCAGAAATGAGGAGATCCGTAGGAGAACCAAAGTCACCGACATAGCTCAGCGAGTCGCGAAACTGAAGTGGAAATGGGCGGGGCACATAGTTCGAAGAGCTGATGGTCGATGGGGTCCCAAGGTGCTGGAGGGGCGACCCCGCACCGGGAAGCGCAGTCTTGGCAGACCCCCCACTAGGTGGACCGACGACATCAAACGAGTCGCAGGGAGTCGCTGGATTCAGGCGGCGCAAGACCGAGGTCTGTGGAGGTCCATGCAAGAGACTTATGTCCAGCAGTGGACGTCCATAAGTTGAAGAAGGTAGGTATTTAATTAACTTAGTAATTGAAAAAGGAAGTACCTACTTTATGTACTCTCACCTTTTATGTTATGTTTGCTGACAAATTACCATTTATTCAAATGAGTGCACACAATACCAAGTAGAGGTACATCGTTAACCCAGTTGCCTCGGTAATGTGTTGGGCGATCGGTTGAATAGCAATGACAATATTTTTTTTTTGCTCTCAGAGTAATCACGCCTTTATCAGAAACTAGCTTTTGCTCGCGGCTTTGCTCACGTTAAGTTCGATTTTTCAAACCCCTATTTTACCCCCTTAGGGGTTGAATTTTCAAAAATCCTTCCTTAGTGTGCGCCTACGTCATAAAAGGAACCAACTGTAAAAATTGCAAGTTTCTAACTTTAGTAGTTTAGGCTGTGCGTTGATATCTCAGTCAATCAGTCAGTCAGTCAGGACTTTGAATTTTATATATATATATAGATAGATATATTCCGGGATAAAATAATCTCTTTGCGTGTTCTATAGGCTATATAATAGAGTGTTCTGAAGAGCTTATTGATCTTATTCGAGCCTCTGTCTTCTACAACCGCATCGCACGCCACCGAATGCAATTTCACCCTCACCACCTGGGTGCTTGGAACACTTCGACCAACCGCTGTTCCAGATCTTTTTTTCCCACACACTACCAAACTGTGGAACCAACTTCCTTCGACGGTGTTCCCGCTTAATTACAACATGGGGCGGCACAAAAAATTCCTGAAAAGCCGGCAACGCATTGGTGGCGCCTCTGATGCTACAAGTGTTCATGGTGCCACAAGTGTTCAATCAGGTGACCCGCCTGTACGTTTGATCGCTATTTATATAAAAAAAACCTGTCACTCAACCTATTAGACAGCCAGGCCGCAGCGACCAGTCGTATATTGCTTCTAATATCTGTACCTAATACTTACCAAAAATATAAACTTAGCTTACCTTAAAGTTAAAAGTCTGTAGAAGTTAGGATTAGCGGTTAACCGAGAGCTTTACTTCCGAAGTTCAAAGTTATCTTCAAGTCCCAACAAAGGATTTATAAGAGGATCCAAAAACTTGGCCAAAACCGCAGTGAACTTAACAACTTAGCATAAGTTCCTTTATAAACATAGGTACTAGCTTTTGGCAGTGACTTCACGTGGAGTTAGGTTTTTAAAAATCCCGCGGGGACCCTGTTTTTCCGAGATAAAAAGGTAACCTATGTCACTCTCTAAGTCCTCACCCTATACACATCCAAAAAATTACGTCAATCCGTCGCTTCGTTGTTGCGTGATTGAAGGAAAAACCAATAGACAAACACTTTCATTTATATATATAATTAAATAAGCATATATTAGCTATACATTTATATGTATAATTAAATAAGCATATTAGTAAGGTTGCACGTTTCACTATGACATCAGAGCATCTTCAAATGTTGACTCTACAAAGCAGAACCGAAAAGCTTTGCGCTACTAATCTGTGGCGCTAATGCTTTAAATTAAAAAAAAAATAGATTACGATTCAAGCTTGTACCTAGCTACTGCTTAATCTTATGCCCGTTTTCACCAGTCACAGATGTCTAAATCATCCCCTAAGTAGGAGTCTCTTTAGCCCCTAAATACAATCCCTTACGCAACGTCATTTTCAACTTTAGGTGTTCCCTTCGTGAAAACAAAATTGACAGAAAGCGTCATCTAACTTAGCTACGGGTTACCTAGTATTCTTTTAGATTTCACCAACGTCGAGTGGTGTTTACCCGTGGAATAAATTGGGCGTTTTGACAGTTTTTGTATTGAGAATCTGCCAATCTCAATTTAAGCTTCAATAGCCCAACGATTAAAGGTGCGGACTGAAAGCTGAAAGGTCGCAGGTTCAAACCCCACCCGTTGCACTATTGTCGTACCCACTCCTAGTACAAGCTTTCCGCTTATTTGGATGGGATAGGAGGATAGTAGTCAACTTCAGCTTGGCTAATATCTAAATATATAAAAGACAAAGGTGACTGACTGATTGACTGACTGACTGATCTATCAATGCACAGCTCTAACCACTGGACCGATCGAGCTGAAATTTGACATACAGGTAGCTGTTAGGACGTAGACATCCGCTAAGAAAGTATTTTGGAAAATTTCAACCCCAAGAGGGTTAAATGGGGGGTTAAAAAATCGAACCTAACGTGAGCGAAGCCGCGGGTTAAAGCTAGTTCTTTATAAAAAAGAAATCTGCTCGAATAAGACTAATTTTACGTCGGTGAAATCAGCTCTTAGGCTGAAATCTATAGACCGAGTTAAAACGAGACAAATTTATGTCGGAGCATATTTGTGTCTCTTTTTAACTCGAGTCTGAGCAAAGTCAGAGCACGCTCTATAGATCTCAACATTAATGTTAAAAGATAAACGTTAATCGCCGGTTTAAATCTTTTCAGCTATAAAGGCTGGCATCTCTAATGCGCAATAGCTGGAGCGTCATTAACTGCGTAATGTGCAATAATACTCTTCCTTCCTGTGCGTTTACTTTTGCTTTTATAGTAATAGTCCGTGTAGTATCTTTCTATATACATATATATATACCTACGTGTATGCATTTAAAAGAACATCTCACCGACTCATCAATGCTGAGTAGAAACTACTGAAGTTAAAAACATGAAATACGTTCCAAATTTCAGCTAAATTGGTTAATTCGTTGTGGCGTGTAGGAGTAACAAACATACACAAACACACACACACACACATAAACATACAAACTTTCGCCTTTATAATATTATTAGGATTAGGATTGTCAGTTTTATTTTATGACGTATCACTAAGAACGCATTTTTGCAAATTCCACCCCTAAGAAATTAAATAGCTTCCGCTCTAACCTACTTAAGGGGTTAACCCTCAGACAGGTTAAATAGGGAATCTATTTAACCCGTTTTAATATTTTTAGGTTTTCGGTTAAAAATGAAACATAATAAAACATAATTAAAACATAATAGCTCGAAAAACTCATAAACGTTAGGGTCCTATGCTGTTCGAATGGCGACCCCGTACAAAGAGACACTAGGCAGACGGACTGCTGGATACAAGCGGCACAAAATCGTGCCCTGTGGCGATCTTTGCAAGAGGTCCATCGGTTGAGACAACAATTACTAAAATGTTAGTCCTGTACCTACTGTAGGACTAGAATGCGCGTCACGAGAAAATTTTATATGTAGGTACACGTTTACTCGAAATCTTATAGAGATTGCTACAGCATTGGTAGCATGGGCGGGAGAAATTTTATCCCCGGGGAAAGGATAAAATGTTTATCCCCTCGCTCTCTTTTATCCACCAGTCGAGTATGAGCAAAACGGTGGAAATAATATCCACAGTGGATAGTCTTATAGGAATATACTTTTCCTTTCCCCTGTCGCCATGCTTTAGCATAGGAAAAGATAATTTTATCCCCTGTCAGTGGATAAAATCGGGGGATAAAACTTTTATCTGCTGCCCATACCAGTACTACCAGTGCAGGAGATCCAAAATTTCGTGATAAGTCAGCAAGTGGTATTCAGCTTTATTTTAGAGTAGGTATACAAACACTGAACTTGGTGATGATAAAAGATAAATCTGCGTTTTAAATAATTAAAGATTTATATCTAACCTTTAAAGGTTCCCAAGCGGAACGCTCGCACCGGGTCCTTTCATTTCAATATTAATGGCATACATTAATAAGATCTCTGAAGGCTTGGCTTGGCTAGAATCCTAAAACGTGACCTACATTTTGCAACGCTGCAACTTTGCGATGCACAGAGATATTATGAGTACGCAACTGGCAACTGACTGCGCAGTCTGTTGTACTAGAACTGCACGCCGACTGCACGTGGACTGCACAGTACGCTATGCACGAACATTTTAACTTTCGAATAGTTAAGGCCAGCAAGAAATTTTGTAAGAAAATGACAGGAACGCTTCTGATGAGCGCGGCAGATATTATAGTGCACAAGTGGGTGCGCAAACACAGGTGCAAGCTCTCTATTCCTTCACTTCCATGGTCGAGCGGAGAGAGGTCAGGCGCAGGACCGACGGCTGTGACACAACGCCACCTTCCCGACTCCGGCTCCCCGACTTTTTCAACCCAAGATTTCTGAAAATTTAACCCCTAGGGGGGTAAAATAGGGGTTTAAAAATCGAACTTAACATGAGCGCAGCCGTGGGCGAACGCTAGTAGGTTTTTTATTCGTTGACAAGATAGTCCTTGACTGTGATCTCCCTGATGGTAAGTGACGATGCAGTCTAAGATGGTAGCGGGCTGACTTGGAACGGGTATGGCAGTGTAGATTTAACCTATGCCCCCTAATCGGTAAGGTATCTATGTATATAAAATTCAAAGTCCTGACTGACTGACTGACTGACTGAGATATCAACGCACAGCCTAAACTACTGAAGTGAGAAACTTGAAATTTTTACAGTTGGTTCCTTTTATGACGTAGGCGTACACTAAGAAAGGATTATTGGAAATTCCACCCCTAAGGGGTTTAAATAGGGGATGGAAGTTTATATGAAACTCCGTCATTTTTCAAGCTGTTTCCATCAAAGTTGGTATTAGAGCTTTCAGTTAAAAATAAAGAAGTACGTGTGTCACAGTTTTTGAAAATTCCACCCCAATACCTAATTCCACGCCGACGAAGTCGCGGGGGCAAAAGCTAGTATAATATACAGCAGTAGATTGCTTGGTGCGCGGGTGCGGTCGAGGCATTATTTGATTGTTTAACTATAATCACATTCACACCCATTGTTCTTAGCTCTGCGCAACCGCTTTGTTCCTAACACGATCGGGACATGTTCGGTGAAGTTTGTATAGATTTCTATCACGCTCCTAAATACGTTTAAGGTGGTAGTCTCGGGTCGTATTGAAAGGCGTGTGAGTCATGTGATATTCAATAAGGATAAATTATTTAGGTGCGCTCGCGTTATAGGATACGGTTTTGCAATTGCAATTCGAGAATCAACTAGACTCTGTTACCTACTACAGAAAATAATAAGTGTAAATTGAAAATACTATGGCAGGACTATCTATACTAATATAATAAAGTGCAAGAGTTTGTTTGTTTGAACGCGCTAATCTCTGGAACTACCAGTCGGATTTGCAAAATTCTTCTTGTATTTGATAGCCCAATTCTTGAGGAAGGTTATAGGCTATTCAACATCTCGGTACGACTATTAGAAGCCGCGCAAAAACAAAAAATAGCCCGGGCGACTTGGAAAACTTGGAAACTTGGAAATGGTATACTGCCGTCATAAGGAAAAAAGACGCATCTGTAATTTTTTTCGAAATAGAGTTAGTCACATATTTGGCATCAAAACAAAAAACGCAGCTACCAGTATTTTTAAATTTTGTTTAAACTTATCACTGTGATATGTTTAAACAAAATTTTAAATTCTGGTAAGTACTGGTAGATGCGTTTTTTTGTTTTGATGCCGAATATGTGCCTAACTCAATTTCGAAAAAAATTACAGATGCGTCTTTTTTCCTTATGACGGCAGTATAGCAGTGTACATTCAACCCATACTCCTAATCGGTTTCTACACGCCATCGCGCCGGAACGCTATATCGCTTGGCGGCATGTCTTTGACGGTAGGGTGGTAACTAGCCACGGCCAAAGCCTCCCACCAGACATTAATCAAGTTCAGCTCGGCTAATATTCTTTAAAAAAAAAATTAATCGAGTAAGACACTCGTATGTTTTAGTACGCACTTAGCACATACGAGTAGTATCGATCTTCATGAATGAAATGTACCATTGAATGAACAACCCGGCCGTTGAATGAACGAGATTGGACGCACCAATTCGATTTACGACGCAATAAACTAGATATCGGGACAAGTCGCGAGATTTGTTTATACTTAGGCCGTTTACGACCCTCGCCCTAATCTTCAGTCCAAATGAACTCCGAGCCAGATTGCCTCTTAGAGGAATATGTACCTAGCTATTCTATTGAAAATTCCATCAGTTCTTGAGAATATAGAAGACTATAGTTGATTCCCGCGACTTCGTTCGCGTGGATTGAGGTTTTTCATTCCCGCGGGAACTTTTGGGACAGGTTTTTGAAGACCTCCCTGATGGCGCAGTGGTGAGCGCTGTGTTCTTATAACTGGGAGGTCTCGGGTTCGATTCCCGGCGGGGGCAATTTAGGAATTTATAATTTCTAAATTGTCTCTGGTCTGGTCTGGTGGGAGGCTTTGGCCGTGGCTGGTTACCACCCTACCGTCAAAGACGTGCCGCCAAGCGATTTAGCGTTCCGGCACAATGGCGTGTAGAAACCGATTAGGGGTATGGGTTGTATTTACACTGCTATACCCCTTCCAAGTTAGCCCGCTACCATCTTAGACTGCATCGTCACTTACCATCAGGCGAGATCGCAGTCAAGGGCTATCTTGTCATCGAATAAAAAAAAACTCTCTTATTTCCCGGCTTAAAAAGTAGCTTATGTGTTATTCCAGACTATAATCTATCTCTGTGCCAAATTTCAGCCAAATCGATCCGGTCGTTGCGACTATAGGCCTCTAGATATTTTAAATGGTTTTCGCGGATATCGATAGCGAAACTCGATAGTTCGGCAACACTACACGTCTGTGCTAGATCTTGTACTGCTTCAATAAATCCATTTATAGTAGCTTGATTAATTGCATCTATTTATTTGCGAGTGAATTCAATTAAATCGAATACTTTTATGGCGCTGATGCATCATCCATCAGCTATTCAGCAACTTACTTATACCTAATACTGCAGCATCAGCTCAAGATAACCATGCCTTAGAAATAACCATAAGTAATGGTGTTCTTTCAACTCAGGAGGTGAGTTTTACTTGTGGTTACATCGTATACATGCAGTATGCAGACACTCGATATATTATTTCGACCTGTCCGCGAGTTTTTAGAGGTTTTTTAACCGACTTTTTTATGTAAGTTTTTTCTTTCTTTCTAGGTTCTTTCATAAGAACATAAGTCTCTTGCATGGACCTCCACAGATCTCAGTCTTGCGCCGCCTGAATCCAGCGACTCCCTGCGACTCGTTTGATGTCGTCTGTCCACCTATAATATATAGTAGGGGGTCTGCCAACACTACGCTTCCCGGTGCGGTTTCGCCACTCCAGCACCTTGGGACCCCATCGACCATCAGCTCTTCGAACTATGTGCCCCGCCCATTTCCACTTCAGTTTCGCGACTCGCTGAGCTATGTCGGTGACTTTGGTTCTCCTACGGATCTCCTCATTTCTGATTTGATCTCGCAGGGATACTCCGAGCATAGTTCTCTCCATCGCCCGCCGAGTGATCCTGAGCCTTCTTATGAGGCCCATAGTTAGCGACCATGTTACGGATCCATAAGTCATCACTGGCAACACGCACTGTTCGAAGACTTTAGTCTTCAGGCACTGAGGAATTGCAGAGATTACGAAAAGTAATTACCTATCTATAGTAACTACTTACTGTACTTTTTAAAATTTTCTAAACGTTTTTGTATGGTAGATGATGCTATAGTTCTTTCAATGCACGAGGGCGCGTGAGCTTTACTTGTGGTTACGTCGTGTACATGCACATTGCGTAAGTGTGTGTGCCTGTCAGGAGCCTAGGTGGGAGCGGTCAGGCGCGAGCAAGCTCTCGCTCCCACTTATACAGATACGACACACACATCCATGAGCCACGCGTCCTCGTGAATTGCAAGAACTATAATCCTAAATGATGGTAAGTGACGATGCAGTAGGCAGATAAAATAAGCTGTTATACATATTAGCTGACCTTGATTGAACGTGTGGTTGGATGTATTGTTTACTCTATGCCACATATAATTACTATGTAATAGTAATAACGGTGAGATAATCTATTATCTGCAATTTAATTGTTTAAAAGTTAATTGTTATCTGATGTAATACAGAGCACGTCCACGTGTCTACGAGATTAGCAGTACAGTATTTGCTTTACATAAGAAAATAACCCTGCTAATATAAAACCCTATAATAATACTTACAAAAAATCACCTTATATGAGGAACTCGATAATGACATAGGCTACTTTTTATCCTTGAAAAACAGGGTTCGCGCGGTATTTTTAAAAACCTAACCCCCACACGGATGAAAACGCGGGAAATAGCTAGTTAATTATAATTAATTAGCTATTTATATAGCAGTTACATTTTATGCCGGAAAATAAGAGTTCCCAGGGGAATTAAAAACCTTAATCCACGCGGATGAAGTCGCGGGCATCATCTATCTAGTCCTATTATTTTATCCTATTAATCCTATTATCTTATTAATATTATAAATGCGAAAGTTTGGATGTTAGTTACTCAATCACGCCGCATCGACCGAACCGATTTGGCTGTTTGGCCCAGAAATAGATTATAATCTGGAATAACACATAGGCTACTTTTTATCCCGGAAAATTAAAGAGTTCCCGCGGGATAAAAAAAAACCTTAAAATCCACGCGGACGAAGTCGCGGGCATCATCTAGTAACTAAATAAACTTGAGATCAGTCTACTTTAAGCATAACTTTCGTGATCAAGTATAAAGGAAGGTCATCTTCAAATCTATGTACAGCGTTCATTGACCCCGAAGGTTCCCATTATGAATTAGGAAAGATCGCTATTCGAGTTTCGCAAATATTAATACAGCACAAAACAAATGAGCACCGGAAAGCGGCCCAATCGTTTTATTCATAGCCTCATCAATATTAATTTGGCACGCCCGCCTAAATTAATAAGTTTTGAATGAGTGTGCCGAATTCTTTGTTTTAATTAGGCTGTTCAATCATAAAACACTCCGTAATAGATCTGAATGATATTTCGGTTCAAAGATTAATTTCTCAAAGAAGAACATACTGTTTACTAGCGTTGCCAGACCTCCCGTATTTCCCGGGACATCCCGTATTTTAGGCATAGTTTAAAATGTCCCGGCGGGACTGGCTCTGTCCCGTATTTGAACAGTACTTCGTTTTTCATTATGAAATCTATCTATGAGATCTAAGTATTCACACACGCAACGTTCGTAAAACGTACGGTTTACAATTGCCTGACTCGGCTCGGCTCGAGCGACTGTGTAGTGTAAAGTAACTTGCACTTGCCGCCCGAATCGACCAACGACAGTGTTAGTGTCAGAATGACAATGTTAAAACTGACTTGATCCTCGGAAAAAAATTACACTAAGTAATTTTGTTTTTTATTTGTCCCGGGTAAAAAACTGAAATCCCGTATTTTTTAGTCCATTTAACCGTTTGTCCCTTATAGGCTGAAAAAAAAATCTGGCAACCCTACTGTTTACTTAAACAGAGAATGAAGTAGGTTTGGGTAGTTCTACGATAAGAGGTAATACGTTGTATGAAGTGACGGCACAGCATTTTTTTAAATATTACCATACATTCATGATTCAACCCATACTCCCAGTCGGTTTCTACATGCCATCGTGCTGGAACGCTAAATCGCTCGGCGGCACGTCTTTGACGGTAGGGTGGTAACTAGCCACGGCCAAAGCCTCCCAGACAATTTTCTTACAAGGAAATCATGATCATCTCGCTTTAACCTCGCTTACACGAAAAATTGCGAAATATAAATTAGCCAAGCGCGGGGAACTTTTTTCACAGGAACAGTACCTACCTGCCTATTACGGTACAAGTACCTATCGGTTGTGAAAGAATTTTTTTCGCCGAATTTCTCTTGCGGTGAACTTCTAAGAGTTGTTACTGTAGATGCTTTAAAAAACTTACAAAATAAGAGTCGTTTGAAGGTTTTTCGGAAGCCAAGTTTTAAATTGACAAACTGCTCAAACAATATTCAACGTGAGTTGGTGGCTTTTCGGACAAGACTTATTTTATTTTACACTAGATGATACCCGCGACTTCGTTCGCGTGGATTAAGGTTTTTTATTCCCGCGGAAACTCTCTTATTTCCCTGGATAAAAAGTAGCCTATGTCCTATTCCAGACAATAATCTATCTCTGTGCCAAACAGGCAAATCGGTTCAGTCGTTGCGACGTGATTGTTTAACAAACATACAAACTTTCGCATTTATAATAATGGTAGGATAATATAATTGTTTATTCGTGTACCCGAAAATTTAAACAAAGAACTTTATAACAAACAAAGAAAAGGAAGTGTACAAAGGACAAATTAAGTACAAATCTGTTTAATTTATCTCTATGCTTAGATATTTCCTCCTGATAAACTTGAATGTGGGAAAACTTAATTACAAATAAGTTTTAACAATTGGAATTGAGAGATATTTAAATTAATTTGACAGTCTATTTGTGTTTTGCTTCACAGTTCGACTGCTGATCTAATTTTGAAGCACAGAGGCAGCCTACGATCTTGCAAAGTTTACTTATTATGGCTGTTTTTAACCAACTTCTTTAAAAGAGGAGGTTATTAATTCGTCGGATTTTTTTTTGTGTTTCCCGATTACTCGAAAACACCTGGACCTATTTGGAAAATTCTTTTTTGTTTGAAAGGGTGTACTTCCCAGGTGGTCTCATTGTCATCAGGTCAGGATCTGATGTTGGGACCCCGAAGAAATCGAGGGAACTCTTCAAATTTTATAGGCACAATTGATATACTTTGTAGTGGCATTTGAAGTCGGTTTTGTAAAAAGAATTTTTACGTTTAAATTATATCCTAGAAAAAGTACTTAGTCTTGTGGGACAACAGGCTTTGTAATAGGGTCCCGTTGGCAACCATTTCGGTACGGAACCCTAAAAAACAAAAACCCGACTGCAAAAAGAAACAGAAATCCTGCCTACACGACTTTCAGGTTGCGTATTTTTTTTTCACGAGAGAAAAGTTTCAAAACAAAATGTCGCAAATGACAACCCTATCCCAACTTTTCCTCATCAACGAAAGAAACACATCTTCATTAGACGGAAAATCTCTTTAAAACTCTCCGATACCACGCTGCACAGTGGGCGTAGTAACTCCTTAATTACTGTTCGTTTTAATTACATTGCCGCTGACATATTTGGGTCAACCGCGCGTCAAAGGCTTTCGAGGTTCTTCGGTTTTCAGCACTTGAAACTGAGTGATTAAAATCACGTTGGGTATTATTTTCAGGGTTCAGCGGTGGATTTCGCGTTCTTTATAGCGAATGAAAATGTAGGCTGCGTGGAACAATGGAAATACAGCAGGCAAATACATACTTCTACAACCGAACCGCTCGCCACCGAACTCAATTTCACCCTCACTACCTGGGTGCCTGCAGCACTTCGACCATCCGATGTGCCAGATCTTTTTTCCACGTATTTTGAAACCGTGGAACCAACTTTCCACTAAATTACACCATGGGGTTATTCAAGGGGCAGACCAACAAATTCCTAAAAAGCCGGTAACGTATTGGTGTCTCAGGTGCTACAAATGTTCATGGGCGGTGATAATCACTTAACATCAGGTGACCCGCCTGCTCGTTTGCTCGCTAAACATATTAAAAAAAAATACATAACATTTCCTAACGTGGTCGAAATCCAACCTACTTATTCGCACGAAACGCTTTAGTTCAACGTTTCTGAAACGAACCGCTAAGGTGTGGAATTTCTGCTACGTCGTGTATAATTTGAGTACCTTCAAGGCAAGAGCGAATAGGCATTTTCTAGGCAAGTGTGTTCCAACCGAGACGTCATCAGACGTGCTTCCCGTCATTGATTGTCGTCAAGTGTCGTCAGGATCGGATAGCTCATTCTCCTACGGATCTCCTCATTTCTAATTTGATCTCGCAGGGATACTCCGGACATAGCTCTCTCCATCGCCCGCCGAGTGAACCCGAGCCTTCTTATAAGGCCCATAGTTAGCGACCATGCTTCGGATCCATAAGTCATCACTGCCAGCGCGCACTGTTTGAAATCACTATCGCTTATCAGGTCATTAATTCTCAGAAGCGTCGCACTGTTACTCGGGAATCTAATATAGCTCCAACTTCTCGTATTTCCCACTGACCCAGCGTTGTATGACTTGACGTAAGCTCTCGAATAACTTTAAAAGCACGTAACCGCACACGCTCTACATATATTAAAATATATTATTTCAATATATGCGGATTGTTAAGTTGAAATGGGTCAGTGTGGGAAGAAGAGTTTCAAACTAATAAAACTGGAGAGCTTAATCAGTGTTAAATTTTTATGTTTTAATTAAAGTCTTGATACAGAATAAATAAATAAACCACCAAACGATATTGATTTTGTCAAGCCGAAGTTATACATATAAAAAAAAATACCTACAAGAAAAGTTACTCGTACCTATTTCCTAATGTGTTCACTACAAATTACTAATTTTGATTTTTACGACATCGCTTGGTCGGGGGACATCATTACGAGTATTTACTAGCTGATGCGCGCGACTTCGTTTGCGTCAATTTCGGTTATTATGATCGCGATTAAGAAGTTTTTAAAAGAATATATTTTAAATATGGATAATTTTCCCCATTTTTGCAACATTTTTCACTGATGCTTCGCTCCTATTGGTCGCAGCGTGATGTTATATACCCTAAAGCCTTCCTCGATAAATGGACTATCCAACACAAAAGGAATTTTTCAATTTGAACCAGTAGTTTCTGAGATTAGCGCGTTCAAACAAACAAACTCTTCAGCTTTATATATTAGTATATATTGCTGCTGGTGGAGGTCTGCCAACACTGCGCTTTCCGGTTATGGAGTCGCCACTCCAGCGCCTTTGAACCACAAAGACCTTCTTGAAACTATTTTATTATTATTCCTCGGTTAAGCGTTACTGTGGCAAAATTGCCACTAACAGGACTAATTGAGTCTTTTGTGCGCTTGTTCCTTGTTTCCGCCATAATAATTAGGTGCAATGCCCCAGTTTCCAACAAAGGGATATAAAAAATATGTATCTTTATTTTACATATTTTCAAAAGACTAAATGGTGAGCAATGCGAACGCCGCTAAGGTTTGCCGTATTTTAGTGCACGGTTGATTAACACTTTTGTTACTGAAATGTTCCGAAATGAACTGAAACATTTCAGACGCAAAGTTCTCTAGCATTTAGCAAGGAGTAAATTCCAACAAGACATTTAAAAAGGAAAGAAGGCTTGGAATATGGTGGAGAGATGAAATAGAAGAAGTCGGTTAAGTATACGAAAAAAAAATATGGTCCCGCTAAGCCAAAACCAAAAAGGCGGAGGCCTTTGCCCAGCCGTGGGATAGGTTAGGTTATTTAATATTATAAATGCGAAAGTTTGGATGTATGGATGGATGGACGGATGGATGTTTGTTACTCAATCACGTCACAACGACTTAACCGATTTGGCTGTTCGACATAGAGATAGATTATAGACTGAAATAACACATACACTACCATCATCTAGTTATTTAATATTTAATATCGTCTTAACATGCATTGGATTGTATTTATTTGTATTTGTATTGTATTGGACTTAGGAAACTTCATCGTGGAAGCACTGTGTACATAGCATAGTTTCATTAACTAATGTAAATTTTTTTTTTTTGAAAAGAGCAACCGCCGAGTTTCTTGCTGGCTCTTCTCGGCAGGAAAGGCATTCCGAACCAGTGGTAGATTCATTGACGATTCAAAAGTGCTTGTAAAAGTTTATTTGAATAAAAAATATTTCTATTTCTATTTCTATACCTACACGCTGAATTTTTAGTGGTTGTATTCCCGAAGCGTAATAATTTGATCATAGTATTACAATCGATTTTCAAAATTCTGTACATTATAAACAAACATTCAAACACTTCTATAAATAGAAAAAAAAAAAAAATAACAACAACAACACCGTTGAATCTCACCAATGCCAGACATCGCATGCCGTTAGCTAAGCCGGATCAATTAATGGCTTTAAACCGTTAAGACTACGGGCGCATCAGCTAACTGCAAAACGTTTTAGTGCCGGTTTTATCCGTCTACATTTTAATACTCTTAGCGAAGCGAATTATTATTCAAATAAATTAAAAGTAAAAAAACTTTTTTAAAAACAAGCTTTTATTTAAATGCGCTAAAAAGAATAAAATAAACTTTTCTTTTAAAACTTTTACTATCAACGTCATTTCACAATTTATATCATACTAGCTTTTGCCCCCGCGACTTCGTCCGCGTGGAATTAGGTATTGGGGTGGAATTTTCAAAAACTGTGACACACATACTTCTTTATTTTTAACTGAAAGCTCAAATACCAACTTTGATGGAAACAGCTTGAAAAATGACGGAGTTTCATACAAACTTCCATCCCCTATTTAAACCCTTTAGGGGTGGAATTTCCAATAATCCTTTCTTAGTGTGCGCCTACGTCATAAAAGGAACCAACTGTAAAAATTTCAAGTTTCCAACTTCAGTAGTTTAGGCTGTGCGTTGATATCTCAGTCAGTCAGTCAGTCAGGACTTTGAATTTTATATATATAGATTTAAAAGCTTGTCGCGAGATTTAAGTAGGCACTCGTATTTACTTATTTTAAATTTTTTTTAAATTAAAATCAATTAGATCAAGTTATTTAATGTTCTTGTTTATCTACACAGGTAAATGCTAAGCTGATAAATCGGTTGAAGCTATCAGCTTCAAAATTGAGTTGCAAGATTCCACCCGAACATAGTTACATTGCAAGTTAAAAATAAATAAAAAAAAGCTTTTAATAATTATTATTTACAACAAGTAGGGTAGGCAGATGATATGAAATGGAAAAAAATGTCCAGTTCGAGCTAAGTATAGAAAACTTAAGGGTAGGCGGCGAAAAAGTTGGACGGGGCTGTGTGTGTGTGTGTGTGTCTGTGGCATCGTAGCAGCCGAACGGATGATTTTGATTTTGTTTTTTTTTTTTTTGTTTGAAAGGTGCATTGGTCGGGAGTGTTCGTAGTTACGTTTGATGAAAACCGGTCCAAGATGGCCGCCGCCGCCACGAAATGGCGGATTTAATTTTTTCACAACTCCCTCAATATGGGTGTCAAATAAAAGAGCTTGACTAAATAAATTAATTTATTTACTAAGTAATAAATTTCAAATCCAAGATGGCCACCACCACAAAATGGCCAATTAAGTATTTTTTTTTTAAATTTTAATGTTCTAAACACCCCCGACGTGTGAAATTTTGAATTCACACTTGTAATTAGCGAAGTACTCGTGAACCTAGCGCTCGCCACGTGCATCATAAAAGGCGTATTGCTTCCACTACTCACAACAATTGAGTCGAAAAATCAATCCCCCTTTCCATTAATAAAATTCCCCCTTTTTCCTTTCACAATTGATTCATTCCCGAGTACAGAGGGTGCTGCGTTAATGAGTCACCTACACCCTGGAGAAAGTTCCTTTCTACTTAGTACTAACACAACAATGCTTTTATGTTTCAAGGATTGAGTAACGGGTCTCTAATTTTCTTTTCCTTCGCTAAGTGATTTGTGTCGTTTCTTTTTCTTTTTCTATTTACCAATTAAGTATAGTTCGCCAAAACGTGTTCTTTTTGATACGTTCATTGCATGAAACCACCAGTGCTTCAAACATTTATCTGAACATGTAAAATTATTTTCTATTCAAAGAACCTTCAATAAAACCAAGTATATGCTGAGACAAGACTATCACCTTTGGAAACGGAACCCTAAATTTTGCGCTCAAGTCCTAAATCAAAACATTATTGCATTACCAAAATTAGAATTTAAACAACTTACGAAAATTCAACTTTATCTGAAAGAAGATAAAAATATATATTTTATGCCGTCATAAAATATTGCTATTAAAGTAGGATATTAAATATTTATATAGGTACGTCAGCTGGATTTCTTTAACACCAGCTTTTGACCGCAACTTCGTCCGCGTGGAGTTAGGTTTTTATAAAGCCATGCAAAAATTCACGTCGACCCGTTGCTGCGTGATTAAAGGACAAGTTACTCGTATCAACACAAAAAACCAACTGACACACTTTCGCATTCATAAATAATACCAGCTTTTGCCCGCGGTGTTACGCACGTTAAGTTCGATTTTGTGAACCCGTATTTACACCTCTTAAGGGTGGAATTTTCAAAAATCCTATCTTAGCGGATGCCTTCGTCATACTGGCTATCTGTATGCCAAACAGTCAAATAAAGTCCAGTGATTTGGTGCATTGGATAGATCTGTCAGTCACCTTTTCCTTTCATATATGTATGTACCAATTTAGAGATTAGGAAGGATGCGTTACCGGTTCTCGCAAAGAAATAACTGTCAGCATTTAATGCCGTTATAATTTTAAGCTTTATTTTTACAATTTCAAGTTTATTACCGAAGTTTACGTCGTTTCATTTTATTTAATTGCCACAGTTATAATAATTAATAGCCTGTATTTTGTCTATAGACGGCGGAGATATATCACAATAGTTATTTGTGTTATATGGGGCCAAAGAAAATTTTTGTTCCCCGAGGGCGCTATTTTGAATTCAGAGCGAAGTGAAGGATTCTATAGTAGAGTCCCGAGCGCAGCGAGGGATTCTAAAGTAGAATCCTGAACGTAGCGAGGAATTCAATATACGCCGCCCGAGATCAAAAAATTTGGCCCCGAGTGACACACACTATTTTTCATCATTACCTATGAGAAAAAGCTAGGAGTATCAACCTTCTATGATCACGTGACTTATCGAAGACAACAGCTGCTCAAACATTTTTGAATTTCGAGTTCTTTGAATTTCTGCAACGATCGCAGTAGTAATAAGCACATACTAAAGCACGAACGCGGACCAATCAGAAGAGAGAAATGAAAACTCCCATGGGACTAAAAATTAAATTTTGCTCCCGCTATCCTCTGAAGCCAATATTCGTTTTTCGAATAGGTATGATGAAAATGGATGAGCGAATCACGTACATCAGTGGGCGCCCTGCCTGGAAGAATCTTCTAGAAGAATTAACATTTCTTAAAATTTTCAAACGAAAATATCTTTAAATTGATGCAAATGTAGAAAATTTTGCGATGTTTCAATAAAGAGACGAAATAACGAGCTTTCATTTGCTTGGTTCGTTAAGTTCGCTCGGAAATTCTGCATTTTGCAGATTAGGATGCACTAAAATAGAATAAATTTTACGGGAGCAAAGCAGAGGAGTCATCTCTAGCTAGTTCTCCGATCCAACTTGGGTGAAACTACACTTTGTCCGTTCATCTATATGTCTGTGAGAGGCTTATAACTCCTGACTTAATGAGAATAATAAAATTAATTACTTCCGATTCGCAGATAATAGCTTAAAAAAGCCATATAAAAAAATCATTCAAATCTCAGGTTGAAATCTATAGACCGCACTCTCAATCAGCTCAGAAGACAGAGTTAAAACGAGACAGATTTATGTCAGAGCATATTTGTGTCTCGTTTTAAACTCTATCTTGAGTCTGAGCTGAGTCAGAGCACGCTCTATAGATCTCAGCATCAGTCTTGTGCAGATTATATCCAGCAGCTTTTCTGCGACTGGTCTGTTGTTTGATGTCATCGGTTCACCTAATCAACATTGCGGTTTCCACCAACCGACAGACGTCCACTGCTGGACATAGGTCTCTTGCATGGACCTCCACAGGTCTCGGTCTTGCGCCGCCTGCATCCAGTGGCTCCTTGCGACTCGTTTGATGTCGTGGGTCCACCTAATAGGGCGTCTGCCAACACTAAGCTTCCCGGTGCGCGGTCGCTACTCCAGCATCTTGGGACCCCAACGACCAGATCTTCACACTATGTTCCCCGTCTATTTCAATATGTTCTAATATCCTGAATAATAATCTTAATTATCAAACACAAACGACATACTTTTTCTTGTAAACTACATAAAATGCAGTTCTGTTACAATTGGAGGTCTTTCATGAAAAGGGGGGCAGCCGCAGGCTTTTAGATCAGAGAGAGTCGAAGAGAAGTTTCGTTCAAGGCGAAGATTAATTTGTTTTAGAGAAACTAATATGTTCAAGATTGGCTCTCGGAAGGCAATTTTCTCGGCGTCCTAAGCTTAATTTCTCAATTGCGGCAAAACTTCCGATTACTTTTATTATGAAAGCGTTGCGAAGTTGCTCTTTTGGCGGGATTACACTAAAGATTTTGTTGGTTTTTCTCAGTGGGATGGGCATTTGAATCTGGTAGATTAAATACAAATACTCCGAGAATATTTCATTCCAAATAATAACCACCGATTTTGAAGTTAGAAAAATATTACGACTCGCCTGATGGTAAGTGCAATCGATGCTTGGTAGCGGGTTAACTTGGCAGAGGTATGGCGGTGTTAGTAGTATTAGTATAGAGTAGTCATGCTCTCTTTAAACATTTCTGTGGTGGTGTCGTGTGGTGCGGGTTGTTACGTTCCCTCAAATATGGTTGAGCGAAGCAACGGCTGGATCATGCGTCATGCTCGTGAACGGGTGCCACCAAAGGGAATGGGTCTGCTTTGGCTGCCCATGCATTTTTGAAGCTTTATTGTGGAAGCACTGTATACATAGCATAGCTTTGTAAAAATAAAATTTTTTTTTGAAAATAGCAACTGCTGAGTTTCTTGCCGGCTTTTCTTAGCAGAATCTGCATTCCGAACCGGTGGTAGATTTATGACGTGTCATAAGAGCTACAAGTTAGCCTACATGAAATAAATAAATTTTGAATTTTGAATTAAACCCAAGTCCCAAGCTTTATCGGTTTGTACAGGTCATCATACTGAAACGCTAATTCTCTTGGCGGCAAGTCTTTAATGGTAATTTGGTAATTAGGCACGGCCAAAGCCTCCCACCAGACCAGACCAGCTGTGAGTTTGTCTAAAAATGAGTGCTATGCTGTGACAATCGCAATCACATCCCCTTGGCTCTCTCGCTATCGATTAAAATGCATTGACGTAATAACTACCTCTGATCTCACAGCTGAGAAAATCCGGAAATACAAAATTCTCTAAGCATCCCTGCCGGTTCTCTCACGGAACTTCGAGACCTTATACCAAATACCATACCATACAACAAAGACCATATACCATACCATAGAGACAATAATTTATACCATACCATAGAGATAATTTTTTTTAAAAGAATATTAGCCAAGCTGAACTTGACTTATATTCTCCTCGCCTCTCCTAATAAGCGGAAAACTGGTGCTAGGAATGGGTACGACATTAGTGCAACGGGTGGGGCTCAAACCTGCGACCTTTCAGTTTTCAGTCCGCACCTTTAACCGTTGGGCTATTGAGGCTTACTAATATAACAATAGCGACCATAGTTCCAACGCGAATCGACGCCTACTTGCGAACGAAGAGACCATAGCTCACCACTGGAGCAGGGAGATAGTCAATGCGGGTTGTTACGTTCCCTCAAATATGGTTGAGCGAAGCAATGGCTGGATCATGCGTCATGCTCGTGAACGGGTGCCACCAACGGGAATGGGTCTGCTTTGGCTGCCCATCTTGACATGCGTGGGATTGGTGTACCTACGTATACATTTTTGCATTTTTGAAGCTTTATTGTGGAAGCACTGTAAGTGTATACATAGCATAGCTTTGTAAAAAAAAAATTTTTTTTGAAAAGAGCAACTGCTGAGTTTCTTGCCGGCTCTTCTCAGCAGAATCTGCATTCCGAACCGGTGGTAGATTTATGAGCTACAAGTTAGCCTACATGAAATAAATTAATTTTGAATTTTGAATTTTGATACCATAGCTCACCACTGGAGCAGGGAGATACAGGAGTCAAAAAGTAGCCGTTCAGGCAATGAGTTTTATCGACGTGCCTTCAGGGAGTTCCTCTAGAAGCAATTAAACTAGAAACAGCTAAATGGTTGTTAGCTTACGACTCCTGTAATTTGTTTCAAGAGAACCTAATAACTTCAAGATTGGCTTTTGGCTTGTGGAAGGTAATTTTCGCGGGAAGTGTTGCTGTAAATTCTCATTTGCGGTAAACAATTACCTACTTTTATTACGGGGGGCGTATTTTGTTTCTAACTTTAATATTGTTGAGAACTGTATGCGCAAGAAGGCGTAATATTAATAGGATGCCATGTAGGTAAAAGTTTCGATATTTTGGAACATGTTTTTTGTTTTACATATTGATTAAATTTTGTATTTGGCTGAAAGGCATGCAGATAGCTATTATGAAGCAGGCATCCGCTAAGAAAGGATGCTTGAAAATTCAACTTCCCTTAGGGGGTAAAATAAGGAGCTTGAAAAATCGAACTTAACGTGAGCGAAGCCTTGGGCAAGAGCTAGTGTTTCATACAATAGAACAAAATTGGGAACATAACTTACTTAGTATTCTGCCAACTCATTTCCCATTTCCAACACGACCTTACAATACCTCGAAAAGTAATTTCCTAAAACGCCGTCATAACGCTCGCACGTTTAGAATTTCGTCAAAGAAATACCTACTCCGATATTATAAAGTCCACCTGATCGAATCCGGCTACGGCATCCAATCTCCACGGAGATTAACAATCTGCACTGGGGATATTATAGTGCACAAGTGTATGCGCAAACACAGGTGCACTCTATATTCCCCCACTCTCAGGCTGAAATCCGTTAAATTATATAATTGGACTAGCTTTTGCCCCCGCGACTTCGTCCGCGTGGAATTAGATTTTGGGGTGGAATTTTCAAAAACTGTGACACGCGTACTTCTTTATTTTTAACTGAAAGCTCAAATACCAACTTTGATGGAAACAGCTTGAAAAATGACGGAGTTTCATATAAACTTCCATCCCCTATTTAAACCCCTTAGGGGTGGAATTTCCAATAATCCTTTCTTAGTGTGCGCCTACGTCATAAAAGGAACCAACTGTAAAAATTTCAAGTTTCTAACCTCAGTAGTTTATAGGCTGTGCGTTGATATCTCAGTCAGTCAGTCAGGACTTTGAATTTTATATATATATAGATTAGGTCAACGTCGTTATCAAACGCATGTTCGTCGAGCAAATGTATTTACTGGAAATTCTGACATCGCTCCGGGCTCGCTTTATATCGGGTAACTGGCTTGTTGGTCTAGTGATTATCACGCCTGACTGCGGATGACTAGGTACTGGGATAAATTCAAGGATCGGGTAAAAAATGTATCTGAGTTTTTCTTCAGACAGAAGTTCAAAATTAGACGGTTTTTTTTTTTCGATAACAAGTTAGTCCTTGACTGCGATCTCACCTGATGGTTAAGATGGAGTCTAAGATGGTAGCGGGCTAACTTGGAAGGGGTATGACAGTGTACATTCAACCCATACCCTAATCGGTTTCTACACGCCATCATGCCAAAACACTAAATCGCTTGGCGGCACGTCTTTGGCAACTAACCACAGCGAAAGCCTCCGACCAGACAAAACAAAACCTACTGAGAATTTCTTATTAAAAAATTTGGCCGACCCAGGAATCGAATCTTGTAGCGTCATCTGCAGTCAAGCATGCCCACCACTAGACCAACGAGGCAGTAAGGGTGAGAACAAGCCAGAGATGCCTCACTGCGATACCTCGCGGTCGCGATTTAGCTCGCTACCTCGATGCCACCTCCATGTAAAACAAATGTATGCAAACAGACGAGCGCGAACATGTCGAAGATACCTCGCTGTACCGCGATGTATCGCAGTGAGGTATTCTTCGGCATGTTCGCGCTCGTCTGTTTGCATACATTTGTTTTACATGGAGATGGCATCGAGGTAGCGAGCTAAACCGCGACCGCAAGGTATCCCAGTGAGGCATCTTTGGCATGTTTTTACCCTAAGGTACCCGATATAAAGCGAGGCTGGAGCAATTTCAGAATTTCCATTAAATACATGTGCTCAAACGAACATGTCTGATAACGACAACGTTGATCTAATCCAATTTATAAAACATGCTACAGTCGGAGTATCTTCCCTTTGAAGAGTTTTGAGGACGCCGAGATGGCGAATTAGTTGACATGTTTTTGAAGTAAATAATAATATGTGAAGTGTACTTAAATGTAAGTACGTATCTCAAGTTTTCCATCCATTCCATAGGGTATTTCGAGAGATCGTTATCTATTCCTTAAGTTTGTCAAATCTGCTTTTTTGCGTGTTGACAAACGACGAAATAAAAAAGTGTGATTACGGAAAATTCTTAGGGAAAATTACGTAAGATGTTACGTCTGTCATATTGATTTTGTTCGTATGAAATGTAGCCTAGATGTCACCTGGACTATAACAAACAAACGATTGACAACTCATTCGTCAAAACGCAAAGTAGTTTATGCGCTACGTTGGAACATACGTAAATACATAAACATACATGCATAGTCTTCTAGGATTATTTTTACATTTATCATTATCATGTAAGATTCTGGAATTAAGTATGTTTACTGGTTTAGGAGTTACCTACAAGGCTCTGAATTCTGATAGACACACAGAGACTTCGTGCGAATTTACAGTACAGTTTAATTAAGTAAACCAAGCGGCGAGTAGCGATTTACTCTAAAACAAGGGAACAAATCTGATAGACACACCGATACACCGATATATATCTGTGTATTGGTCAAACTTACCCCTCTTTTTAACCGACTTCCAAAAAAGGAGGAGGTCCTCAATTCGTCGGAAATTACTCGAAGGTACTGGACCGATTTGGAAAATTCTTTTTTTGTTTGAAAGGGTTTACTTTCCAGGCGGTCCCATCGTCATCAGGTCAGGATCTGATGATGGGATCCTGGAGAAATCGAGGGGACTCTTCAAATTTTATAGGCACAATTGATATATTTTGTAGTGGCGTTTAAAGTCGGTTTTAAAAAAGAATTTTTACGTTTATATTATTCCAGCGGGGGTTAAAAACAAAAATCAATTCCCTCGTAAAAGTACTCGCACATTGATACATTAGGTATATTGTGCAATTACATTAGGTAAGTTAGTTTGCAAACTATTGGCCATTGTTTACGGCCAATGGCTTCAGTTGCTTAAGAGAATTGTTAGAATTTCGTACATTATCTCTGGGATCAATTGCACATACGCTATCCGGTTAACTTACCAAGTACCGAAGTTATGAGTACTTATAACTTCAAGTTGTAGGGTACATCCAAGGATAGGAGTATCGTAAAATATATAGGTACAGAATACTTAATTGTACCTAAAGGTACAGAAGATTCACTCCGCAAAACGATTTAAATAAATAGTGACTCTTGTTACTACACAATAAAGTGCAATTCAGCTCGACACAGCGTTACCTACCTATCATCTTAATCACCTAGACTTTTCTCTTTTTATTACGTAACTATTATCCCTTCGCACTGTCTGAATTTAGGCTCTTAGAAGAGCTTGTAGCTCCGCAGTTTACTGCGGAGTGCGCCAGGCCTTACTATGGTCTAAAATAGAGTTCCTAGAATAAATAATTTTCATACATCAAAGGATATGAGAAAACACATATTAGGTATGTAAATAGGAGCTCATCATCATCATCATTTCAGCCTGCAGACGTCCACTGCTGAACATAGGCCTTTCCTAAACAGCGCCACCACACCCGGTCCTCAGCCCTCCTCATCCAGCCACTTCCCGCCACTCTCTTTAAGTCGTCGGTCCACCTTGCTGGAGGGTGCCCCACACTACGCCTGCTTGGTCGCGGTCTCCACTCCAGGACTTTCCGGCTCCAGCGGCCATCGCTCCTGCGACAAGCATGGCCTGCCCACTGCCACTTCAGCTTACTGATGGTTTGGGCTATGTCAGTGACCTTGGTTCTCCTACGGATCTCTTCATTGCGAATTTTATCCTTCAGAGAAACTCCTAACATAGCCCGCTCCATAGCTCGCTGAGCGACTTTAAATAATTATTAATAGGAGCTCAATATTATTTATTATCAATAGAATCTAAAAACTATTGTTTCAGGAACTGGCTCAATTCTATTCAGTCCATTTGGTTTGAAGTAAATCCTTAGTATAGTTCTTGCAATTCACGAGGGCGCGTAGCTCGTGGTTGCTCGAAAACACAGTGTTTCTGCCGAATTTTAATAACCGAAATACACGCGAAGTCAATGGCAAAAGCTAGTATGTTTATAAATGAACTTTTGCCACTTTATAACCGTAAAGTTTTGTTAAGTTCACTGCGGTTTTTGCCAAGTTTTCGGATCCACTTATAAATCCTTTGTTGGGACTTGAAGATAACTTTGAACTTCGGAAGTAAAGCTCTCGGTTAACCGCTAATCCTAACTTCTATAGACTTTTAACTTTAAGGTAAGCTAAGCTAATCTTATTGGTAACTATAGGTACAGATATCAGAAGAGATATTAGTCGCTGCGGCCTGGCAGTAGTATGTGCTATGAATCTAATTTGTTTAACCCAAAATAGTATCATTTTGGTGGTAAAATTTAATGCTATCCGTCTCGATCTTAACCTAATATCCTGACGAGCCAACTCAATGAGCTAACGTAGTGCGAAGGGATAAGAGTTACGCGATAGAAAGAGAGGCAACTTTTAAATGAATATGACTGCAGGTAATATAGCGCTGTCCGACCTGAATTGCGCTTTATTTTGTGGTACCAAGAGTCGCTATTTATTTAAATGATTTTGCGGATCTTCTGTTCCTGTGCTTGGTTTCTGTGCCCTAAGCACTACAGCCCACCCTTAAATCTCATCGACAAACCTTCAATGCGGTCTATCCTCCAGACGTTTGTCAAAATTACATGGTCCTTACCTGTAACAAAAAGATAAAACGATTTAAATAAGCAATGTAACCAAAGGACACAATAGATGGGTAAAGTATTTAAATAATAAACCTCAGAAGATTTTTTAAACATTTCTTTCATTCTTATGTTCTATTTCATACCTACTTATGTTCTGTATTGTAGGCAGCTAGCCCACGCCATTGCCAAGCCGATTGATTCCATGCAACATTGTCATTAAGAACGTCATTAACTTTGTAATAACCTCGACTTAATAAAAGATATACAACTATAAACATAAAGTTGCAACAACTCCCGTGAGAGCAAACCGCCCTGGCAAGTGCCAGCAAACCGTAACGCTTTAAAAATGTAAACAACGGGTAGTTACGATAACAATACAAAGTTAATTGGCCCCTCTAATGAATCATTAAAGAGGCTTCAGCTTGATTGATTGAAGACCGCCATCGGCCGCGTTGTTTAACGAGAAACTTTGTTTTCCTTGGGCAAAATACGTCACTTGAGACGTGGATTGAAGGAAAAGTTTAGGACTACCTTTATTAGAGTTATTAAACATTCTTTACGTACTTTGGACGTAAGCTCCATTAAAGGTGGGAGAAGATAGTTTCAGTAATTAAAAAACCTTTTTTGAATTTTTAGGGGTTCCGTATCTAAATTTTGATGACTGGACTAGATTACTAGCCCTCCGCTGTCCGTCCGTCTGTTAAGTAGAAACATTATTCGTAATAATAAATAATTAGACCATTTTCTAGTAGAAGTAATATTACTTACTAATATTATAAATGCGAAAATGTGTCTGTTTGTTAGTATTCCTTTCAATAACGCAGCAAAACAGCTACTTATCGAAGTTATATTTGCATGGTTATAATTTTACTGTACTTTACACACGTGTACTCGTGAATTTGTATGTGATTTCATGAGTAAAGGGGTAGACAACATTTTCTCGTGGCGCGCATGTTAGCCACACAAAAGAGTGACATAGGCTACTTTTTACTCCGTAAATTCAAAGATTTCCCGAGATATTTTAAAAACCTAACGAGGACGTCATGGGAAAAAGACAGTAGTTAATACCTAACAGTGAGTTTTGTGTCGTTGTTAGACAGAAAGACGGACGGACCCAAGACGAGTCGAGACCTCGCTTCGCTCGTTCAATTAACAAGCACAAATAAAATCGTCTAGACAGGATTGATTTAAATAAATGAACGCAACCAACAGTGGTTGCTGAATCATACAGTGATTTACAACAAATGCCAATGTCCAGATAATTCCGAAACCATAAATCTGGCCGGAACGGAAGCTGTCAGTGACGCGTTCACTGGTGGCTGGCCAGATGACGCTCGAACCATTACCGGTCGCAGATAGGGTTACCAACAGAGATACTATCGTTCGGTGCAGACATATCGCTCATTTGCGACAAGAGTGACATAATCCAAAATTCACCAATTTTAGTATCGAAAATTTATAGTTTTAAGCTATTGCATAGCTTCTATCGCGGGCCTTGAGCGTGGAGACCGAATCCAGAAATTCCGTAACGAAAATAACCTGACACGGGACTCCTCTCACCGCTAGATGGCGTTGATAAAAAATGCTATGCAATAGCTTTACCGCGGCAGTCCCCGTGTGCCACACGTCTTTTTTGCTATAAAAACAATATTACGCTAAGCACAAAAAAATAAGAGCCAGAGAGGTTGTGAGCTTATGCTCTATCGCTCTCTGGCCACTGCGTTGTTTCGAGACCGTTAGCATCCACGGAACATTACTCTCTAGCGAGAGAATTCTCTCGTCGTCGAATTTGAATTATGTCACCCTTGTTGCAAATGAGCGATATATTTACAAGCGTTTTTATTTTATTCGACGACAGATAATCCTTGACTACAATCTCAGCTGACGGTAAGTTACGATGCAGTCTAAGATGGTAGCGGACTAACCTGGAAGGGGTATGGCAGTGTCCAACGAACCAATGGTAGATAGATGGCCAGGTTAAAAACTGAATGAACTTGATTCATACGAGTGCATACTCCTTCATTATATTAAAAGATAGCAACATATTACAGAAGTCGGAGTTCCTGGAATTAATACAGCCATGGGCACTCTACAAGTATGCCTTTTTGCTTTTGTGACGGGAAACGAACGCGTCCCGTTCACTACACTCATTTGCAGACCACCTACGTACAATATGTAATGTACAAGTACGAAGCAATCGATGTAACGAATGAACAGCAGGTGAATTTTTCAAGGTCTCGGCTAATATAGGGGGACACAACTCGAAAGCTTGCTTCAAAACATTAAAAACAAAAAAAAATTACTTCAAATTAACTCCAAAACACGTAAAGAACACTTTTATTACACTTTGATGAGTAGATATATCCCTTATTTTTATTTATTTTTTATATCTCATTAATTTAATCATGGACTTCCTTGGTTCGGGCCCTAGCAGAATAACAGCGATGTGGTTACATTTGCATCCACAGCATTGAGCTGAGCTAGGACCCTTTGATTGCCATGACACAGTATGCGTGTATATTTCTTTTTGTGTACATAATGTTAATGAATAAACGATACTATATCTACTATATAAAAATAAGTCGGGTTTTCCTTCCTGACGCTATAACTCCAGAACGCACGAACCGATTTCCACGGTTTTGCATTCGTTGGAAAGGTCTCGGGCTCCGTGAGGTTTATAGCAAAAAAAATTCAGGAAAAATTTCAACAGAAAAGCGGGAAAATCTTTTTTTCACATACAGCGCCATCTCTGATACATAGCATCGAAGCCATCTGGTGGCGAAACGGAGTTCGCCGGATTTGCTAGTTCTATTCTATTAAAATAGAACGCACCAAACCAGTAACGTCTCCGTTCCGTCTCGGGTAAAAATACATTCATCCACAGAACCAACCGCCAATCCAAAAGAACACATCTTGTGACGGGTAAAGCAAGTTACTCCAGTCAATTCCAGCCAGCTCATCCCGACATAATGGTACCATACAAGGTCTGCGAGAGTGCGTGAGACACGCGGAATTGACTCAGCAGACCAAGGCTATAAATAAATAAAACTGGCCAAGTGCGCGTCAGCCACGCGCCACCGTAGGTTCCGTACTTTACAAGAAAATTTAAAAAAAATAGCACTAAGACAATAATCGACCAAAAATATGACTTTCTTGTTGACCGCTTGATGAACCATAAGATTTTTTGGTAAGTTTCTAAAAAATGTGTTGGTGAAAAGCATTGTTTTGTGTTTTATGTAATAGGTAAGGTAGAAACTAGACGGCTTAAAAGGAAATAGCTTCTTTCGCAATATATGTTAATAAAGCCTCACTCTGTCCAGATTAATAATGTCAACTGAAAGAGAATCCTTTAGATAGAAAGTGCTCCTTTCTACATTATTTATAAGTATAACAGCTGTATTGCGCAATAAGAATTAAATAAAACAAACCAACAAGCATTTTGATATACTAACACGCGTAATAGATTAACCTAATATAAAATTTCGCCTCCGCAAAATTTGTACGTTTTTTGCAATGAAAAGTAATGAAAAAAAACACTTTAATTTGAAAAAAAAAAAAGGTGGGACAAGCAAAGCAATTGTGATGGACGGACTATATTGCACCCAAAGACGCACTATTGCTAATTTGGATAAAAGCTAACATCTGATGATGCTTTTTTTATACATTATAACCATCTGGAATAATGCCCCTTTGAAATGTTGAAAGAATTTTTGAAATAGATGCGGTGGTTCCAAAGTTTGCTCCGGACATACATACAAACTCACAAAATTCGCGCTCTCTCTTTATTATAATAGTATAGATAAGCACACGCTTGACCAATATCACACCTGATGGAAAGTGATGATGTGGTCTAAGGTGTAACGCGTTTGCCTAGATAATGCTCTGATCTCGGAGCGAAACGTACATACGTTGAGTGTTTTTAAAGGAGCTTGTGTAGTGCTACGTGTTGGTGTCGTGTTATTCCTGTGTTTCTTCTATTCTGGAGAAACGATGGCGTACGGCGCGGGCGATGCGTGTTAGCATACAGATTTTTCGGTTTGACGGATTACAGCAAAATATTACATTTTTCTTTTAGTGTTGCTATTTTGGTAGGGAACCCTGAAACTCACGAACCTTTCATGTCAGAATTCAGATTTTGTAATGAGTCCAACTCATGCAAACGTTCCGCCAGATAATAAGCTTGCACGCGATTCATTTTGTACGAGTCTATTATTTAATTGATACCACAAACATTATTAGCCTTCTTCATCATCGCTGAGTAACTTTTTAACGCCAAGGAACTAACTAATTTATTTATTGGTAATCAACAGCGTCTACAACATAATTATACCTCAAATATGGTTGAGCGAAGCAATGGCTGGATCATGCGCCGTACTCGTGAACGGGTGCCACCAACGGGAATGGGTCTGCAGTGTCTACCCATCTTAACGTGTGTTAGGTTGTGGTAGGTGTGCATTTTTGAAACTTCTTTGTGGAAACACTGTGTGCATAGCATAGTTTTGTTAACCATTGTAAAAAAATTTTTTTTTTTTGAAAAGAGCAACTGCTGAGTTTCTTGCCGGCTCTTCTCAGCAGAATCTGCATTCCGAACCGGTGGTAGATTTATGACGTGTCATAAGAGCTACAAGTTGGCCTACATGAAATAAATAAATTTTGATTTTGATACAAGATTATTTTAGTTCTTAAATAGCTAATAAGTTAAAAATTATAACCTTATTTGAATAAAAAAAAATGAGATGGTCTTCAAGATGGTCATCGTGAGATCGTATTTTTACCGGATAAACATAAAACTCTAAGCCTTTGGACATTTCAAATGGCCCTCTTTTATCCCGTTGATTAAATACAAACCGTATCTTACCTCAGCCATTTTACGATACATAAATGCGGACGTAAAAATGTCAGGGGCAAAAGTGCCTAACAGGATACAAAGCGATAAGGCAGTTAATGTTAAAGGGCTTCTTACCGTCAGGTATAATAGGATTGTGATTATTTAAACGATTGCGAGATCGAATCAAAGAAATGAGATCCGTATGAGAACCGAAGTTATCGACATCGCTCATCGAATGTCGTGAAAATGAACGGGGAACATAGTTCGAAGACCTAGGTCCTGTTTCATAAAACTTACAACTGTCGGTGACAAGTGATTTTTACAGCAGTAGATCAAGTTTTAACTATTCGAAAAATAAACAGGCAAAAATTACATCATATTTCCCAGGGACGATACTGGGTTTTTACTCTGTTTCTACATAAAATAATGAATTCGACAAAAAGGTCTAATTTTTAACCAATTTGCATTTATTTTCAATGTGCTGTTATTAGAGCCAAAATTTTTATATTAAATTCCTATACAATATATATTACTAAGAGATGGACCTGCCGTTTTTGTAAAAAAATGAATATTTTACGAGTTATCAGAATACATGGTTTATCATTATTGTTTGGCGCTTTCTACACGCATGCACGCTAGCATCTGTCGTGTTTCACACGAGGTTTCGGCTGTGTTTTATAACATCTATCACGGGGATTTTTTTCTGGCATTCTGTCAGTTAAGCGAGCGAGACATGTATTGTGGACATTCAGTTTCATTATAAACATTAATGTAATAAAACTAAAATCAAACTAAAATCAGACCAGTAGAGTAACTTTTGAAGTTAACGAGGTATAGTTCTTGCAACTCACGAAGGTACGTGGCTCATGGTTGTGTGCGTGTCGTATCTGTGTAAGTGTGAGCGAGAGCTTGCTCGCGCCTGACCGCTCCCACCTACGCAATGAACATGTACACGACGTAACCACAAGTAAACCTCATGCGCCCTCGTGAATTGAAAGAACTATAACTGTGTGTAAACCTGATATTTAGTATGAAAGAGAAGGGGACGTAGAATTTTCGCATCCCTTTTCTGTCCATACTAATTGACAGAATCACGCACAGTTAATGTAGGCTCAAAAAACTTAGGGCCTCAGAAAAAGACAGTCCACAAGTCAGATTTCTTACTGTTTCATATTTGGTGTGGTATAAATCAAGTTGTTTAAATAAGGCAGCTATATATGTCGCGGCTTAAGATCGCATAACTTTAAACGTATCGTGTTGCCTCTTAATTAGCGCCGTTATAAATATGGTATGTTCGCGTTTCAAGTTCTTAAGGCTAGGACAGACAATGCTCGTGCCTCATCATCTGACCAGTAGGGCTAACATTGGCCACGAGAAAATTTTGTCTTGAGAGAAATTTTGTGTTTGTTTTGTAGAGAAATTTGTCTTTGTTTTGTAGAGAAAATTTTGTGTTCTGAAAATACTACAATATATTTGTCTTAAAGGCCTTAAACAAGTGGTTTCTAATAAAAAGGTATAAGCGACTTTTGGCGTCTGCATTTCTTTTTTATGTAAATAGCGAGCAAACGAATAGCCAGGTCTCCAGATGTTAAGTGATTACCGCCGCCTATGAACACTTGTAGTACCAGAGGCACCACCAATGCGCTAACGTATTGCGTTTTCGCGATTTTTCAATAATGGTATCTGCTATTTCCGATCGCTGATTTCTGCATTTAGCTTTAGGCGCTGTCCTAATATAAAGCGAATGCGCGATCATCGTGCGAATAAGCGATGCGAGCGGCCGCGGGTTCCACTGCGCTTCGTTCCATCGCGCGAATGCCTATTAGGACACCTATTCGAGATCAGTATGTTTGATCGCGCGTTCGTACGAGTAAAATTCGTGCGAACTTGCGATGATCGTGCATTCGTGTTGTATTAGGTCTTAGGACAACGCCTCAGTTCGCGTTAAGTGTTAGGTGCAGCGTTACCGGACACATCACCGGCGCTTATAGGGTACTTTACCGTTCTACGTCGTCTGTCCAAGCCCTTACAAGTTCTCGATAAAGACTCGAAAGTTTTTTGTCACGCTTACCAAGAAGCCTATTAAAGCTGTTCTCGTCTTGGCTCATGACGGTTGAAATTATTGATTTACCAGTTTTAATTATATTATTACCAACGATACTCCTACTCAGAATTTCTGCTAAATACTTCTCATATCATACTTCCTAAGTTAGTACAACAGATTAAAATAAAAGCTTGGAAATTCTTAAACTACTTTTGTCAACAAGTTACATAATTATGTACTTATACGAGAACGTACTATGAATTATTTTTATCAAAAATCAGGGAGCTCCAGCGAGGGTTTTTTTTAAACTACTGCTAACATTCGAAGTAGCAAGCAAAAGCTAAGTTATATTTTAAAACATGCCAAATTATTTTTATCTAAATACATAAAAGGAAAAGGTGACTGACAGACTGACTGACTGATCTATCAACGCACTGGGGAAAGCAACTAGTAAATTTTGTCGTCTTTTTTCTGTTTCAAACCCTTGGTATATGATAAAAATTGGGGCTCCAGCCGTTCATTTTTCCATCTTGCACATGACCCTGAGAAGATGGATCCTTAGAGACGAGCTCAATGGGCGTCACGTTTGGAAGGCTCCGGTTGTGTTCTTAAGAGATCTCGGAGCCTTCCAATATGCGCTGAGGGTGGCTATGGAAGGATTTTAGTGGGTAAAAACCCCACATAACCCGGGACCCTACCCCACGTTTTTGGGTATCTTTAAAGAAGATTCGCCCCTCATTAAAAAAAAGACGTATGGCACTCGGGGACTGCCGCGGTAAAGCTATTGCATAGCATTTTTTATCAACGCCATCTAGCGGTGAGAGGAGTCCCGTGTCAGGTTATTTTCGTTACGGAATTTCTGGATTCGGTTTCCACGCTCAAGGCCCGCGATAGAAGCTATGCAATAGCTTAAAAATAATAAATAAAAGGTATATGATAAAGAAATATGTCTAAAATATCCGTAATTTTATTGTACAGTCAACGTATGACGTAGACATCTGCTAAGCAAGGATTTTTGAAAATTCTACGTTTAAAACGGTAACTAAAATAGGGATTTGAGACCGAACTTAACGTAACGAAATCCGAACGTAACGAAAGCTAGTTATGGTATAAAGTTCGGACACGGTCAAAGGAGTTGTTAACACAACTGAATGATCTCTATGAATGGCCTCAGGCCAATTTGTTGTTTGCGTCGCAAAAGTAACCTTGCGCGGCGTTCGGCGTTGGAAGTTCATCGGGTCATTAAACTGACGTGTTGAGAGGAATCGCTAAAGAAACCTTTGAAGCTTTGCGATTAATAAAAAAATTTTTTTTTTTCTTTTATTCTTGTTCAGTGTTACAAACAGTACATTTTGTACTAATTTTGAGTAATTGAAATGTCTGTCTGTAACACTACTCAGGATGGGTGTACAGCTCAGTATATGCCGTGCATTATACACGATGCTGATTTTCAGCTGAGGCCCAAGTAACGTCACAGCAAAAAAAAAGACGTGTGGCACTCGGGGACTGCCGCGGTAAAGCTATTGCATAGCATTTTTTATCAACGCCATCTAGCGGTGAGAGGAGTCCCGTGTCAGGTTATTTTCGTTACGGAATTTCTGGATTCGGTCTACATGCTCAAGACTCGCGGTAGAAGCTAGGCGAAGCTTAAAAATAACAAAGTAACACTTACAAAAGCGATAGAAGCAGCAAAAACTAAATGAGTAATGAAATTAATTAAAAAAACTAAAAATAATAAAATATTTATAAAAATAAACCTGCAACCTTTCAGTTTTCAGTCCGCACCTTTAACCGTTGGGCTATTGAGACTTTGGCATACAAATAGTTATTAGGGCGTAGGCATCCGCTAAGAAAGGATTTTTGATAATTCAATGTCTAAGGGGGTAAAATAAGGGTTAGAAAAGCGAAACCGCGGGCCAAAGCTAGATTTCATAATATAAGCTCCAAACTAATCGCATTTTGATGTTCGATTAAGAACGGATTTGGTTACGTAGTTGGCAAGATCGCTATTCCAACCAATGTAAACAAACCAACTACGTCATAAGCCAAAGTTACCCAACTGCGGGGAAGACAAAGAAAAACAAAACAGCCGTCAATAATAACCATTGATAGGAATAGTTCGGCCGTTCATTCATTCGTATAAATCTAAGAACCGGCCAAGTGCGAGTCTTACTCGCACACAAAGGTTCCGTATTATCGTGGCGATTGTTAAAAAACCGGTCAAGTGCGAGTCATACTCGCGCACTGAGGGTTCCGAAACTCTTGACCATTGTATTAATTAGGTACCTACTAGATGACAGCTTAAGTGCGCAGTGTTATTGAAGTTCCTATAGACGCCTTCCGGTCTCATCATCAGACCCTGCATATCATCTAGGACTAGAGTACTTGTCAAGATGAATCAAACAAGCCCAAACTCAATGGGGTTGTGTAGTTTTCTCACAGTTCCCAATCTCCATGTTTCATCCCATTATTTGTCTGAGTTACTTCCATAATGCAATGTATAACTTGTAAAACTAAGTCTAAGCTGTCTTTAAAGCATTCGAGATAGTCAATCAAAAGATTCTCTATGTTTGACAGAATTTTCTTTGTGACCCTTTTCATGTCTGAACAAGCAAGTAATAATATCGTATGTTCTAATAAATGTGGGAATAGCTCAAAGTAAAAACACTAAATATATATTAACTTCTTTTATTTAAACTACTTTTAGCACTCCTTAGCATGTCTTAACTCCGTATGCCATCTTGCCAATCTTTTTTATCTCCATATCTTCCCACTCTCTCTGTCGCATACATCCATCCCTGTCATACACTTACATTCCGTTTCCCACATTCGGTCATCCTGCAACTATGTCTGTCCCCAGACATACCTTCTCCGTTCATACATCTTTACCATATTCATACTTCCGCGCATACTTCATACCTTCTCAACACTAACACACCTTAAGTTAAATAATACAGTTTTCATACATACTTAACAGTAATACATCTTAAGTTAACCAATATAGAATGACATCTTATGTATAAGGAATCTAAACACTAGTAAGTATACATGGTCACAAATTATTATAATTAATATTTCTTTTACAAAATGAAATAAAATTTGAATGATCTCGAATTTAAAAAACCATAGGTATACTTAAGTTGGTTTTTTTTTTCCTACCATAAAGCACCATGTAACGGTGGCTTTATTTTATACTACCATCTAGCCTGTGGGCTAATAAGTAATATTACTTTAACTTAAACTTATTATTAATTTCTATATTATCTAATTTACAGTCCAATAACTGTCCTTAGTTTATTCTAACAAGTTCACTATAAGTTCAGTTTGAGTTCACTGTGTGTTCTTAAGTTGGTAATAACAAAATCATGTACAAACATATTATCAGTGTAACACATAACCTAGTATATATACAATATACTTGGCGGTGCTGTTGACAAAGCTAACTACATACATCTACTTAACTATATTAATACACAAACATTCATTCAACACAGTCACCTTCATTATTACTTTACAGTACTATTTACCTACTATTACTATCTCTATCGACTATTTGACTCTGGTTTTTTTTCATAATATGGTCAACTGAGCCATGCGTCTTATACATTTTTCCAATTCTTCTTCTTCTTTAAAAAATGTCCATTGCTATGGTTTATTTCTTTTTCCAATTGCTTGGGTATGACCAACGATTGTCCTGGATACTTGCAGAGTACATCTCCATCCACTGAGTAATTATTCTTGTACGACTGTTCTTTTATCTCCTTACTTGCTCCGATGCTATCTTTCTTTTTAACGAATGTATTGCCTTGCTTCAATAATTTCGGCCGCTGTGCTATGGACACTTCATCTTTTAACAAGCTCTTGAGCTGCTGAGGTGCCGCTTTAACTTGGACTGGATGGTAGTTATCTATGCACTGGTCAACCTCCTGCTTAAATTAATGGCTTTCCGACATGTTCCACCAAAGATTCCACTTCACTCTTGATGTTTCCCTTAGTTAACCACCTCTTCGCATCTTTAAATATAGACGTATCCTTCTCTCATTAACACTGTTACATCTTTCAAAAACTCATTTCCTAATTCCTATCGTTATATGAACATTCGAAATATTTTAACAATTCAATTCAAACATTATTTAATTTTAATAAGACATGACAGTTTTTGACAACTGGGTTATAAGACTGCGTTGACCTCTATTTTTAATCTATGATTAACACTGGATTGTAAATGCCATAGCAGATTCTATTACATATCTACCTATTCTACAAAAAAATGAAGGTATTCTATGTTTTAATCCTGGGTATTAGCTATCTCCATTCTAAATTTCAGCCAAATCGGTTAATTCGTTGTGGCGTGAAGGAGTAATAAGAGTAATAAACATACACACACACATACATATACAAACATTCGGCTTTATAATATGAATTAGTGTGATATGTGATATAGTGTGATGTGAATACAAAATATGACGGCATAAATTAATTAAAGAGATAGGTAATAGATAAAAAATATTTTTCTTAATGTATATGCCATTGCAGATTCTATTACATACCTGGTCTATTCTACAAATCATAGAGTAATTATAGAGGTCAGTCTACAAAAGTTGTGACAGTTCTGTGTTGTGACGCATTAAAAAGTTAGGCTTAGAACAAACTATCCGACGCGTCAACCGCGGCTGGATAGTGAATGTACATTGAATTGTGCACACAATCGGACGTAGTCGCGGACGTAACCTTGGGCCATTCTTGAGTCTTCGAACGTCCGATAGAAATATGGTCCTGCTGATCTCAAACGACTGTGAAACCTTATCTGTCGCGGCTCTCAGTCGATGCATCTGATAGTGTGTTTTAGCTTCAGATACTTTACTCCAGTTACAGTACTTTAAAAGTCATAGTAAGTGGTAGGTTTTTATTTGGTTTTTAGCTGTTTAAGTTAGTCTTACTATGTTTAGAGATATCAATATGTTCGTCATTTGTAAGACTTTAAAGCTGGTGTTTGTAAAATATAACGGCACTTACTACGAAACCAAGAATTAGGTATGGAAAAAAACGATTTTTGGAAGATGTCTCTTAATTTGTTTTAATAATGAGAAAGCCGTGGTTTTAAAGCTGTAACTTTTCACTGAGTTAAGCTATAAGCTTGATATTCTTAAAACACTACGAGACCATTGAACTTTATATTCAGTATAAATTTCGACTTCGGATCATAAGCCGTTTTCGAGAAAAACGGTGGTGACACACTGACAGACAGACGGACAACGAAGTGATCCTATAAGGGTTCCGAAGTTTTTTTCGGAACCCTAAAAATGAACAAAAACCACTGAGAAAAAAAATCACGTTTCTTTTATAGAGGGCCCCCTATACATGCTCAAATGTTGTTTGTTATTTTCCCGCGGAAGAACGATTTGCTCTCAGTAGTACTATCGAAACAGAGTTAAAATAAAAAATATTTTTTTTTTGTCTTGAAATAATTAAAAAATAATCATCAACTCTAAAGTGTGAGAAACTATAGGACATAAACATAACATACGTACCTGCTAGTATTGGTAGGTACGTCTATTCAAATCGAACCTAAGTGAAAATGTTTAGAGGAAACTATCTATTACGGTTCATGATACAACCCGCTGACAGACACCGACGGATGGATAGCGGAGGCTAAGTAGTAGGGCCCCTTTGGGTACGGAACCCTAAAAAATGGCGGTATCGACGTAAACATTAACTCCTACGCGTGTAATAAAATTATTTACATTGAAGTTTCGGGTTGCTTTGCCCGAAATAGCTGGACCATTAACAAATATGGCAATTTTCCCTACAGACTTAAATTAAATTACAACATGGGGTTATTCAAGAGGCGGACCAACAAATTCCTCAAAAGCCGACAACGCATTGGTGGTGCCTCAGGTGCTACAAATGTTTACCATTACATTGTGTGCATAGCCTAGTTTTGTTAATCATTGTAAAAGAAAAAAATTTTTTTGAAAAGAGCAACTGCTGAGTTTCTTGCCGGCTCTTCTCAGCAGAATCTGCATTCCGAACCGGTGGTAGATTTATGACGTGTCATAAGAGCTACAAGTTGGCCTACATGAAATAAATAAATTTTGATTTGATTACCCAGTTAAATTCAGGAACCTCCTAATCCTTAGTATTAGGAAGCCAGATAGCATAGACTTATTATTTGATAGAGAATCGCTACATTGAATTGCGTAGTTGGTCTGTACTTTGGGCGCTCTAGCTATGAAAATATTACGTAGAGTTCTTTCAACTCACGAGGACCCGTGGCTCATGGTTGTGTGTGTGTCGTATCTATATAAGTGGGAGCGAGAGCTTGACCGCCACCTAAGCTCCGCATAGGCACGCTTACTTACGCAATGTGCATGTACACGAAGTAACCACAAGTAAAGCTCACGCGCCCTCGTGAGTTGAAAGAACTATAGCACTTAATTGGTTAAGTAGTTGCTTATATTAAGACGGATTTAAAATAAATAAGCCGACCGGAAAGAGCGCGCGCGCTGTATTTTAATACATAATTGATAACGTGATAGAGATCAATCAATTGCGACACATTTTACGTGGGTGATCCAAATATAAAATATTCATTAACCAAAATGGAATGAACAATGATAGTCTTCCTCAATGGCTGAATTATCTTATCTGCGATAAAATGTACTTTGCACGAAGTAGCGATAAGATATCGTCGGAGATAGTGCAAAACCGCGTATGTACCATTGGTATAAACCGCGGATCTACACTAGTTACACTAGTTATAGTTTTACAGGGGAAGTATAAAACTTTATAAATTTCTTATTTCTACGGCTATTGGGCTAATTTTTACACGGAGAGTATTAAACTAATTCATTCAGTTCTATGTATTGACTAGCTTTTTCCCGCGGCTTCGCTCTCGTTAAGTTCGATTATTCCAACCCTTATTTAATCCTTTTAGGGGTTGAATTTTCAAAAATCCTTTCTTAGCGGATGCATACGTCATAATAGCTATCTGTATGGCAAGTTTCAGCCCGATCCGTCCAGTGGTTTGGGCTGTGCGTTGATAGATCAGTCAGTCAGTCACGTTTGCCTTTTATATATTTAGATATAAACAGATATCTTTTAAAGTGATTAATTTAGTCGCTACGACACTTACGCGGTTTTGATTTACCCACACAAAAGTATGAAAATGGATTTTAAGGTACTAATGCTAGTTACGCGGATTTGCACTATCCCCGACGATAATATCTCAATAATTAGGGCTATGTACTCGTAGTATAATCTTTTAATTTCAAGTTTGTAGTGGTTCAATCTAGTTTGGAAATCGGATTCTGCGTAGGAAAAAATTGCCAGAAACAAGCATATTATATATATAATAAAAAATAAAGGGGGGGGGGGGTCCCCATACAGAAACGTGATTTTTTCAGAGATGGCACGGAATCCTTCGTGTGCGAGTTCAACTCGCACTTAGCCAGTTTTATTTGAAAATACATTGTTGCGATAAAATGAGCGATACCATAAGTTTTATAGTTCTTAATTGCATCGTTGATTAGCATTTTACCACAGTGATAAGTTTTAAAAAAAATTATAATACTGGTAGATGCGTCTTTTTGTTCTGATACTGAATATGTGTCTAACTCAATTTCGAAAAAAATGTCAGATACGTCTTTCTTCCTTATGACAGCAGTATAGTTGGGTCGATTAATATAGCCAGCCAGGTCGAAATCTAAATCGTCTGCCTACGTTTATAACAGCGCGATGGCCGGTGTCCAACGATTATAAATACGCGCGGTCACGCCCCTCCTTGTGTCTATGAAACTGCGTATACCATTCATAAATTAGAGCACGCGAGCGTGCGTACCGGCGTACGAATGTCGCTCCAAGGGCGGCCGATTAACACATCCGGCCTTATGAATAAAAATCGGTACTTACGCTGCGGATCAATATATTTTGTCTATCAATATTTTTTATCAATGGCGGCCAACTATCGCGTATCTTCGTGTAAATAATATTCGGTACGTGTATCATTTCGTTCATTTGCGGCAAGAGTGACATAATTCAAAATCGACGATGAGACGAGAGAATTCTCTCGTTAGAGAGTAATGTTTTGTGGATGCTGCGGTCTCGAAACAACACAGCGGCCAACAAAGCGACAGAGCATTAAGTCACAATCTCTCTCGCTTAGCGTAATGTTGTTTTTATAGCAAAAAGTATAAACTTTCGACACTGAAATTGGTGAATTTTGAGTTATGTCACCCTTGTCGCAAATGAGCGATTTCATACTTTTGGCCACGGCTTTGCTCGCGTTAACATTGCGCAGAAGGCCAGAGAAAAATGTCCGCGATAGATGAAATAAAACATACCCGAAATCTCGTGTTAAACGCGACAGATGCAAGTGTAGGAGTGTAATAAGCGCCAAATACATCATGTATTCTACTAAGTCGTAAGATATTAATTTTAAAAAAAGGCTGATCCATCTCTTGGTATGTAGGGGAATTTTTTAAATTTCGGCTCTGTAATATACAAAACACTGAAAATAAATGGAAAAAAAATGAGACCTAAATTCGCGATTTTTTATGTCAAACAAATGTCATTATTTTATGTTTCTACTCAGTATCGTCCCTTGGAAATAGGAGTATGATGTAATTTTTGCCTATTTTTTTTCGGATAATCAAAACTTGATCTACTGCTGTAAAAATAAAATCTGCATCTGAAGATTTACCATTACACGCGCTCTTATGTTCGATTTTTCAAACCCCTATTTTGCCCTATTTAAGGGGTTGAATTTTCAAAAATCCTTTCTTAGCGGATGCCTACGTCATAATAAAAGAGCAACTGCTGAGTTTCTTGCCGGTTCTTCTCAGCAGAATCTGCATTCCGAACCGGTGGTAGATTTATGACTTGTCATAAGTGCTGCAAGGTAGCCTACATGAAATAAATAAATTTTGAATTTGAATTTGAATTTAATAGCTATCTGTATCAGCCCGAACCGTCGCGTATAGATATGGCATTTCTATTGTTAAATAATTGTTTTTATTCACGGAGAAAACAGAAAAATACGTTTGTATGGACGAACGGCCTTCCGTCTCAAAATCGCGAGTGTCACATCGAACCCACTACCTTTTGGCAAAGATCCACCATCAGGTAACATCGATCGCGGTCACGCGCAAAACTATTCCGGGATAAATAAAAAAGTTTCAGCGTAATCTTTATTTATACGAACTAATGTGAGAACACGAACTGCTTTTATTTACGATACCATTTCCCGTGGACCGATTTTTATTGGGCTGTCCTTCCTAATTTTTACCGGTGCTATGTTTAGAATCTTCCAGACGATTATAAGGAATTAGGTCATCGGTCTTTATAGCTGATTCGTCTCGTTGACTGCGGTCTGTTTTGAGACTGACCTTGATCGTAATTGATGACGATGCAATATTTCTACACTGCATATTGTTTAAGCCTTAATAGCCCAACGTTCAAAGGTGCCGACTGAAAACTGTAAGGTCGCAGGTTCGTGCCCCACCCGTTGCACTATTGTCGTACCCACTCCTAGCACAAGCTTTCCGCTTATTTGGAGGGAATAGGAGGATATTAGTCTGGTACTACAAGTGTTCATGGGCGGCGGTAATCACTTTACATCAGGTGACCCGCCAGCTCGTTTGCCTGCTATTCATATAAAAAAAAATAACTTCAGCTTGACTAATGTTTTTTAAAAAAAAGTCTATATTATATAGATGTTTTCCTCCAACGTTGAAGCGAGCGATATTTAAGTCAGAGGTCGAACCCGCGACCCCGCCAGTAGGGTCCGCTCACCTAACCACTAGGCTATCACTGTTCCTCAACGGCCATGCGGCAACAGATACAAAATAAGCTATGAAACTGTATCACCGTTGAATAAAATCCCTTGGCATATATCCAGTGTGGAACATTCGAAAGTACCCACAAAGGGAACGAAAATAAATCCATTCAAGAAAGCGAGCTGTGAAATAAGAATGTATCGGCGCTCTCGTCTTACTTTCAAAATTGCACGTCAACAGCTTTGAAATAAAGTCGGATATTCAAGAAATCAGATAGCAGATGGAATTTCCATTCAGTGGGAATTGTATGCTAAAAGATTTATACGGCGCTATCTAACAAAGTTGATATTTGATTGATAGACTTGAGACTTGAGAGTGAGAATCGAGTCAATGAAAATAAGTACAGTAAAGAAAATAAATATGTTACAAAGTAGGGTAGGCAAAATACTTACATAGTACATACATTTTTTTTTCCATGACGATGCAGTTTAAAATGATAACGGCCTAACTTGGAAGGCAATATAAATTAAATCTATAACCCTAATCGGTTTCTACACACCGATTTCAAACGCCACTACAAAGTATATCAATTGTGCCTAAAATTTGAATAATTCCCTCGATTTCTCCGGAATCCTGACCTGATGAAAAAGGGACCATCTGGGAAGTATACCCTAAGACTTTTCCAAATCGGTCCAGGCGTCTTCGAGTAATCGGGGAACATACAGAGAAAAAAAAGGTTCCGACGAATTGAGAACCTCCTCCTTTTTTAAAGTCAGTTAAAAATCTAAATGACAGCTAAGGAAACAAGAAAGATTTTTTTTATTCGGTGACAAGATAGGCCTTGACTGCGATGTCACCTGATGGTAAGTGACGATGCAGTCTAAGATGGTAGCGGACTAACTTGGCAGGGGTTTAGCGGTGTAAATTCAACTCATACTCCTAATCGGTTTCTACACGCCATTGTGCCGGAACGCTAAATCGCTTGGCGGCACGTCTTTGACGGTGGGGTGGTAACTAGCCACGGACAAAGCCTCCCACCAGACTAGACCAGAGACAATTCAGAAATTATAAATTCCTAAATTATCCCCGCCGGGAATCGAACCCGAGACCTCCCAATTATAAGACCACAGCGCTCACCACTGCGCCAGGGAGGTCGTCGAAAATGGTTTCGCAACGTTATATCTGATACTCACTGTAGAATAGGTCAAGTTTAAGGCAAAAGCAATTGCTATATCGGGCAATAAATAAATGTGTGCTCACAGATAATATTCTCGAGTGGCTAGACGTTTATTGGTAATATCTTTAGAGCGGTAAAGTGGTTAATGTGTTTACTGGGGCGCTATAAAACCTGTCAGCTGATATTGACGTCCACGACCTATTTCTATCTTATTGGCATTTCATTTTTTTTTCAAAAGAATATTAGCCAAGCTGAAGTTGACTGTTATCTTCCTATCGCCTCAAAATAAGCGGAAAAGCTTGTGCTAGGAGTGGGTACGACAATAGTGCAACGGGTGGGGCTCGAACCTGCGACCTTTCAGTTTTCAGTCCGCACCTTTCTTTCAAGATGATATAAAAAAATATTGAAAACTATCTTTTTCCGGGTGTGTAAAAAAAAGTTTAGTATATTTTAAAAATATAATAAACCCCTTTTTTTTTTTGGAAAAAAGTAGCCTTTTTCATTATCCACGTTCTTACCAACTATACCCATGCAAAAAATAATTAAAAAAAACACCTGTTGATCCGTCGCGTTGCCCCATTGCTGCGTGATTGAAGGACAATACAACTAAAACACACTTACGCATATTAACTATGTGTCGTTAAAATGTGCACTGTGTGTTTGTACCTATAGTAACTTTTTATGGTCTGTGTGTATTTTTTAACCTGTTTTCTCTATTCCTTTTGGGTTTGATCGATTAATTGTCTCGCTCAATCAATCAATTTTGTTTTTATCTTCGCCAATTGTGACCCGATATTTTTTTTAATTAAATGAACTATAAGTATATAATATTTTTTTTTTATTTTTTTTATATATATATTTTTTTGCATGTATGTAATGTATGTATTATAGGTAAAATAGATATTTTACCTATAATAATTTTACAATATTGTTTGCTCATTTATTTAGAAATTTTGTTTTTAAGACTTAGTCTATCCGGTGCCTCTTTTTTTGTCTGAATGTTGTGTATGCTTGTTATTGATATACATATCAGTGAATGTTGCAATGTTTTTGTATGTTTTTTTTGAATGTATAATATATATATTGTTAGTATACCTAATAAATAAATAAATAAATAAATAATATGTATTAAAGAAGAAATATTCCATCTTTAAGGGCAAAAAATTAAGGGATGAACCACTGAGTTTCCCCAATTTGAACTAGACTTTTTAAGAAGAATTTTTGTTTTGAATTATGTTGATTTTTATGTTGATTTATTAGCTAGAATCTCCGATCACAGAAAAATAAGGGGATTCAGCATTTCATACTTCAACTATTATTCAAATGCATCATTGTTCCTTGACACTTAAATAACTGCTTCACGTCAATGTTCGATGACAGACTAGTTAGCGAAATGATCTGGGCCCCAAGTCTGCTATTTTACATGTCATTGTCATTGAACCGCAATACAATTACAATTCAATTATCATTGGTCCAAAATTTCGTAGTCTACTAAATTCACAATGGTCGTTCGATTTCTTATAATTGGATTGTAATTCAATGATACCTCGCTAATGGCATTAGCTTAAAAAGCGTTTGCCGAAATGAGTTTCAAAAAAACTACATATTAAAAACGTTTATTTAAGCTAGATTCAAAGCTAGATGTGTCAGTGGCAAACCATCGGAAAACAATTGTGACGCCATTGAATTAGTAGACTACCAAAATGCTAAAAGTAGCAATTGGGATGTCATTGATAGACAATTGAACTACAATTGCAATAGCAGACTTGGGCCCCTGCACTCACTGTGTGCTATCATAATATTTAGTTGTTACACAAATCGGACTAACATGCGATAACCACTTATTTTTCTGTGATCGAAGGCTAGAATATAGTCGTTAAAAATCTATACAAGAAGCAGCTTTTATAAGGCGGCAAGATCCGCTGATGTAGTAGGTATAATATTATGTACCTAATGAGCTCTCGGTGTTCAGTGTTCACCTTGAGAGTTTATTGAACCCTCTTTAGATTATGTGAAGTACCTGCCATGTCCTTATATTGACAGCGTGGAACGCTGGGCCTGAATGCATTTCTGGAATGCTAAAACATAGGTACCTATTGCTATTTGATGTGTATTGGTAGCAGGATCTGAGATGATCATATCTTTTGAACTAGCTTTATCCCGCGGCTTCGCTCACGTTAAGTTCGATTCTTCCAACCCCTATTTTATCTCCTTAGGGGCTGAATTTTCAAAAATCCTTTCTTAGCGGATGCATACATCATAATAGCTATCTGTATGCCTAATTTCAGCCCGATCCGTCCAGCGGTTTGAGCTGTGCGTTGATAGATCAGTCAGTCAGTCACCTTTGCCTTTTATATATTTAGAAGATTATGAGTTTTGTTTATGAGTTTCGTGTTCTAAGACGATTAATTTCGTGTTTTTGATTTGTGGTGGTGAGCGCTGTGGTCTTTTAACTGGGAGGTCTCGGGTTCGATTCCCGGTGGGGGGAAATTTGGGAATTTCTAATTTCTAAATTGGCTCCGTTTTTAAGGATTTTTTTGGTCCGCCCCTTGAATAACCCCATATTGTAATTAAGAAATTAAGACTTTCGACCATATTATTATTGAGTAGATATTGAGATGAGAATATATTGAGTTATTTCTCGACGACCTCGTTGGCGCAGTGGTGACTGCTGTGGTCTTATAACTGGGAAGTCTGAAGGCGGGCAATTTGGGAATTTATAATTTCTAAATTGGCTCGGGTCTAGTCTGGCTGGAAGCTTTGGCCGTGGCTAGTTACCACCCTACCGTCGAAGACGTGCCGCTAAGCGATATAGCGTTCCGGCACGATGGCGTGTAGAAACAGATTAGGCGTATGGCTTGAATGTACACTGCCATACACCTTCCAAGTTAGCCCGCTACCCTCTAACACTGCATCGTCACTTATCATCAGGTGAAATCGCAGTCAAGGATTATCTTGTGATTGAATTAAAAAAAAACTTTGGTCATCTTGGTCATATTGCCCGACTATATAGAAATGATAGATCACTTTAAGGTCATCGATCACTTTAAACAAATAAGTAAATGAATGCAATTTTATTTCATTTACAGATATCTAGATACTAATATTATAAAGAGGAAAGATTTGTATGTAAGTATGTTTGTCACGGATTGGCTCAAAAAGTACTGGACCTTGTATTAAAACATAGGCTACTTTTATCCCGAAAAAAATTATAGTTCCCGTGGGACTCCAAAAAAACCTCAATCCACGCGTACGAAGTCGCGGATATCAGCTAGTATATTATATTATACATTGTTCTTTAACTAATTGATTACGGAACAAATATTACGGATATTCGCTTTACTTTAAAGAAGTATTTCAGCAATTTTGAAGTTATAATAGTTTATAAAGCTTGCGGCATCAATGGCGTTCCGAATTGCCAACTATTCAGTTCGATAACTATTTAAACATGCACGAGTTAATAGTGACAAAATTCTGGAGAATCGCTTGGCGGCACTTCTTCAACGGTAGGGTGGCAACTAGCCACGGCCAAAGCCTCCCACCAGACCAGACCAGAGACAATTCAGAAAGTATAAAATGCCTTCCCAATTATAAGACCACAACCCTCACAACTGCGCCAGAGAGATCGTCAGTTTTCCTGTGGAAGTACACGCAAGAGACCTTTAGAAGACGTCTGTCAGTTGATAAAGAAGTCCATCAGTCAGTAATGATACTATTTTAGATGACGTCAAGTTATATCCACTGCTAGGGGAATAATACTCGATGGGAAATGCTCTCATCGTCGTTAATGGCACTATATCTGTCAACAGCTTCGCAGACATAATAGATGGCGGGGACAAAAAGTCTACTAAAAATGATTATCGGGAACTCCGGCCATCGTGTACATCCGGTGGGCTTAACGATCCCATATGCACTGATGTCATGACATCATGCGAGATAAAGATCTCACACTACATGATGTCCACGACTTCTTCCGCGTGGATTAAGGTTTTCAAAATCCGGAATTCAATGTAACCTATGTGTTAACCTGGGTATGAGCTCTCTCCATTCCAAATTTCAACCAAATCGGTTCATTCGTTGCGGCGTAAACGAGTAACAAACATCCATCATCATAAACTTTCGCATTTATAAAATAAGTAGGATAGTAGGATTGTTAAAAAAAAATATTATCATGCATTTTGTGTAATAGTTGGTGTTAAGTGATCCACATCCTAGATGTAAGGTCTCTACTAGGTGAAACGACGACAGATGAGTCGTGTGGAATCGCTGGATATATGGATCTAAGGACCTTAGAGGTCGAAAGGATATCCAGCGATTCCGTTGTTGGGAAGCCTATGCCATTCTAGAGTGACATAAGACGGTTCCCGCGGAAATACACACAAACACACACACACACGCACGAACACACGCGCACACAGCGATGATGATGAAAAAAAAAATCAAAAAAAATCAAAAATCAAAATTAATTTATTTCATATAGGCTAACTTGTAGCTCTTATGACACGTCATAAATCTACCACCGGTTCGGAATGCCAAATTCTGCTGAGAAGAGCCGGTAAGAAACTCAGCAGTTGCTCTTTTCAAAAAATTTTTTTCAAAAAATAAATGATTATTATTATAAATTTTAAAAATCTTACCTCACGCAGAGGAAGTCACGGGCAAAAGCTTATATTATTCATATTCTTTATTTTGCATTTCACATGTATGACATTTACACATACGAAATAAATATTAGCTTTCGCAATCCATAGAGACTAACATAACATTTTTATACTAACAAAAAATCGCTTGGCAATTTCCTAGAGGCTAACAACCCAGAACAAAGATAGCCCAATCTACTACAGAATGCAGTAAGCATCCTCTAGTAAGCAAGACAGTGAAGTGTTCCTTACCTACTTAGCCAGTTCGCAATTTTAAAAGACCCCTTTGAAGACGACTATGTGCAACACTGCAGCATCAAAGGCTAATGATGTCATTGGTTCTCTTACTAACTGCAAGAAATCTTATATGGATGCTATCATATTCTACTAGGGATGAATTATACTCATAAAACAAGCGAAAAACTTGTTCCGAACGACGAAGACTATAATAAAGTACTTCGATTAAATTATGATCTTGTTATGACTTGTCTTGTTAAGCAGCGATAGCCTAGTTAGGCCTTCGGTCCGGACTCCTATTCGGGGGGTCGCAGGTCCGATCTCGGGCACGTTTCAAAATCGGTCCATTCGTTGGAGAGCTACGAGTGATCACACAGATAAAAAAAATTGTCGGGGATTAAAAACAGATTTTATTAAAAAAAAAGTTGCCCATCCCGCTTTTATTATTCTAACATTATTAAGAAAGGGCAAATGTTCAAAAATCTAATTATAATTTGGAAGGTCGGAAACCTTTGGGAAGAAAACATTTTCACCCAGTTGTAATTATGTCGCCTTATTTGAACGTCGTTCGCAATGTACAAAGGCCGTCTCTTGCAGACGACCGATTTATTACAGTCAAGTCGGCTCGACGAAATTAGAACAAAGGACATTTGCTATTATAATTATTACATAATACACGGACACGCTAAGTACTCATTTAGCAGAATCTGCTTTCCGACCCAACGATGGTAGAGTTTTGAGGTGCCATAAGAGCCACATGACATAAATAATTTTGAATTTTTAAGCTCATTGCCACCTCGATTCTGCAACGCTACACGTTGAATACTCTTCCAGCTTCCGTCCCAACTAAATACAACTTAGCACCATTAAGTAACTTAAAGGGCACCTTTAAATCAAGAGTGAAAAGGCATCTAAGCAAGAGCACTGCATTATATGCTGCATCATAATTAACTTCAAAAACCTCTCGGAGATGTACATGCCAACAAGTCATTCCTCGCTTACGCGTGTGCGTTGAGTTGGTGTAAAAAGAAATTAGGCGCTTCTCACCGTGCCAAGAGGGCCGATATCGCATAAACAGTCTCACACTAAAAGCGGACGTCTGCGTTAGGGCTAAGAGCAGGGTATTTTTATAGCCAAATCCCGCTGTTTATTTACTTAGGCTTAGACCGCTTGAATTAGAGAGAATGAAGCAAATTTTTTGTTTGAGGTATAAAAATAAACACGAAGACAATTTCAAGAAAAACCAATTTTTTTACCCATACCTGCACACAAAAATAGGTTTTTCTATTTCTTCGGTCTTACAGCTAAGCCGCCCTCCTCAAGCTATAACATCGTTAACCAACATTGGCCAAATACGATATTTCAATGCTATCTTACTTAGAAAAAATTCTCTATCGATCCACCCAATCGGTATTCTCCTTACTGCTGTAGTTTTTGATATAGCAATATGAATAACGTCGTTTGTTAGTAGTTATCAAATGGCGTAATTTCTTTACAAATGGCCACTTTTTGGATCATAGCTCAAAATATGGTTTTGGTAGTTAACATTTTAGCTTTAAGACGGCAGTAAGTACAGACATACATTCTCTTCTTGCGTCGTGGTAGGTATAAATGTACATCGTCGTAACAAATGCTCTATCTCCGGCGTCCTACGTAAACGGCATCTGTCACTCTATTCAATAACAGGAAGGAAACTAACGTGTGTTCGAGCTCGCTCCAATTTGCATCCCGCATACATTCATGTGATCACAATTTACTGAATTGCGGATCTGTGAGATCATATTATGGTGTCGTGACCTAGTTTCATCTACGTCATCTCATTCTCAAAGCACTTCTCCGACCTTCCAACTCTTCTCTCATTCTCATAATATGTTGTGTCTCACCATTGTTATAATATAGTCAATAACACTTTACAAATTCACGAGTAATAACTTTTGAAAGTAATAATTTCACAGTAAATGACTTAGATACCACTAATATTGAATAGAAGCAGCGTTACTTTGCGGAATTCTTTGATAATCAAGAACAAACCACATTTGTTATACTACTGGAGACGCGGCAGTATAAGGCAAGTTGTACCTTGAGTTTTTGGTATTAAATAACTAGACGCATTAACAAAACATTTTATGATGAAAAATTACATATTATGTAGGTAAAGAAGAGGTAAAGGCATAAAATATTGTGACAGGCAACTATGAAAATCTAAACTACGTATGGCTTGGCACGCAATTAGCCGTTTATTAAGAAAATATCTCGCTCTTTCTTTGGCGTCCTCTTTTCCTTTCCCTGTATCCTGGAATTTCTTCCGTAATCTGTGGATAGCTCTCTCTATCGAGGATCCATTTAGATTAACGTAATTCCCGTGGGTATCAAAACAAATTAATTTATTTTTGTTGTTTCCTTTGTTGTATGGGATATTAATTGGAAGCTTATGAATTGAACGATGTAAAAATATTTAAAACATTATAAATAACATGTTATATGTTGGTTATATACTCAAAGATTACGTTGCATGGATAATATTTTTATCTAAATATATAAAAGGCAAAGATGACTGACTGACTGACTGACTGATCTATCCAAATTTCAGCCTGATCCGTCCAGTGGTTAGAGCTGTCTCTAACCACTGGACGGATCAGGCTGAAATTTTGCATGTAGCTATTATAACGTAGGTGTCCGCTAAGAAAGGATTTTTGAAAATTCAACCCCTAAAGAGATAAAATAGGGGTTTGAAAAATCGAACTTTACGTGAGCGAAGCCGCGGGGAAAAGCTAGTCTTTAAATATATAAAAAGAAAAGGTGACTGTCTGAGGCGAACCGGAAATCCGACGAAAAAAAATTTGACGAAACGAAACTCGAAACACCGTTTCCCATTTCCAGCGGAGTAAAACCATAGTTAAATATTATAAAAGCACGTACTAAGGCAATGGTATACGGGATGGATAAATTGTAGTTTAGTACAAAGTTGCTCACAATTCAGACGACGCGACGCAGCGTTGCAAGAAACACAAATCATTAATCACTACATTTCTAGCTTAGTCCAGCGCAATGTTGCCATTAAGAAATGGTCAGTAAATGAGCTTTGTATCAAATTACATTTTGCTGTGCTTATAACTTCTGGAAAATTAGATTTAATGCTGTGAATTATGAGTTTAATTGTAATTGGATTACTAATGCGGCGTAGTTGTTATAACGGTAATATTGTTTTTCGTAGCTTTAGATATAACGGTACACTGAGTTTGATAGACTCTAGTCATAATCAATCGCTTTTAACGTTTGGCATAGGAATAACTTGAATCCGGGAGACACCGACGAAATTATCACCATTACCCACTTGTATAATAGATAGATAGAAAATTCTTTGTTGTTACACGCAAGAAATGAATACTTTTTTTATTTTATTCGATGACAAGATAGCCCTTGACTGCGATCTCACCTGATGGTAAGTGACGATGCAGTCTAAGATGGTAGCGGGCTAACTTGGAAGAGGTATAGCAGTGTAAATACAACCCATACCCCTAATCGGTTTCTACATGCCATCGTGCCGGAACGCTAAATCGCTTGGCGGCACGTCTTTGACGGTAGGGTGGTAACTAGCCACGGCCAAAGCCTCCCACCAGACCAGACCAGAGACAATTTAGAAATTATAAATTCCTAAACTGCCCCCGCCGGGAATCGAACCCGAGATCTCCCAGTTATAAGACCACAGCGCTCACCACTGCGCCAGGGAGGTCGTCGTACAATTTGAATTATACAATTGAATCTTATAGTTAATGTAGGTACATAAGTGCGCAAAAGCAAAATGATTCATTTTACGAAACTTATCGCAACAGGAAGACGTAGGTACTTACTTAAACGATGAATGGCCTGTCTTATCAATGACAAAATTCGGTATGTAGGTATACACGTATGTATTGGATTTATCTGATAACCTGATAAATGATAACGCGTGGGTATTTGCGGATTATATAATGTGATTGATAAGCGTGGAATGACATAATTAATAACTTGCTGTTTTCCTGCTGATAAGAGCGCGCCGACTGACGTGGAACAAGATAGCGGATTTTGTATCTGATTAGATATCTCGTTTCCGGTGTAAATGCCCGTTGTCTTTAGCATATAATTTTTATCCGACTACCCCTAAGCCAAGCGGGAAATAATTTTAGCAATCTATGTATGTTATCTACTATATAAAAATAAGTCGGGTTTTTCTTCCTGACGCTATAACTCCAGAACGCACGAACCGATTTCCACGGTTTTGCATTCGTTGGAAAGGTCTCGGGCTCCGTGAGGTTTATAGCAAAGAAAATTCAGGAAAAATTTCAACAATTTAAGAACGCGGACGAAGTCGCGGGCGTCCGCTAGTATTGTATATATGTATGTATGTTGGATTGGTGTACCTACGTAGGCATTTTTGCATTTTTTGAAGCTTTATTGTGGAAGCACTGTATACATAGCATAGCTATGTAAAAAAAAAAAAAAATTTTTTTTTGAAAAGAGCAACTGCCGAGTTTCTTTTTTTGAGTTTGCCGGCTCTTCTCAGCAGAGTCTGCATTCCGAACCGGTGGTAGATTTATGACTTGTCATAAGAGCTACAAGTTAGCCTACATGAAATAAATTAATTTTGAATTTGAATGTATGAATGTTTTTATTTACGACTGTTACACCTTAGCATCTAAACAACTGTGCCGATTTTGATGAATGAGATGTCAACTGATTCGTTATAACGATCCGCATGATATAGGCAACATTTTATACGAACAAAACCAATATCACGGATATTAAAACCAAATTTTCTTTGTCGGGTTAATTTTTTATTTAAATGTGTTTTTAAGCTATTGCATAGCTTCTATCGCGGGCCAGCGTGGAGACCGAATCCAGAAATTCCGTAACGAAAATAACCTGACACGGGACTCCTCTACGGTGAGCCGCTAGATGGCGTTGATAAAAAATGCTATGCAATAGCTTTACCGCGGCAGTCCCCGAGTGCCACACGTCTTTTTTTTTTGTTACAAGTCACACCCTTAACTACCTGCCAACTAGCTTGGCTTAGCTCTTATAGTTTAGCGTGCTAATTATGAGCTAAGCTATTTACAAAGCTGAAGAAGAAGATTATAGTCTGGAATAGCACATAGGCTACTTTTTATCCCAGAAAATTAAAGAGTTCCCGCGGGAATAAAAACCCTCAATCCACGCGAACGAAGTCGCGGGCATCAGCTAGTAATTAGATAAAATTAAATATGCCTTTTACGTAGGTGAGTAATAGACTGTTATCACAGGAAAGACTCGAATCCTATCGGGCCATTCAACAAGGTAAATACGCGATAAGATCGTTGAAGTGTTTGAAAGTTATGAATGAATAGGCAGAGGACTTTTCGATGGAAACGATAGCTGTGAATGGACGAATAAAAACGATTTTATTTATAAACTAGCTTTTACCCTCGGCTTTGCTCACGTTAAGTCTGTCTTTTCAAATTCCTATTTTCCTATTTCCCTTAGGAGTTGAACGGAAAAATCCTTTCTTAGCAGATGCCTTTGTCATAAAACCTATCTGTATGCCAAACAGCCTAATCCGTCCTGTGGTTTGAGCTGTGCATTGATAGATCAGTCAGTCAATCTGTCACCTTTTTCTTTTATATATTTAGATATATAAAACAGAAGAGAAGAAGGCTTAGCAGTTTCAGCACTACAGTGGAATAGTACAATATGTAAATACAAACATACATACTATAAAGATATAATGTTTTGGCTTGGCCATAGTGTGGTAGAAAACACTGCTCAAAGAGCAATTCCTTTTGCAATTTTCTATTTCATAGGTAAATAAAAAACCCCGTATTCTGCCCTATTCTTAACAGAGTTAATGAAGCATTATAGCTATTCATTCTCACTCATTAACAATGGATTTCTTACTGTAAGTATTGTTGATACATTGACAGGGGTTTGGTATGCATTCAGGAAGCTAGATATGTGGGAATGTGACATTTAAACTGTTTTGTGAAATAATATCAAAGCCTTCAAAGCCTCAATAGCTCAATGGTTAAAGATGCGGACTAAAGACTGAAAGGTTGTAGGTTCGAATCCCACCTGTTGTATTATTGTCGTACCCACTCCTAGTACAAGCTTTTCTTATTTGGAGGGGATGGGAGAATATAAGTCAAGTTTAGCCTGGCTAATATTCTTTAAGAAAAAAAAATATCAGCAGGTAGATTCTGTACAAACTGTGACAATTGTGTAAAGTCTCGATTGTGGTAAGAGACTATAAATTATATAACAGCCATGTTTTATTTTACATTAAATAAATAACTTTGTATTATGCTAGTTTTTCCTTGTTTCTATTCCTTTATTTCCCCCAGATAAACAAAAAGCACATTAGGTATTGTAATTCTAACCATGTTATTGCATTATGCGAATTTAAAAAGCAGTTAATCTTTTTGTACACATGTCCATGTAACATAGGTAAATACTATTTATGACTGTTGTGTTTGTGCATAATTTTTTAGCAATAAATAGTTCATAATTTAGTATGTCTGTGGGAGGATGTATTGTCTGGTGGGAGGCTTTGGCCGTGGCTAGTTACCACCCTACCGTCAAAGACGTGCCGCCAAGCGATTTAGTGTTCCGGCACGATGCCGTGTAGAAACCGATTAGGGGTATGGGTTGAATTTACACTGCTATACCCCTTCCAAGTTAGCCCGCTACCATCTTAGACTGCATCGTCACTTACCATCAGGTGAGATCGCAGTCAAGGGCTATCTTGTCATCGAATAAAAAAAAATGTACTTAAAACTAATGGTATTTGCAGAACTTGTGCTAAACCACAGAATACTTAATAATACTATGAGTAATGAGTAAATATTACTATTATTTAATAATACGAAAGTGGGTCTACCTGTGAGTGGGTTGTTACCTTTGCTTGACCGACATGCATTACTAATCGAAGAAATTTGGCACAGAGATAGCTTGCTTACTAGATATGGGCAAAAGATCCTTGTGGAAGTCAATAACAAACATCTATCCCAGCCAAACATCCATTCTCAGAAACTTATTAATATTAATAGAAACAAACAGTCTTCTCAGACTCAAGACAGACTTAAAACAGGACAGATGTATGTCAGAGCATATTTCTGTCTCATTTTAACTCTATTTTAAGTCAGAGCATGCTCTACAGATGTCAGCATATTTTTGAAACTTCATTGTGGAAACACTGTACATAGCATAGTTTTGTTACCTATTGTAATTTTTTTTTTTGAAAAGAGCAACCGCCGAGTTTATTGCTGGCTCTTCTTGGCAGGAAAGGCATTCCAAACTAATGGTAAATTCATCAACAATTCAAAAGCACTTATAAAAGTTTATTTGAATAAAAAATATTTCTATTCTATTCATAAATGCTATTTTTTAGAAACCTTACAAAGCAAATAGATGCTTACTGACAATGCAGAAACCTTTCATTTTGCTCAAGCCATACAAAAGTATGAAATTATTGCTTTCCTCTTAAAACATTTACAAGTTGCTATCATTTATGTTCTTACTAGCTGATAACAACTTCATTTGAGTGGTTACGTTTTAAAAATCCAGTGGGAACTCGTGATTTTCAGACAAGCCGAGATCACTAATGAAATACTCAAGTTATCGTAAGTTTCATAAAAGATTCAACTTGGATTGTCACACCCACTTCTAGCACAACATTTCGCTTATTTGGAGGGGCGAGGAGAATATAAGTCAAATTCAGCTTGAAATCAAATGTACAAATTATAACTTGTAACAAAAACTAAAATTAAAGACTTTTTTTTTTATCCTCTCTGTTCTATCTACGATCAGTCCGTGAACTATGAGCAGATCTGGGGGCTCTTAATTTAAATAATTAAAAATAATTTGAGCCACAAGGGTGATAGATAAATAACAATTGTGTCACAGATTCCAGCGTAGGTGGTGGAACTCAAAGACTATTGCATATATTAAAATGCAAAACAGAATGAACTTACCTATTGCCAAAGTTGGTCCTCCAAAACTCTGCAGCATCACTCTTGGTAATACGGAACTGGTCACCAGCAAACGTCCCATTGGGGAACATGGCCTTCAGTTCGCTCAGCATGTGACTAAACACAAGGCTGAGCTTGGTCAAGTTACGCCTATAATGGGAGTTCTCGTCAAACATCTTCTCTTTCCCTTCCTTAAACAACTTTATAGCTTGCTTACACTTCCTTATCAAATTAATTATGAAGATGTTAAAATGTTCGTTGTTATTCAACTCGACCATGTTATCCTCGTACTTAGAGTAGATTATACGCAACCTCTGATATGTATCCGGTAAAATATCGAGGATAAACGGCGGGCTGTTTTTCAAATTCATCTTGTGATGCTGACATAGTTTCACAACTTTGTCCATCAGCTTCCAAGTCTTGTCTAGCGTCCGTTTGTCCGTCGCGAGCTTGGAAGGGTACACGGCGTCCGAAAACGCACCTTGCAATTTCGAAAATATCGAAGAAATGTTTTTCTGTTGTGACTTCTGACGGGGTGCCGCCATATTGGAGACTCCGATGACATACAAAAGAAATAAACTCTCTAAAACGAACACTGAACTCGATGCACTTTCATCACTTTATAATTAGGTAATCTAAAATGTGTTTTCTCATTATCACATAAACGCACCACATTTACGATTCAATTTTTATACACCAAGCGGCAAGCGATCGCTCACTGACACATCTCCAACGCGTATGACAATTGACAAATGAGATTGACAACACAGATTGAATTGACAATTTTATTTGACACATTCAGCGAATGACAAACAGACGCTAACCATAGACAGGACCCTATTTTTTAATACCTACCTAATTAATGTAGGTACCTACCTAATCTAAAATGTGTGCACCACATTTACGATTCAATTTTTGTACACTACTAAGCGGCAAGCGATTGCTCACTGACACATCTCTAACGTGTATGATAATCATGGAGATGATAATTGATAACACTTATTTTTAACAAATTTAGAAATGACAAGTAGACGCTAACCATAGACAATACCCAACGGAGTGATTACATTCTCTCAAGAAGTCGGTTAATAAAACTAGGCACTCATTTCGTTTTTTAAAGACAATATTGCCTTAAATTAAAATAAAAGCCTTATTTTTATAAAATGTAAAACCAAGAAACTTGGGGTGTGTATGGTTATTCGAGCTTCTTTCACTCTTTCTCCTATCAAAAACTTCACTTCACTTCACGAATAAAATAAAAAATAAAATAATACGCACTATTAGCGACATCTATTAAAATATAATGCATCCGAGGGTGCTGTCCATGTTACAGCGGTGTTAGATTCTTACAACATTCATGATGCAGATGATAGGTGAAGTAGTTCATCTAGTTTGTGCTAGATGGCGTTTAAATAAGAATAATAATTGATTTTGGAACAGTCGTGCGGATCAGATTTTTTACCTCACTTTTTATTATTATTAAAGTGTTACCTACACTTATAGGCAATATTATGGCAATATACGAATATTATAATGGTTTATAATATTTTATTAGTTTTTGATAACTTATTTTTTTTTATCTTCATATTCCTCGTTTGTCTCGGTCGTAGAAGTCGTAGTAGTACGTTTTTGCTTCCGTCGTCGTCTACTGTGCCTTTTACCAACTTTATTCGGTCTACAACAAAATAACGTAAGTACATAGACTTATTAAAAAAGTGACAATGGCCTAATGGTTAAGAGTTAAGATTTCACCATGTTTTTTTAAAAAGAATACTTATTAGCCAAGCTCAAGTCAACAGCTAATATTCTGCTATAAATAAGCGGAAAGCTTGTGCTAGGAGTGGGTAGATACAACAATAATGCAACGGCTGGGGTTCGAACTTGCGTCCTTTCAGTTTTCAGTCCACATCTTTAACTGTTGGGCTAGACTCTAGACCAACGAGACAGTTAAATAATTAAGTATAGGAAGAGTATTAGAAACAAACACATTAAAATAGTATAATAGGTAGGTACATTTATTTATTAACTACAAACAGTATCAAGAATTTAGGCAATAGGTTTATGTACGTTCTTGCAACTCACGAGGGCGCGTGGCTCATGGTTGTGTGTGTGTCGTATCTATTAAGTGGGAGCGAGAGCTTGCTCGCGCCTGACCGCTTCCACCTAGGCTCCTGACAGGCACGCACACTTACGCAATGTGCATGTACACGACGCAACCACAAGTAAAGCTCACGCGCCCTCGTGAATTGAAAGAACTATAGCATCATCTACCATACAAAAACATTTGGAAAATTTTAAAAAGTAAGTAGTTACTATTTAGGTAATTACTTTTCGTAATCTCTGCAAGGATTGTGTTCGTGCGCATTGAACTTCAGTATGCTCCCTTTAACACCAATAAGTATATTGTCGGCTGAATCCAAAGCGAACGTGTTGACCCCAGTCATATTGAAAGAACCTAGAAAGAAAGAAAAAAAAACTTACATAAAAATAAAAGTCGTGTGGCACTCGGGGACTGCCGTGGCAAAGCTATTGCATAGCATTTTTTATCAACGCCATCTAGCAGCTCACCGCTAGATGGCGTTGATAAAAAATACGCCATCTAGGGGCTCACCGTAGAGGAGTCCCGTGTCAGGATATTTTCGTTACGGAATTTTTGGATTCGGTCTCCACGCTGGCCCGCGATAGAAGCTATGCAATAGCTTAAAAAACCTCTAAAACCTCGCGGACTTTCGAAATAATATATCGAAAGACCGATAGAAACATAGTATCTCAGTAATAATATAAACGAAAAATCCTTTTTACAAAACCGACTTCAAACGCCACTAAGTATCGCAAAGTATATCAATTGTTGTGCCTATATAATTTGAAAAATTCCCTCAATTTGTCCACGATCCCATCATCAGATCCTGATCTGATGACAATGGGAATACCTGGGAAGTATACCCTTTCAAACAAAAATAGAATTTTCCAAATTGGTCCAGGCGTCTTCGAGTAATCGGGGAATATACATAAAAAAAGATTCCGACGACTTGAGAACCTCCTCCTTTTTTGGAAGTCGGTTAAAAATAAATATTTAGATTGCTTAATCTTTGTACTTACTTGTTGAAATCGACAAAACATCTGATTTTATTGTTCTAGTTTGGCACATTTATTTAATTCTATTGTCAAAATACAAAATTTTCGTAAAATCAAATAAGATTAGCAATTTGGACTGAACTCAAAATTCCATACAGATGGACTGAATCAAGTAGGTAATAGAAGTTCCTTATTTCCCAAAGGTACACTAAAAAGAAATCCTTTCTAATATTATAAATATGTGTTTTTTTCTTGGTTTGTCTTTCAATCACGCAGCAACGGCGCAACGGATCGAAGATATTGAGTACTTGGGAAGTGACGTAGCTCTTTTATCCCTGAAAAACAGTATTTCCGCAGGCTAAAAAGCTTGCTAATTAAATAAAATTGAATTAACCAATTTACCTAAATGCCTCGCACTAGCGTTTTCAGCGTCGATCGCATAAAGGTTACTGTTATCGTCCATCCCGAACACTTCATCCGAGCGGGACACGAAAACTCCCATCATCCTTTCACTTGGCAACCCTTTAATTTTGATCGGTATACTTTGACCGTTCTTCAAAACGTACGACGTTTTTGTCGCAATGAAAAAGATGTTATTCCTAGTATCCACGGTTATTCCATGCCCGTTTGGTATTGTCGAGAAAGTTTCTTGTGTTTGGCCTTCATTCGTGACCTTGTGCACCCGATTTTGGGGCCAAGTGGCTATGTACATCACCGCCCCATCGTTGGACACTGTTATGTACATTACATCTTCTCCCAGCGCTGCGAACAGTTCAATGGAACCGTCGTCTTTGTATTTGTACACTCCGTTATCTGTCGCTAGATAAACAATATCGTTTAGGTTATCAACTGTTGTCGATTGACCTAAACCCGCCACTTTTAATGTCTCCGCTTCTCCACTGGGACGTAGTATTTGGATGGACATCTTCATTTCATCGCTTATTAACGTGTAGAATATATTCCCTGTTTTCCAATGCACGCTCAGATCAGCTGGGAAGCCGTTTATCGATTTTGTCTCTCCTGGTGTATAGTAGAAGTTGTTGAGGTGTATAAGGTTAGAGCATACTTTCGCTTTGTTCGCTTGGCTTACGAGTTCTTGCCGGGTCATCACTGGATTTGAAAGGACCGTGGCTGTCGTCACCAGAAGGATTAGAATTGCTTTCTCCATCTGAAATTTTATGAACTCAGTCAACTTCTTTATACTAATTCCTTATGCCCTGCGACTTGTTGGCATATCCTTCAATTACATAGCCATGAAGCAATTTATTGACGTAATTGTGATGGTATTGTGGTTGTTGGGAACCTTCTTTATTTAAAGAGGGGGAGATCCTGGGGTAGAGTCCGGGGTTATGTGCGGTTTTTACCCACTAAAACCCCCCCTCGATGGCCACCCTCAGTGCATATTTGAAGGCTCGGAGATCTCTTAACTCAACTACCAAGTTGAGAACCTAGACTACTTTTTGTTTTCGAAAAACAAATAATTCTTTCTGAATTTTTAAAACCGTAACGCCCATTTTTAGCAACCGCAACTAAATCATCTCCTAAATATGAGTAATAGTAGAGTAGTAGTTTGCGTAGGTACTAAGTAGCCCCTAAATACAATGGCTTATCCAATTTCATTTCCAGCTTTAGGGTTCGTGGAAACAAAATTGACAGAAAGCTTCAAATGCTGGTGAAAACGAGCATAACTCCCTAACTTTTTTTTATATTCGACGACAAGATAGTCCTTGACTGCGAACTCACTCGATGGTAAGTGACAACGCAGTCTAAGATGGCAGGGGCATGGCAGTGTACATTCATCCCTTAATCTGTTTCTACACGCCATCGTACCGAAACGCTAAATCGCTTGGCGGCACGTCTTTGACGGTAGGGTGGTAACTAGCCACGGCCAAAGCCTCCCACCAGACAAACTAAGTACTTACTCGTAAGTAGCAGTCTAGTATAGAACTATAGAGTATCAATTGAAGACTTATTTTAACTTAACTTTAGTTAATCACAATTTTATTTAAATACTCACAATGGAAATATAAATAATTACAAACAAATTCTCCAAATGGTATTTCTAGGTATTTCAGATGAAATAAAAAAAAAACTTAAATTATTTAACTATTAATTTCTATAAAACAATGACAAAATTAATAACACTGTACGCAAATGAGTTTAACACCACATCACTTCGTAATTAATTTGATACTAATGGGCATTTATAAACTACTGTATCATTTATATGTACACAAATAACAAATATATGGAAGATGACCAATCTAGCATTAATCAATCTAGAACATAAACTCTATTTTTATAGAGCTAGAGTTCAAATTGAATTAACGTTTAGTTCTAGTTGTTTTGTCCAGTTTGTTTTATTTGTTATAATTGACCTGACACTGTTTATACCTACCATCGATATACCTTCATAACCCAAGATATGAATGGAGTTGGAAATAATGGCGATGAATAATCTTTACAAATTCATGTACATTACATATCGCTCATTTGCGACAAGGGTGACATAACTCAAAATTCGCCAATTTTAGTGTCGAAAAATACTTTTTGCTATAAAAACAATTTTACGCTAAGCACAAAAAAATAAGAGCGAGAGAGATTGTGACTTAATGCTCTGTCGCTTTGTTGGTCGCTGTGTTGTTTCGAGACTGCAGCATCCACAAAACATTACTCTCTAACGAGAGAATTCTCTCATCGTCGATTTTGAATTATGTCACCCTTGTCGCAAATGAGCGATATGTTAGCTCAGCGCTTCTATTGCTTGGGTATTTTTGCAAATGCTTCAGAGATGGAAGTGTCAGGATAATGTACTTTAGTGGTGTGGTACGATTTCTTACATAAATGCTTTTTTCTTTTTTTTTACAAATAAATTATTACAATAGAATAAAAAGCCCGACAACTCTAAAAATGTATAAGCCATGCCACTCGGGATGATATAAGGATTCTAACGATACTCCATACTTATATTAAAATAACAAACACACATACATTAAAATATTTTCAAAATACGTAGTCTTAGTTCTTTTATTCCGATCCTGTACCCGTGCAAAAAATTACCATGCATTCATAGCTCGGCTTGATTTAAAGAAAAACAAACACACAAATAATATTAGTAAGTAAATTAACGATTTGCTTCTAATACCTGCTCGCAGTATCTCTGATTCAATATATCAGTGACTTGAAAAATTGAAAATAACAACAAAGAGCCATTCATTGAAATAACTAGAAATAGTGAACAGCGTTTGTAAATAATAATAGGTACTGTAACTGTTATAATACTGTATCGACTTTATTGAGAAATGATAAAAGTCATCAGAATTCCTTGTATGATAGGATAAACATCATTTATACCTACTTATATCAATAACATTATATCACACACGGCAGCTATAATGTAAAGATGTATGTTATAGCACGATACATCTCATTACATCTTTCCATATAAATCTTCAGGAGACCACACACGAGAGATATGTCGTATGTGGTAAAGTATATTTTTACATCTTCGTACCTTAAGATACATAGCGATACGAGAATATACATTTATATTTCGACTAGCTTTTGCCCCCGCGACTTCGTCCGCGTGGAATTAGAATTTGGGGTGGAATTTTCAAAAACTGTGACACACGTACTTCTTTATTTTTAACTGAAAGCTCAAATACCAACTTTGATGGAAACAACTTGAAAAATGACGGAGTTTCATATAAACTTCCATCCCCTATTTAAACCCCTTAGGGGTGGAATTTCCAATAATCATTTCTTAGTGTACGCCTACGTCATAAAAGGAACCAACTGTAAAAATTTCAAGTTTCTAACTTCAGTAGTTTAGGCTGTGCATTGATATCTCAGTCAGTCAGTCAGTCAGTCAGTCAGGACTTTGAATTTTATATATATAGATTATGGAGGACACTCAGGCGTGCACACTCAGAGGGATCGAACCTGCGACCCCCCGAATATTAGACTGCAGTCCTAACCACTAGACTAAACTGTACACTCGGATAAAAATGCAAACATCTAAATTGTAAGTGGTCGCAAAGAAAAGCGAAAATCATGCTTCAGATAGGGTGTCCCATTACTTATATTTAGCACTGCACCCTTCTTTGACACTTTGCAATTCAGAAGCATCATTTTTCACAGTCCTAAGTATGTCATGCCAAGTAATGAATGAAAGTGCCTTATCCCGCAAACTCGTTGTGTCAACCCTTTGAAATAAACTCACACTTATTCCATTGAAATAGGGGTGGTGTTAAAATTAATAGTCGCAAAATAAGGTTGCCTGAAAATTTTCGAGACGACCAAGGTAACAGGGTCTCTGATAGGAAGTCTAAATTAGGGTTGTCAAAATAATATTTTGTACTTTGTCGTTTCAAAAGAATAATGATAATAATAAGTCAAACATAATATAATGTGCAATTAAGGGGTATGTAGGTAGGGGAGAGGAGAACATAAGTTAAGTTCAGCTTGGTTAATATTCTTTAAAAAAATTCTTAAAAAATTAAAAATATAGCTGTCAATATTTTTATCCAGTGCCCCGTCGTGACCACAGTTCATGCAACTGGATCGAATTATTGTCAGTCCCAATAAAAACATTTATATCGTGGTAGGTACATACTCGTTTTGCATATTATACCTCATTACCACGAAATTTAGTCTAAAATCTTTTTTTTGTAAAACAACATTTTATTTTTTATGCAAAGAGCTTGTAGGTAAGTAGGTATATATAATTTAAATTTTGTATAGCAGAATTTTGGCAACCCTATTGAAGCCCTAAAGGAAGTTCCCAGTCTACATGGGCGTCTTAATTCGAGTATTATGGAAATTTCCCCCGTAAGCGATGAAGTGGTGGAAAATATAGTGTACCAATTTTCCCACTTTTGAACAGTTTTAATCCTTTCTTTCACCGCATAATCGCCTTTTAGACTTAAGCTGTCGCGTTGCTGACTGTCATTTTCAATGTTTAATGTCGTGAAATAATTTGAAGAACCCTATCTAGTCTACTTAGAGTACCTAGTAAATGGTAATTTGTTAAAATTGAAAGCCTCGCACTAAAACATAAGTATAACACAATGAGCTTTGAAAGAGGATAGTCGGTAGTAGGTACCTATTATACAATGAGTTTTGAAAGGGGATAGTCGGTAGTGCCTATTATACAATGAGTTTTGAAAGGGGTTAGTCGGTAGTACTTATTACACAATGAGTTTTGAAAGGAGATAGTCGGTAGTACTTATTACACAATGAGTTTTGAAAGGGGATAGTCGGTAGTACCTATTATACAATGAGTTTTGAAAGGGGATAGTCGGTAGTACCTATTACACAATGAGTTTTGAAAGGGGATAGTCGGTAGTACTTATTACACAATGAGTTTTTAAAGGGGATAGTCGGTAGTACTTATTACGCAATGAGTTTTTAAAGGGGATAGTCGGTAGTACTTATTACGCAATGAGTTTTTAAAGGGGATAGTCGGTAGTACTTATTACATAATGAGTTTTGAAAGGAGATATATAGTACCTATTATTCAATGAGCTTAGAAAATGTGATAGTCGGTAGTACTATAATTTAATGACCTTTGAAAGGGGTAAGCTTGGTTTCGGAATTTTTTCTAGTTGGCAAGCTATGGCGTTTCTATCGTTCGAATATACTTCCCAGGTTAGTTGTCTGGTAGGAGGCTTTGGCCATGGCTAGTTACAACCCTACCGTCAAAGACGTGCCGCCAAGCGATTAAGCGTTCCGGCACGATGGCGTGTAGACACAGAATGGGGGTATGGGTTGAACACTGCCATACCCCTTCCAAGTTAGTCCGTTACCATCTTAGAATGCATCGTTATCAGGTCAGGATCTGATGATGGGATGAAATCGCGGGAACTCTTCAAATTTTAGAGGCACAATTGATATACAAGTAGGGTCAGATGTCCAACAATGAAACAGTGGTACACAATAAAACACTGTGATATTTCTAAAATTCTGCGTTGCCATTTCGTGCATTATATTGCGTTAGGACACTCTCGTGAACCCCCCGCCCTAGCCCAATTTGCATCGACGCCGCGTGCGAGAAGATGTGTTTGCGGAGCACTTTTGGTTTTTTTCGACAAAAAGTAAGTATTTTTAGCATTCTTTATAGATTTTTTACTAAAGTATGGTTGAAAATTTCATAAATTTCATGATTAATTAGCTTTACACACATTTCGTAGATTAATGTGCAATAAATTATATCTTAAAGTGTTACAATTTAGTGGGTAAAAAATTGAGATTAGTAAAAAAAACCTTAGGTAGTTCACAATGAAACAATTGCACAGTAACACAATGAAACACTATTTCAATGTGTATCATTTTGTTTTATTGTGTACCGTATAATTGTACATACATAATATCATGTACTTTCCGGGCAAATTAATAATTTTTGTGGCTACGAATCCACAAATTAATCTTATTAACATTAATTTTTTTATAATACCAGTAATAGTACTGGTAACCTGATTAAAGTTAATTAAAAATAAATCCTTTTGTGATTATTAACTCAAGCATTTTTTTTTTACTCCATAAATTACACAAAAGTCGAGACAATACTATTAATGTTTCATTGTTGAATTTGTGGTGTTTCATTGTGTACCACCCCTGTGGACATAATGAAACATTTCCCATTTTTTAGTTTATAATTTTTTGTCGATTGATTACATATTAATTAAAAAACTTGTAAATGAAATCCGATGCCGAATAAAATTACCTACACACCTGTAAAAAATTAGGCTTCTATCTGTCAAAACAAAAGGTGCACGAGACTTTGAATTTTTTGTGTTTCATTGTTGAACACATGACCCTAGGTACTTTGTAGAGACGTTTGAAGTCGGTTTTGTAAGAAGAATTTCGTTTATATTATTATACTTGATCGCATTATACAGGAGGTAGACTATATCAGTTCCGCACATACCTAATTCCCTCCACTGTCTTTCAGTTTTAAAACAAACTTTCTTCATTTCACCCACTCCCAGTTCTAGAGTCGGTCCGAAATAGTTCCCTCAAGGAGTTTCGCTTCAACAAGTCGCCAAACGAAAAAACCCCGCTCAAGTGATCGGAAAGCATTTACAATTGCAAATAATTCAAGTTTAACGTTTAAAAAGTTTTTAAAGCTATTATTAAAAAAGTTTTGCTATTCGCAACTCTACGTCGACATTTTGTAGGGACTGCGATGTATTTTGCAATTTTTAACCGACTTTAAAAAAGGAGGAGGTTCTCAATACGTCGGAATCTTTTTTTTTTTTTAGATTTTTTACGTATGTTCCCCGATTACTCAAAGACGTCTGGACCGATTTGGAAAATTCTTTTTTTGTTTGAAAGGGTATACTTTCCAGGTGGTCCCATGGTCATCAGGTCAGGATCTTATGATGAGGTCCTGGAGAAATCGAGGGAACTCTTCAAATGTTATAGGCACAATTAATATATTTAAAAAAGATTTTTTATGTTTATACTAGCGGACGCCCTCGACTTCATCCACTTCTTCAATTCACAATCGACAGTTCCTAAATCAGCACAGTTTAGGTGGGCAGAATCCCTATAGCATCAGGATTTAGGAGTTGGGTCCTGGAATTCAACGATGTAGTCGTTACTTGGTACCTATAATAACTATTCATAATCGACTCATACATTCAAAATTCAAAATTATTTACTTCATATAGGCCAACTTGTAGCTCTTATGACGTCATGACTCTACCACCGGTTCGGAATGCAGATTCTGCTGAAAAGAGCCGGCAAGAAACTCAGCAGTTGCTCTTTTCATAACAAAATATTACAATATTAATGTATAACTACATAATATTACAATATAGTAACTTATTACACTATCTTATGGGTAGCTGGATGCCAAGCCAATTGAACCCACATGCAACTTTGTCATTAAGACAGCCACTAATTTGTTAATAACCACGACATAACAAATGTTTCTATACGCATTGTTTAAATCTGTGCAATGGGAAATCCAGTAATTCCCTCGGGATCATATTATATAAGCGTACACTCAATCCCACAAAAGATTTCTGAACTTTGCGCAGGCGACATCATGGCGTTTCTATTTTATGACGGTTTCTAATAAGTCGATTATACTTACTATTCGACCATTTAGCCAGGACTTGGCAAGCGCACGCATTCCCCTTTGCCGAAGTACATGTACAAACGTACGGTTCAGTTTATAAGTGTGACAGCTTTTGAGTTAGTGTGCGTTCATAGAGACATTAAGTTTTTTACAAAAGTGTGCGGAAGTGAGTAAATGTGTGCTGTACGTGATTGCCTCACCTCCCGCAGAAAGTGGCAGAATATATTCAGTACTAAATCTGCGTAAAGGCTCGTCCCGGCTAAATGGTCGAAGATAATTAGTGCGAAATCTGGTATTTTCTTGCTTTACATTCCACACCTTCGTGCCAAATTTTGTATACCTTCTCGATACACACCTAAATACAGGTCTGCTACATAGCTATACTGTAAATACAGGTAGGGAACTAACGGTAATGCGTTTGCGAATGGTGTGGCGACTTGATGGCGCCGGCGTATGCACAGAGCCTGATTTACTGCGGCCATAGTGTGGACATACCTTAAATTTTATTTATTTTTTATTTTTATTCCATGACAAGATGCTTAACTGGGATCTCACCTGATGGTAAATGACGATGCAGTCTAAGATGGTAACGCGCTAACTTGGAAGGGGTATAGCAGTGTAAATTCAACCCATACCCTTAATTTCTACACGCCATTGTGCCGGAACGCTAAATCGCTTGGCGGTACGTCTTTGACGGTAGGGAGGTAACTAGCCAGGGCCAAAGCCTCCCACGAGACAAAATGTTTATGCGGAAGGATCTACAAACACAACGGAAGATGCAGCCTAAGATGGTACGCGCTTACCTAGAAGATGCCTATTCACGTTTGGTTTAAAGACACGCACGTCACTCGTTTCATCTTCATCGTTCAACACAATTTTTTCACTTGTTTTGTGAGTATATAACTCATCCCTAGTAGAAATCATTGTCCTTATCCACATAATTCTTTCGTAGCATCAAATCTTACGGTTTCGCGTAGGTGTCGCCGAATACGGTCATGGCACTCAAGCTTTAGGAATTCATTTCAATCTTTCCACTGCCATTCAATACAATCAAAGTAAGATCTCACTACAAATTAATTTTTGTTTACCGTGGAAATATATTGTACTAGCTGATACCTGTGACTTCGAGTGGATTGAGGAAGTAGCTTACGTTGTCAAAAAGTCACGTCGATCCGTAGCTGCGTTGCTGCGTGATTGAGGGACAAACCAACAAACTCATTTTCCCGTTTATCTTATTACTAGATGATGCCCGCGACTTCATCCGTGTGGATTGAGGTTTTTTTATTCTCGCGGGAACTCTCTTATTTCCTGGGATAAAAATTAGCCTAAGTGCTATTCCAGACTATAATCTATTTCTGTGCCAAATTTCAGCCAAATTGGTTCAGTAGTTGCGGTGCGATTGAGTAACAAACATCCACACATTCAAACCATCCCCCCCATAGCAGTATATCGTATCCCCCCGTTTCAAGTTCCCCTGTGTTTTTCCGGGATAAAGCGTAGCTTACGTCATCAAAAAATCACGTCGATCCGTAGCGCCAATGCTGCGTGATTGAAGGACAAACCAACAAACAAACTCCTTTTCGCTTTTATAATATTATCTAGATGATGCCCGCGACTTCGTTCGCGTGGATTAAGGTTGTTTATTCGCGCGGGAACTGTTTTATTTCCCAGAATAAAAAAAAGACGTGTACGTGGCACTCGGGGACTGCCGCGGTAAAGCTAGCATACATAATGCATAGCATTTTTTATCAACGCCATCTAGCGGTGAGAGGAGTCGCGTGTCAGGTTATTTTCGTTACGGAATTTCTGGATTCGGTCTACACGCTGGCCCGCGATAGAAGCTATGCATTAGCTTGAAAAGTAAACACAAACTTTCGCATTTATAATATTATAATAGGATTAGTGAGGTTTAAAAATAGTTTATCTACGGCAGCCCTGATTAATTATTATTAGCCAATACAGATAACAATAATTTGATGAATGTTGTTCGATAATTGAGAGTTTAATATTTTGTATTAATTAGCGAGTAACAAAGGCTTCATTTGGCAAATTATTTGATAATACAAGCGGTAGTGGAATTTTGTCGATTCGCTTAATTTCACCCTGTGAATATTTTGGTAGCTTTGATTTTATGCTTTTTAACCGACTTCCAAAAAAGGAGGAGGTTCTCAATTCATTGGTATCTTGTATTTTTCTGGTGGGAGGCTTTGCTAGTTACCACCCTACCGTCAAAGACGTTCCGCCAAGCGATTTAGCGTTCCAGCACGATGGCGTGTAGAAACCGATATGAGTACATTGCCATATCCTTAGCCCGCTACCATCTTAGACTGCATCGTCACTTACCATCAGGTGAGTTTGCAGTCGAGGACTATCTTGTCATCGAATAAAAAAAAAATTGAATTAATTCACTGACTATCGACGTTTTCATAAACGGCGATGACGTAGGGTTAAGAAAGATTTTTTGAAAATTCAAACCTCAACACTAAATCGCTTGGCAGCACGTCGTTTGACGGTGACTAGCCACGGCCAAAGCCTCCCAAGAAAATTTAGAAATTATAAATTCCCAAATTGCCCCCGCCGGGAATCGAACCCGAGACCTCGCAGTTATAAGACCACATCACTCACCACTGCGCCAGGGAGGTCGTCGAATTGATTAAAATCGAGTTGTCACGCGCGCGTAATTAAGTATTTTCCTTTCATTGAATGCTTTTTATTAATTTCATTTTGCTGGCGCGATTGCTATTCAGCGATCGGGATCGGTTGGTTACCTCTTCCACACAAGTGCGTTTTATCGGTCGGAAAAATCGCAACGTGTTATTTTTCTCTGGATAATGCAAAAGAGATGCCGCTATGTGAAAATGTAAGGGGTTGAGACACATGACACTCTCTACCTTTCAGCGTACGTATGCGATATTTTTGACGAGTGTATCTAAAAAAAGGGAAAATCCTATAATCTAGTCATCAGTCAGTCAGTCAAATGTGAAAGTTTGTATGTTTGTTACTCAATCACGTCGCAACGACTGAACCGATTTGGCTGAAATTTGGCACAGAGATAGATTATAGTCTGGAATAGCACATATATTTATCCCAGGAAATAAGAGAGTTCCCACGGGAATAAAAACCTTAATCCACGCGAACGAAGTCGCGGGTATCAACTAGTAAAATATAAATCTTTTTAGTCTTACTAAATTCCTAAACCAATGTAAGTAACTAATTTTGAGTTTTGTAAACTTTTTTAAAAGCATATCTACGAGTTTTATTTTTTTAAGCACAATAGATTGCTTAAACTACGAGCTGTTTGAGCATGGCTGCGAGATAGCTTTTAAAAAAGTTTGTCTCCTTTTTTTTCGTCGGTTAAAAAGATTAAAAGCTTTATTAGATTAACCCGATCCCAATTGTGAAAATTCAAATTAGAATTGCAAATCGCGTAATCCTTGATGTGTTTGTTTTTATTTGACTGTACTGAGAGTCAATCCGGGAAACGCTTAAAATTTTAATTCTTTTCGCTAATTAACTATTCAATTTATAGCCTCAATAGCCCAACGGTTAAAGGTGTGGACTGAAAGTTGAAGATCAAGTTCAGCTTGGCTTTATTTTTCTTTAAAAAAATTAAAATCAGACGCTCAAATGTGTGAGAGAGAATATAAAAATCACCGGTTTTACGCCTGCTTTTGAGACTCTGGCCCATGCTCATCGAAAACGAAGAATTTTATAAATGTCTGGGAGGTCTCGGGTTCGATTCCCAGCGGGGGCAATTTGGAAATTTATAATTTCTGAATTTTCTCTGGTCTGGTCTGGTGGGAGGCTTTGGCCGTGGCTAGTTACCACCCTACCGTCAAAGACATGCCGCCAAGCGATTAAGCGTTCCGGCACGATGGCGTGTAGAAACAGATTAGGGGTATCGGTTGAACACTGCCATACCCCTTCCAAGTTAGTCTGCTACCATCTTAGACTACGTCATCACAGGTGAGATCGCAGTCAAGGACTATCTTGTCATGGACAAAAAAAATTTTATATTTATAAATGTCCCAAAAACTGATCCACTCCTCAGGTGACCAACGAACTTTTATACGAACACGGCTACATTTTATACGAACGAAGTTAATATGACAGATTTTACATCCAATTTTCCTTAGTTGAACAGTTTTTAAACTTTTATCCTTATTGCTTCTATCGTGTGGGATAGAGTTGCTAGATAGCCTTCAATTTGGTTGAATAATTCAAACGTAACAACCGGACGGACGAAACCTTTTATTTTTGACTTTTTGCCGCCCTACTGTTTTAAAACTAAGCCCTGTGATTAGGGCTACGCACACATACCGTACGCTAGACTAGTACGGAAACGGACTTTTATGAGGTTCTTTAAATATATAAAAGGAAAAGGTGACTGACTGACAGATCTATCAAAACACGCACAGATCGGATTGTGGATGACGTACGAGTAAGCATCCGCTAAGAAAGGATTTCTGAAAGTTCAACCCCTAAGGGGATAAAATAGGGGTTTGAAAAATCGAACTTAACGAGAGCGAAGCCGTGGTAAAAGCTAGTTATACAATCAAGTAGTGAAATGGGTTAATTCCATAGGCTTTCCTATGGAATTATGTTTTGCCCAAATTCGAAGTGCGTTTTGGCACGATGACGTGTAGAAACCGATCGGTTGAATGTATATTGCCATACCCCTTCCAAGTTAGCCGGCTACCATCTTAGACTACATTGTCACTTCCATCAGGTGACCTTGCAGTCTAAAAGACTATCTTGTCATCGAGTAAAAAATAAAAAATAAAATTTTTGTTGTCCTAGGGATCTCCTCTTTCCTGATTAATAATATTAATGAAGATATAATAAGCTTACTCCGTACCAACTTATCTCAAGCAACAATGTAGGTAACCACGCGAGATTCGGCGCAGCATCCGGCGATTAAATACATCTGTTGTGTTAACAAATACATGCCTTTCTGAGACGATTGTCTGTGTTGTATACTAATCTGTAAACTAAACTAAAATGAGTTGACTGACCTGATTCCTACCTAGTAGGGATAAGTACGTTGTGGGTTCTCCATAATGTCTCCATAATGTTTTGATGGCCTCCCTGGCGTTGTGGTGAGCGCTGTGGTCTTATAACTGGGAGGTCTCGGGTTCGATTCCTGGCGGGAACAATTTGGGAATTTATAATTTCTGAATTGTCTCTGGCCTGGTTCGACAGCAATTTGTAAAAGTTTATCTGAATAAAAAATTATTCTATTATATTCTGGTCGGAGGCTTTCGTAGTGGTGAGCGCTGTGGTCTTATAACTGGGAGGTCTCGGGTTCGATTCCCGGCGGGAACAATTTGGGAATTTATAATTTCTGAACTGTCTCTGGCCTGGTTCGATAGCAATTTGTAAAAGTTTATCTGAATAAAAAATTATTCTATTATATTCTGGTCGGAGGCTTTGGCCGTAGTTACCACCCTACCATAGACGTACAGCCAAGTGATTTACACGTTCCGACACGATGGCTAGTTGAAACCGATTAGGGGTACCTATAGGTTGAATGTACACTGTCATACCGTTCCAAGTTAGCCCGTTACCATCTTAGACTCCATCGTTACTTTCTATCAGGTGAGATCGCAGTCAAGGACTATCTTGTCATCGAATTCTTATCCTTAGTATATTCGTTACTTCCTAACTGATATTATACATTCGAAAGTGTGCTTGTTTGTTGGTTTGTCCTTCAATCACGCCGCAACAAAGCAACGGATCGACGTGATTTTTTTAACATGGGTATAGTTGAGGACCGAGAGAGTGACATAGGCTTTTTTATCCCAGAAAACCAAAGAGATTTTTAAAAACTAAACTCTTTTTAAAAACTAGACTCTGTCTCGTTTCAACTCTGTCTTGAGTCTGAGCTAAGTTACAGCACGCTCTATAGATTTCAGCATAAGATCTTACGGCCTTATGCAGTAAGCTCCAACAACCGACTTTATTTTTCTTCCTCGTAATAACGTTCGAGGTTTTAGATGCACACGTCTTTTTAATCCAAATAAAAGCCTGTGAGTTTCATCACGTAACAGGATTATTCAGCCATTAGCGGCGCTCGGCTTGGCTGGCTGATTCAGCTTTACACGAGACGAAAAACAGATAGGTACAGGTCTAAGTTTGAACCTAAAATCATTTATTGTTTAGCAACCTTATAAAGGCTTTGTAGAGTCTTTTCAATGAGTCAGTTTACATATCGCTCATACAATAGAACAAAGACGTAGTAATTGCAAAAAACTCGAAATTGAATTTTTGATGTTATAAGAATTAAAAGCCGGTGTAATAGGTGTTAAAAAAAATTATGCATTATGCCGGAAAGGCGATCTCTCTGGCGCAGTGGTGAGTGCTGTTGTCTTATAACTGGGAGGTCTCGTGTTCGATTCCTGGCGGGAAAAATTTGGGAATTTATAATTTCTGAATTGTCTCTGGTCTAACCTGGTGGGAGGCTTTGGACGTGGCTAGTTACCACTCTATCGTCTAAAATGTACCGCCAAGCGATTTAGCGTTCCGGCACGATGGCGTGTAGAAAGTAGAAAACAGGTAAGGGGTATGGGTTGAATGTACACTGCCATTCCCCTTCCAAGTTAGCCCGCTACCATCTTAGACTGCATCGTCCTTACCATCAGGTGAGATCGCAGTCAAGGACTATCTTGTCATCGAAAAAAAAAATGTAGGTATGACTAGTAGGCTAGCTAGTTTAGCAATATACCTAACAATAGCTGATGCCTGCGACTTCGTCCGCGTCAATTTCTGTTATTATGATTGCGATTAAGAAGTTTTTAAGAGAATATATTTTAAATATGGATAATTTCCCCGTTTTTGCAACATTTGTCACTGATGCTTCGTTCCTATTAGTCGCAGCGTGATGTTATATAGCCTAAAGCCTTCCTTGATAAATGGACTATCCAACACACAAATAATTTTTCAATTCGAACCAGTAGTTCCCGAGATTGGCGCGTTCAAACAAACAAACTCTTCAGCTTTATTATATTAAGTATAGATTATAGAGCAGTTTCTATTAAGCAGCTGAAATCGCTGCATCAATTGAGCTGTATCAACCGATTCGAGGGATTTAGCAGAATCGATCGCATTAGCGGCAACAGAGCAGAGCCGATGGTTCACAATGATTCAGTTTGTGTTACCAAATTGATGATTTGATTACAGTTTAGCTGGATTAAATCATCGTCAAAAATAATTTTATTTAAACCTTAATTTTTTTTTCTTCAGATCATCATAATATTATTCTCTGCAACGTGGAGTTAAGTTTAAATTCAAATCATCATTCTCATAGTGAACACATAGTGAACTCATAGTGAACTCACAGTGAACTCAAAGTGAACTCATAGTGAACTCGTTAGAAATAAACTAAGGACAGTTATTGGACTGTAAATTAGATATAGAAATTAATAATAAGTAGAAGTTTAAGTTAAAGTAATATTACTTATTAGCCCACAGGCTAGATGGTAGTATAAAATAAAGCCACCGTTACATGGTGCTTTATGGTAGGAAAAAAAAAATTCAAATCAAATCTATTTATTTCATGTAGGCCAACTTATGAAAATCTACCACCGGTTCGAAATGCTGATTCTGCTGAGAAGAGCCGGCAAGAAACTCAGCAGTTGCTCTTTTCAAAACAAAAAATGTTACAATATGCAGCCTATCTATCTTGTGGACGGCTGAAGCAAAGCAGATTGGTTCCAAGCAACTTTGTCATTAAGGAATTCATTAACTGTGTAATAACTTCTACTTATTAAATGTGTCTTTACACACTGACTTTTATCTATAAAAGTCTAGATGATTTTTACTGATTTTTATTTACAAAAGTCAAACCCCTATTCTGCGCCCTTATGGGTGGAATTTTCGAAAATCCTTTTTGAAAAAAAACTGTAGGGGTTTTCTTGAATTCCGTGGGTAATTAAAGTGATCGCAACATTAATAAATGAGTGATATGATACAGAGAGGGACAGACGTCTAGTTCGAATACTTTGCTGTTGACAAAGACCTATTCTCAAAATAATAGTATGCCTTATACAGTGTGCTCCAAAAACCTCAATCCAGCGTCTTAAGTCGCGGCTGGAATAGAATTCTGCGCATACAGGTGGCAAAGAATCGAGCGTCTATTGTAGCGGAGCGCCATCCAGCGCGCTATTTCACTGGAGCCCAAATGTGCCGCCAGTAGCGTCAGCAAAAACATTTAAAACATTTTAGACTTTTTTTTTTCTTTATTTGTTTAGGGGCTTTTATACTTTAGCACATGTCAGCCCCATTATAATCTTAATACATTTATAAATATACAAATACAAAATAATTACCACTCTACGATTCGATTCGACACGATTCGTGATTTAATGACATAATTGTTATAAAAAATACGAGTTCGTACCACGGCAATTATTTTAGTTGGGATTGTCGATATTTCGATCCAATTGCATGGACCGTGGTCACGACGAGACTGCACGCTTCATGCAATTGGAATTGATTCAATTTTCTTTAAATCAAGAGTGAATAGGCATCTTCTAAGCAAACGCGGTCCATCTTTGGCTGCATCTTCACTTACCATCAGCTGTGATCACAGTCGCTACATAAACATAAAAAAGCGTATAAAATAAGTGGTTTATTTTTGAAGTTTTAATTGTCTGTCTGCCTGCTTTCTGCACATGAAAACTTATATCGCTATCATCGTTATCAGAAGCAGATGGAAATATCGTGTAGGCTCATGAAAATTTTTGGAGAAGACATCGGTCTGCGAATAACAGGCTCATGTTATTTCATAGGTACATATGACATCCTAACCAAAATCCTAACTAATATTAAAAATGCGAAAGTGTTTATTGGCTGGTTATTCCTTCAATCACGCAGGAACGGAACAACGGATTGGTGATTTTTTTCATGGTGGCGCCTCGAGACCTCAAGTCTTGACAATAACACAGTCATAAAGTAAGTGTATAGTCCTAAAAAATAAATTCTGTAATAAGGTTCAAATCAAAGTCCGTTTACAAATAAAAAACGTATAATTGAAAAATAAAATACAATAAAATTTAACAAAACAAATAGGTAGGTTCGACCGAGAATCTAAGTATGACTGACGCGATGGGTGTGCGCACGGACGTGTTTCGCAGCGGACTGCCGACTGCCGAGTGCCGACTGCGCAGTGTGCGGGGCGCGCGGGGAATCGCCTACCGTTGCCATGGCAACGGTCCAAGGCTACCGCGCAAGTTTGGAACTTTGGATATACCTATTACAATTATTTATTAAAATAGAAATTTTTTTGCTGACGCTACAACTATTATGGCATAAAAAGTAGTGCAGGAAGAAAAGTGGGAGCTTTCCTGTATTTTCTGCAAGAAGTTGCTCGAGAGTTTAATCATGCGCCCGATAAGCCAGGGCTGCCCCCTCCCCGCCAGAAATAGTGATTGTAGATTTTGTGGCAAAACACTAGTGCGGCGTAAGCATCTGTAAAAGAACTGTAACCTTCGTTGGCAGTTTTGTTTTGTACCCATCTGACTGTTTTTTTTATTTACAACTAGCTGATGTGCGTTCGTCCGCGTAGATTAAGGTTTTTTTTTTAATTTCCGCGAGAACTCTATAATTTTGCGGGATAAAATGAAACCTATGTGCTAATATATACTAATATTATAAAGCTGAAGAGTTTGTTTGTTTAAACGCGCTAATCTCAGGAACTACTGGTTCGAATTGAAAAATTATTTTTGTGTTAGACAGTACATTTATTGAGGAAGGCTTTATGTTAAACTAATATTATAAAGCTGAAGAGTTTGTTTGTTTGAACGCGCTAATCTCAGGAACTACTGGTTCGAATTGACAAATTCTTTTTGTGTTGGATAGTCCATTTATCGAGGAAGGCTTTAGGCTATACTAATATTATAAAGCTGAAGAGTTTGTTTGTTTAAACGCGCTAATCTCAGGAACTACTGGTTCGAATTGAAAAATTCTTTTTGTGTTGGATAGTACATTTATCGAGGAAGGCTTAAGGCTATATAACATCACGCACGATAAATAATATTATCATATATTAGTAATATTATGTGAAATTGACAGCCCTATATTTTTGGCGTCCCATCGAGGCCTTTTGTGTGCCGTAGCAATTCAATTTAGTGATAAGGGTTGGGAGTTTTATCGGAACACAAAGACAAATAAACTAGCCATCGGCTGATATAAGATGAGACACATGGCCGATGTTCGGACCGACTTGTGGGTTGCACGTGATTGGAATCTTTAGATACCTACATCTTATCGAGCGCGGGAATATCTTCGAACTTCGAATAAATAGAGTTCAAAACTCGAAATCTATATATATAAAATTCAAAGTCCTGACTGACTGACTGACTGACTGAGATATCAACGCACAGCCTAAACTACTGAAGTTAGAAACTTGAAATTTTTACAGTTGGTTCCTTTTATGACGTAGGCCCACACTAAGGAAGGATTTTTGAAAATTCAACCCCTAAGGTGGTAAAATAGGGGTTTGAAAAATCGAACTTAACGTGAGCAAAGCCGCGAGCAAAAGCAAGTATTTTTATAAGTAGGAACATAGTTATTATTCGCTTAGTATTCTTGAAATTTTTACTTTCGATCCAATTTCGCATTTATATTTTATGTGGGATACGTGCGTACGTTTTATCTTACAGAGTGGGAGTTTCTATGAACTGTGACGTCATAACGAGAAGATAACTTTATCTCTTGTCAGTGGATAAAATCGGGGATAAAATTTGTGTCTCCTGCCCATACCCACCCTGCAGGGGACTCTACCGTGCAAAAAATCTCATTAACCTGTAGCGCTGTTGTGGCGTGATTGAATCACAAACCAAAAAACAAATCCTTTAATATTTATAATATTGTACTTCGCTTATGCCCACGGCTTCGCTCACGTTAAGTTTGATTTTTCAAACCCTCATTTTACTCTCAGGGGTAAAATTTTCAAAAATTCTTTCTTGGCGGATGCCTACGTCATAATAGCTATCTGCATGCCAAATTTCAGCCCGATCCGTCAAGTGGTTTGAGGTGTGCATTTATAGATCAGTCAGTCAGTCATCTTTTACGTACATATTTAGATTACTAGCTGATGCTCGCGACTTCGTTCGCGTGGATTGAGCTTACTTAATTGCCGCGGGAATTATTTCTCTCTCTCTCTTATTTCCCGGGATAAAAAGTATCCTATGTCCTATTCCAGACTATAATCTGTCTCTGTGCCAAGTTTTAGTCAAAACAGTTCAGTCGTTGCGGCGTGATTGAGTAACAAACATACAAACTTTCGCATTTATAATATTAACGGGATAGGATTAATTAATGGGATAATAGGATTATAATAGGATTAAAGTAGGGTATAAACATTGGAATATTCTTGCTTCTGGCGTAATAATATGGATTATGACGAAATGGTGATATACTTTAATAGTGTGGTATGAGTGCAATATAGCCAATACAATATTACAGCCGGTAATTGTCTGGGCATCGATACAAGACAGGATTATTCCCTATTGATATCCGTCCAATATGATACGTAGTGTGTTACTGGAATTAGTACGCTTCCATGTCACAAGCTTACAGCGTTTTAATTATTAAGCTATTGCATAGCTTCTATCGCGGGCCGGCGTGGAGACCGAATCCAGAAATTCCGTAACGAAAATAACCTGACACGGGACTCCTCTACGGTGAGCCGCTAGATGGCGCATTTTTTATCAATGACACCTAGCGGTGAGCCGCTAGATAGCGTTGATAAAAAATGCTATCCAATAGCTTTACCACGGCAGACCCCGAGTGCCACACGTCTTTTTTTTATTATTATAAATTACTGTTAGCGAGGGTGTGTGTGGGGAGAGGTATGCGGGGACTGTTAACGGCGTAGCGTTTCTGCAAGAGACGCGTTGGAAAGGCAACAAGTCCCGTAACATCGGACAAGGTTACAAGTTAATGTATACAGGTTCCCCTTCAGGGAAAAATGGCGTTGCCGTGGTATTGTCAGATTAAATACTTGTGTACTAATCACAGTCTCAAGTTTTCCAATAAAAGCGAGTTACACATACACGTACAGCAACGGAGCGACGAATTGACGTGATAATTTGAAGACATCTAGAATATGAAATGAAATGAAATGAAATGAAATGAAATGAAATGAAATGAATACACTTTATTGTACACCACATAAATACAGAAACATATATAAGTACAGTAACATAACTTAAGTTAAAATAAATGATGGCACAAATGGCGGCCTTATCGCTAAGGAGCGATCTCTTCCAGGCAACCATGATGCAAGGTGGATATGATGACAGGATAGAAAATGAGGGTGCACACACTACACATAACTGAATAAAAAAAAACCTGATAATACATAAAACCTACAAATATATAAATACAATAATATAATATATAATAATAAATACATACATATAATACAATAATAATAAAGACATACATATAATACATACATATATATACCTACATATATAAACATAGAATAAAATACATTGTATACAAGATCCGGAGCAAACAAAGAATAAGACTAAGCCTGGATGGGCTAGTAGCATTAATTTATTAGAAATAAAGAGAATGTTCAAGGAGGAAAGAAGTGTGCTTTGACGAGCCTTTTAAAAATGGCATGAGATTGCGCACGCCGAATATGAAGTGGTAAGGAGTTCCAAAGACGAGCAGCCTCAACAGTAAAGGACTTAGAATAGAAGGAAGTATTATGTGAAGGAATTTTTAAAATAAGATTGTTATCAGAACGAAGGGAGCGACAGTGAGAGTCCCCGAGGAACTCAAACCGCTCTTTAAGGTAAGGAGGGGATGCGGGATTGAATAGAACATTGTATAAAAGAGAAAGAATGTGAGTATTCCTGCGAAGGCGAATAGGTAGCCACTTGAGTTTTTCGCGAAATTCGGAAACATGGTCATATTTTCGGAGCCCAAATATGAACCGTATACAAAGATTCTGAATGCGCTCAAGTTTATTAAGCAACTCTTCATTTAAATTAACATAACTCGAGTCCGCATAATCGAGAATTGGTAATAAAAGTGATTGTGCAAGAATACCTTTTATCCCGGAAAAACACAAGATACGTGCGCCTTTATCCTATTCGCTTTTCACTTAAGCCTTGCGCTCTGACTTTAATAATCCCTTTGGTGAGTTGCAGCCATTTGGTTTGGAATCGTCAAAGGTATTTTTTTTCAATGCTTTCCTAGTACACTGGGTATTGGAGATTGAAAGGTAATTTATTAACGAGCGTAACTTCGACGAGGTATATTACGTAATCAATAAAGTGGTATTTTTTGTAAGTCCATTGAAATTGTAGGTATTGTTAGCGTTATAAAGGGGTAATTGCTATTATTATGGGCTTACAAAACTTTGTAGGTATTACGTCATCATATTGAGGTTGATTCCACGAATAATGGATGGTGATTCAAGATTAATCTGTTTTATTTCTCAGTTCTATTCAATTATTAACCTACCACAAACTGGGTAAACATAGTAAACAGTCTGTTTTGATAACTATGATTAAATAAATTAAAAAAATTATTATGGAAGTAACGCTATAAAATTTATCAAGACCAAGACTGTCACCAAAAAAGACGTGTCACACTCGGGGACTGCCGAGGTAAAGCTATTGCATAGCATTTTTTATCAACGCCATCTAGCGGCTCACCGTAGAGGAGTTCCGTGTCAGGTTATTTTCGTTACGGAATTTCTGGATTCGGTCTCCACGCTCAAGGCCCGCGATAAAAGCTATGCAATAGCTTAAAAACTAGTTTAAACGCAACTAATCCCGTAGCTGCCTGCATATACCTACATATAAATGTATGCACACCTAATCGTTACTATAAAGATTAACACCTGGGTGTCTGCCAAAGACATACAATGTATCCAGGGCGCGCTGCACCATTTAGGTCATACAACTTAAACCGGGAGGATTATGTCGCAGTTTGCATATATTAAAGCATACCTATGTAGGTTTGTATCTACGACTATTTTATGCGTAATTAAGAGTCAGATACTAGGTGATGCCCGTGACTTCGACCGCGTGGATTTAGTTTTTTAATTTTTTTTTTTTAAAAAGAACATTAGCCAAGCTGAAGTTGACTAATATCCTCCTCTCCCCTCCAAATAAGCGGAAAGCTTGTGCTAGGAGTGTGTACGACAATAGTGCAACGGGTCGGGTTCGAACCTGCGACCTTTCAGTTTTCAGTCCGCACCTTTAACCGTTGGGCTATTGAGGCTCCGCGGGAACTGTTTAATTTTCCGGGATAAAAAGTAGCCTATGTCACTCTCTAGGTCTCCAACTATACCTATGCAAAATCACGTCGATCCGTAGCTCTGTTGCAGCGTAATTGAAGGACAAACTAACATAGCAACAAACAATTACACTTTTCGACGACCTCCCTGGCGCAGTGGTGAGCGCTGTGGTCTTATAACTGGGAGGTCTCGGGTTCGATTCCAATTGCCGGGGCAATTTGGGAATTTATAATTTCTGAATGGTCTCCGGTCTGGTCTGGTGGGAGGTTTTGGCCGTGGCTAGTTACCACCCTGCCGTCAAAGACGTTCCGCCAAGCGATTTAGCGTTCCAGTACGATGGCGTATAGAAACCGACTAGGGGTATGGGTTGAATGTACACTGCCATACCCGTTCCAAGTTAGTCCGCTAACATCTTAGACTGTATCGCCACTTACCATCAGCTGAAATCGCAGACAAGGGCAATCTTGTCATCGAATAAAAAAATAAAAAGTGAACCCCAAAGGGGCTAAAATAAGAGTTTGAAAAATCGAACTTAACGTGACCGAAGCCGCGGATAAAAGCTAGTTTATATAAATTCTGTAAATCCTATTATCTTATTTCCTATTTTTATAAATATTATAAATGCGAAAGTTTGTATATTTGTTACTCAATCACGTCGCAACGACTGAACCGATTTGGCTGAAAGGCACAGAGATAGATTCTAGTCTGGAATAGTACATAGGCTACACTTTATCCCGGGAATTAAGAGAGTTCCCGCGGGAATAAAAAACCTTAATCCACGTGAACGAAGTCGCGGGTATCAACTAGTCTAAATATATAAAAGGCAAAGGTGACTGACTGACTGACTGATCTATCAACGCACAGCTCAAACCACTGTACGGATCGGGCTGAAAGGAGAATGCCAGATTGTGACCCAGCAATTTACAGAAAATGTGATTTAATTAAAAATGTCCAATTAATATATGATCGTTTTAAAATAAATCATTTGTATCGTAAAAGTAGAGAATAAAAATCCGAGGATAAAAAAACAATAAACTATTTCCTGTTATTGTTAGACATTTGTATACTTATAACGCAATTTTTACGTAATTACTTAAACAACCAACTCTATAATAAAAAAATCACATAAAAACTTATTATTACCTACTACATAATGGATAATTCTCAATACTAATAATAGGTTAATTAAAAGTCACAAACACATCACATCACATCACAACATTTTTTAATGTAAATAATTATGCCAATCATAACTGCACATTAGCTACAAATTAAAAAACAAAAACGAAAAGAAAATGAAACGTGTAACGAAACGTCATTGTCGATTTGAGATGTCAACTGTGGTGCGATGTCATTTGTCAGTGTCACTTTGTTTTTATTTTACTATAAACATAGAATAAGTGTGTAATAGAATCTACAAAGCGTGTGGCACGCAGTGAGAGAGGGATATAGACATAGCTGTGTTTCACTCTATCTTGTTTGACATCTCTATACTGTATCTCTTTCATGTGGGAGTGCTATAAACCATTCACGATATTTTAGTTTCATAATAACCTAAAAGTCCAACTTTGACTTTTAATTAATCATAAACCGCAAGTGCTAGAAGTTTTAAAACTTATGTTTATTCATTAGTAAACAATTAGCAATAAAATGATGCATAATTCATTTTTGTAAACGACTTTTCGTAAGTGGGTCAAAGTCCCATACATTTTTGGCATTGTCCTTTGGCATACAGTTAGCTATTATGACGTACCTATGCATCCGCTAAGAAAGGATTTTTGAAAATTCAACCTATAAAGGGATAAAATAGGGGTTGGAAAAATTGAACTTAACGTGAGCGAAGCCGCGGGAAAAAGCTAGTTATAAATAAGATACCTACTACGAATATCCAAATTTCACTCCAAGAATACAATTCAAATCGAATGCGGTTTTCGATAGTCCAAAGCTACTGCTAAGACATAGCTTACACAGAGTATACAATCCGATCTAACAGTTAAACTTGTTCACTTCGGTTTGAGTTATCCGAGGTTCAAAGTTTTCGAGCATAAAGCATGTTTACTATGGCATGCAAAGCTAAAGATAGTGTTCTACCGATAGCGTTGCCAGACGTCCCGTATTTCCCGGGACATCACGTATTTTAGGCATAATTTAAAATGTCCCGACGGGACAGGCTATGTCCCGTATTGAACTATACTTCGTTTTTCATATGAAATCGATCCAAGTATTCACACAAGCAACAATCGTAAAAAAGCGAGTTGATGACCGTTTATAATTACGATTAGTGTAATTGTATTGATTTTTGCAGATATGTTAAAACTAATAAAAATATGTTTAAACTGACTCGATTCTCGGAAAAATATCAAAAAAAAAGACACAAAATAATTTTGTTTTTTATTTGTCAGGAGTAAAAAACTGAAATCCCGTATTTTTTATCCATTTAACCATTTGTCCCTTATAGGCTGAAAAAAAAATCTGGCAACCCTATCTACCGATTGAATTTCGCATTTCATTATTTTCATCTGTGGCTTGTGAAGTCATGTCTTCTATCTCCGATAATATTTAGTAGATCTTCACCAAAGTTGGAGAAAATATTTCTAATAGTATACACGATTCATAATAAAAAAAGAATTATCAAATTCGGTTTATATTGGACGAAGTTATGGAGCAAAATCAACAAAAACTTTCATCCCCTATCCCGGATAAACCTTATTGTTTATCAGGATAAAAAGTATCCTATGTATTGACCCGGAATATCAGCTACAACCTACTATACAAAACATTCAAATCCGTACAGTAGTTTTTGCGTGATGCGCGCACAGACAGATAGACAGACAGAAAGGCAAAAAATTCAAAAAAAAATATTTTAGGCTCAGTATCGATAATAAAGCATCTTCCGATTACACTTTTCAAAATATATTTAATGTACAGAATCGTCCCGTTACAGTTTTATTATAAGTACTAGCGGCCCGCTCCGGCTTCGCACGAGTATAAAATATATAGCCTATGTCATTCACTGTTAATGGATGTTATTATACATATAAACCTTCCTCTTCAATCACTCTATCTATTAAAAAAACCGCATCAAAATCCGTTGCGTAGTTTTAAAGATTTAAGTGTACATAGGGACAGAGAAAGCGACTTTGTTTTATACTATGTAGTGATATAGATTATTATCGCTCGTACTATCGCGCACAGAGAGAAGGCAGCCTTATTTAACTACATATAACTTTTTAGAGTGCAACTTGGCTCGCGCTATAAAGCAATGTTACAGGCGCCCTTACCTAGCTAACTCTGCTTATAAATTCACGTAAACACAAAATTACACCGAAATACTTTTAAAACTAAAAGGGCCTAGTTAATTTATGTCCACCGGGGCACGACCAGGGGTAGCCATTTGTAAATTAAGCTTAATTTAAGTTTAAGCACATATTTTACGTTGAGACACAAGTTACAGAGCATAGAAATATATTGAGATAGAACGGAAAACGGACGGGGCACGCGCGAAAGTGCCAACCTTTCGAACAAAAGAAAAAAATCCAAATCGGTTCAGTAGAGCAAAGATAAGATAAGATATAGGTAAGATAAGGTATAAGATTTAATTCGATTGATCATATACCTTAACTGCATTGATTTAAAGTCAAAAATTCAGTATATAGATATTATGCACACATATTATACCCACACAAAGATACATTTATACACCCACACGTAGATACACAGATAGGTATAATAATACAATTTGCTACAAAACTGCTTTGCTGTCTAGCTCTATGCGGGCGAACTCGTCGGCAAAAACTAGTTATGTATAGATAATAATAATGTCCTCCCGACCGAATCCGGTCACGGCGGCCAATCTTCACAGAGAATAGCCATAGGCGCGGGAGATATTATAGTGCACAAGTGTGTGCGCAAACACAGGTGCACTCTCTATTCCCTCCCTTTCATAGCCCGATGGGACGGAAAATCCGACACGACCGGAAAGAGATCAGCCGCAGGACCGACGGCTTTACGTGCTCTCCGAGGCACGGGGGTGACTCACCGCCAACTTCCTAACTCCGGGCTAGTACTGAAAATTTCTTAACAGAAAACGCAATACATTTTTAGGACGATTCCTGAAATCGAACCCGGGACCTCGACGTCCGTAGTCGAACTAAACACAGATACACCCACACATAGATACACAGATACACCCACACATAGATACACAGATACACCCACACATAGATACATAGATACACCCACCATAGATACACAGATACACCCACACATAGATACACAGATACACCCACACATAGATACACAGATGCGTCTATCTTATCCCCTCTTTTTCCGGCGTGGGTTAAAAAAAAGGCTTTCGAGAACATAGATATTTTCTCCATAACCCGGGTTGTTATTTCTAAAATATAGTAACTAGGAACATTATAATTTGTTTGGAACGAAGTAGAGTAAAGTTTACCTAATAGATTTTAAACTAAATATTATTAGGGCGCTTAGAATTCACAACCCACTTAATATTTATCTAAATGTGTATGAAAATTCATCCCATATAAAGTTTCGGGAGAGTTTAATTGGTGTGGGGGGTATAATTGGGCGATTTTCAGCTTTTCGGGTTGTTCGGAAGTTCAAGGCAGTTTACCACTTTTCAGTGGGTAGAAATTTTAAGAGGACTTTTCCGGAGAATTTAACTGATGGATATTTTGTGAATTTAGGATTGAAACGATTGATATCTTTATGTACAAGTCCTCACCCGTGCATTTTAGGTCGATCCGTTGCTCTGTTGTTGCGTGATTGAAGAATAAACCAACAAAAAATACACTATCGCATTTATACTCTGGTCTGGTCTAGTGGGAGGCTTTGGCCGTGGCTATTTACCACCCTACAGTCAAAGACGTGCCGCCAAGCGATTTAGCGTTCCGGCACAATGGCGTGTAGAAACCGATTAGGGTTGAATATACACTGCTGTACCCCTTCCAAGTTAGCCCGCTACCATCTTAGACTGCATCGTCACTTACCATCGGGAGATCGCAGTCAAGGGCTGTCTTGTCATCGAATAAAAAAAATAATGGTGGTAGAGTCTTTTATTTAGTCTATGATTTAGAAATAATAAATTCCTAAATTGCCCCCGCCGGGAATCGAACCCGAGACCTTCCAGTCATAAGACCACAGCGCTTACCACTGCGCCAGGGAGGTCGTCGATTTAATATTTGAATTGGCCTTGAACGATTCAGAAAGGACTTGCCTTTACGCAGATTTAGTACTGAAAATATTCTGCCACTTTCTGCGGGAGGTGAGGTAATCACGTACAGCACACATTTACTCACTTCTGCACACTCTTGTAAATACTTAATGTCTCTATGAACGCACACTAACTCAAAAGCTCACACTTACAAGCTGAACCGTACGTTTGTACATGTACTTCGGCAGAGGGGAATGCATGCGCTTGCCAAGTCCTGGCTAAATGGTCGTGGCATAGCATTTATTTTTGCAATACCTACCTACAGTGGTATTCTTCAAAGCACGTGTATAGAATTCCTGCGACCACCGTCCCAGCGTTGTCGGGCTTCGGACGCCGTATAAAATACGCGTTGCTCATTTCTGCACGTGGCAAGTAATTTAGAAAAAATTCCCCTCAAGGAAAATATTCTGTAATTGGTTTCTAAAGAACGTCAGCTTTGTAAAGCTTTCATTGAGAAAGTTTTACTTTTATAATATTGAGTTCGTTAATAAGGTTATATACTACGTGCGCGGTTGGCGGAATAGTAACAAGAACAAGAATATTGAAAATTTAAAACATGTTAATATGAATGGACTTTTTTTTAAATGGACAAGCTAAACTTGACTATCATTTTCCTTTCCCCACCATATAAGCGGAAAGCTTACGTTAGGAGTGGGTACGACAATAGGCACGACAACAAACTTATATTAAAATATATGTATACATAGCATAGTTTCATTACCTATTTGTAAAATTTTTTTTTTTGAAAAGAGCAACCGCCGAGTTTATTGCTGGCTCTTCTCGGCAGGAAAGGCATTCCGAACCAGTGGTATAGATTCATTGACGATTCAAAAGCGCATGTAAAAGTTTATTTGAATAAAAAAAAAGACGTGTGGCACTCGGGGACTGCCGCGGTAAATGCTATTGCATAGCATTTTTTATCAACGCCATCTAGTGGCTCACCGCTAGATGGCGTTGATAAAAAATGCGCCATCTAGCGGCTCACCGTAGAGGAGTTCCGTGTCAGGTTATTTTCGTTACGGAATTTCTGGATTCGGACTCCACGCTGGCCGGGGATAGAAGCTATGCAATAGCTTAAAATATTTTTATTCTATTCTATTCTATTTTTATTTACATTTGACCGTTGGGCTATTGAGGCTTTAAATTGAATTATCGTGACGAGAATTTCTGACGTCACAGAATGCTTTTCGCGTTAATAAATTGGGACATTGATAGCAGTCATGCATAATTCAAGCTAAACTTGATGTCTGCTCGGGCTAATGATGATAATGACTGACGCACTGTGCACTGTAACATCCATGAATTGAGACGCTAGGCTAAGTGACAGTGTACGAAACTACGAACACTTACACTCGCTTGCAGAATAAAGGCACATTAAATAAAGCTTATAGAGCTTTATTCCTATTATTCTTATTTATTTATAATCCCATTATCTAGTCTAGTCCTATTTCCTATTATAATATTATAAATGCGAAAGTTTGGATGTATGTTTGTCAATCAATCACGCCATAACGACTGAACCGATTTGGCTGAAATTTTGGCACAGAAATAGATTATAGTCTGGAATAACACCTAGGCTACTTTTTATCCTGGAAAATACAAGAGTTCCCGCGGGAATTAAAATCCTTAATCCACGCGAACGAAGTCGCGGGCATCATCTTGTAGCTTATATTTCGTAAAAGATCCCACTTAAGTGGATAGGCTCGTAGAAGTGGCAAAACATCGTATTTTGTGGTGACATTTGATAGACCCGAGATGAATACGACAATGCAAAGTTTTCATCTTTAAGATCTCTCATAGATTAATTACTTTGAGAGGAATAACTAATTGTTTTGAAGATTATTTGCAAGACAACATTATTTTTTTGGATTTCTATTTTATGTTTTTTTTATACATAAAATTTAACCAACCGTAAGATAATAACAACGAGAAATATGCAAAGATACTGTAGTAATTTTTATAAACTCACTTTCAAGGGAAGCTGGAAGAAAATTCTTTTTTTTTAGAGGTAAGCTTCACCTATGTCTACTTCTTCTAATATAATATGTTGTCTTGTAAATTCTTATATGTACATAAAAAATAAATAAATAAAATGAAAAGTGTGCAAATTATCTGTCTGAAAGTGTAAAGCTAGTCAATTAGTCGAGATTAGTATCGCTTGCTGTCAATATTCACCTGTGAGTTATGAATTGACTTCGGGTCACACTGTCTAGTTAATTAAAGTGTCAGCCTTTGGACGTACTTGCTTAATTCATTACGCCTACACAGCACAGTCAGAGACTGTATTGAATAGTGTTGGGTAGGACATGACTTGAAAAAAAATTTGTAAGAGAAGCTTCTTTTTTGTACTGAGCCAGTACATTGTCCCACTTCACAGGTTCAGTACCTACGCCTCGCGTCCCACTTCACAGGTTCATTACCTACGCCTCGCCTACTGGTAGGCGTAGGTACTGAACCTTGGCATTAGGTACATTTGAAGTAATGAGTACAAATATGACATTTAATGTCACTACAGTCGGATTGAAGACATTGATACTGAATCGCCTCAGCCTCAAAAATATGAGTAACGCGACTAGTAGTATATTTTGAAATGTTGAGCCGCTCGTACATTTTGACGTCATGTACGGGACAAATGTACCGCCTCTTGTATGTCCTACTCAACACTAGTTTTGAAATACTTAGTTATCATAGAAAGCTGTATACGTAGTTATCATATAAAGCCTCAATAAGCCCAAAGGGTAAAGGTGCGGACTGAAAACTGAAAGGTTGCAGGTTCGAGCCCCACCCGTTGCATTATTGTCGTACCCACTCCTAGCACAAGTTTTTCGATTATTTGGAGGGTTGAGGAGAATATAAGTCAAGTTCAGCGTAGCTAATATTCTTTATTTAAAAAAGGCTTATTCTTTTGAGACGGAGGCAGTTCAAATATCGAACCTGGGACACCTAGACTGCGAGGCGAGAGGTCATTAACCCCATTACAGAGATACATTTTCATTGCATTACTCCCAATACAGCTGTAGCAATAAATTTGTATTTTCGATGCAGCCCCCTAACAGCAATTCTAGATGGGAACTGTGGTTAGGGTTGCCACGGTTCCGAAAATTGCATTAGAATTTTTATTCAAATAAACTTTTACAAGTGCTTTTGAATCATCGATGAATCTACCACTGGTTCGGAATGCCCTTCCTGCCAGCAAACCAACCAGCAATAAACTCAGCGGTTGCTCTTTTCAAAAAAAAATTTTACAATAGGTAACAAAACTATGCTTCTAACTATCTTCTTCTTCTGAATATATAAAAAGAAAAAGGTGACTGACTGACAGATTGACTGACTGATCTATCGATGCACAGCTCAAACCAGCGAACGGATCAGGCCGAAAGGCATACAGACGGCATGACGTAGATATCATTTGAAAATTCAAGCCCTAAAAGGATAAAATAAGGGTTTAAAAAATTGAAACTTAAGCCGTGGGCAAAAGCTAACTAGTTTATGCCCACGAAAGAAAGATACGTATTATGATGGTATTCGCTCTGGTGTCGAAATGAAACGTACAGATGTAATATCTTCATAATATTAACTCCACAATGCATAGTAATTGCAAAGGTAAAGGAAAGAAATGACTTTGTATGTGTTTGTGTTTTTTCCTTCTGGTTTGAATTTATTGCTTTTTGAAAACGGGTTTCTGCTTCGGCTAATTTTGACGCATAAGAAAGATCTTATGATGATATTTTCAGGGCTATGCAAATTATTCAGTAGTTTGAACAAAATAATATGTCGTCGGTTTTTTCAGGGGATCGCCAACCCTAACAAAGATGCACATTTCAATGCCCAGAATGCATTTCCTTCCAATCCATTACCACTTTGTCGATTAGAATTTGGTTTATCTGTTTCTTTATGTGTCGTTGGAAATATAAGCTCGATTTCCTTTCGGTGGTGAGTGTTAATATTTATTTTGTAATCGATTTTACTTATGGTTTAAATTTTTGGGAGCTCATGACTTTTTCGCGATTTTTTCCGAAAAATTTCCGAGACCGGCGGGATTCGAACCCACATCTTTCGGGAATCGCGCCCTGGGTGTGTTGGCTGTTACACTACGGCCAAGTCGAACCACACGTCAGTCACGAAATTAGTGATATGTACCTATTTTTCCAATCAGTTTTTATCAACTGTTAGCGACAGCTAGTAGCGACACATTACAGTTGTTTTTCGCGATTATTTGCATCCCTTTAATTTTGGGATAGATTGCGAAAACCAAATTTTCAGCTCCATAGATCATTCAGTCAGTCACCTTTCTCTTTTATTTAATCTTAATATATAAAAGAAAATGGTGACTGACTGACTGACTGGTCTATCAACGCACAGCTCAAACCACTAAAGGGATCGGGCTGATATTTGGCATACAGATAGCTATTATGACGTAGGCATCCGCTAAGAAAGGATTTTTGAAAATTCCACCCCTATAAAGAGGTTTGAAAAATCGAACTTAACGCGAGCGAATCTGCGGGCATAAGCTAGTATAATATGTATATTTAGATTAGATAGAAGAAGATGTATGTATTTAGTGTCATGTTACATCCAAATTTTAATCTGATTCTAAATCCAAATCATCATCAGACTACGCGACGTATGTATGTTAAAAATTCAAAGTCCAATTTGCGTTTATATGTAGTTACCTTGTAGCCTTGTAGTTACTGATCAAAAATGCGTGCATCTCCTCAATTTCGGTAGTTGTAACGCGGCGTAACGGCCGTTTGTGTCGCCTCGTAGCGTCGTTCACTTGAGAGTATTAACGCCGTGCTGTAATGCGCCATACACGTACGTAAATATGTAGGGTTGCCACGCCGGTCGCCTTTAATCTTTTAGTCTTCAAAAATATAACACGAATTTTTTAAGCTATTGCATAGCTTCTATCGCGGGCCTTGAGCGTGGAGACCGAATCCAGAAATTCCGTAACGAAAATAACCTGACACGGGACTCCTCTACGGTGAGCCGCTAGATGGCGTTGATAAAAAATGCTATGCAATAGCTTTACCGCGGCAGTCCCCATAAAATTTTCTTAAATTCTAATTAAACCACAATAAAATTGACAGAATCAGTTTTCTTTACTATTAATCATTCAATATTTATAACAATACTGACTGATGTCGACGATTTATTTCGCGAAGATTTTTGATTTCCGCGGGAACTATTCTGTGACCTGGTGCTAAAAGGGCCAAAGTACGTTTTTTTTAAGAAATGAGATTTTAAGCAAAAATATTATTGAAAAAGTATGAAAGGGCGTACGTTTATTGATAGTCTTTCAAAAGATACGATGTAAAAAAGGCCAATGTAACTTGCTGACTACACTTACTACTACTGTTACTATTACTGCTAGTCTATTGGTTAAAAATGCTCATCACCTAAAATAATGACTTTAGATATTGGCCCTTTTAGCACCAGGCCACAGTATTATTTTTTGGGTTAAAAAGTAGCCTCTGTGTTATTCCAGACTACAATAATCTTTCTCCGCCAAATTTGAGCCAAATCGGTTCAGTCGTTGCGGCGTGATTGTGTAAGAAATATCCATCCATCAATCCATCCATTCATACATCCAAACTTTTGCATTTATGTTCAAGTTTAGAAAGCCTAACAAAAACCGGATAGGTTGGATACCAAAGATTTTAGACTTGATTAATGACATCTAATTGTTATACAAGAATACGAGTACGTACCACGACAATCCCAACTAAAATCATTACCGTGGTACGTACTCGTATTTTTTTTATAACAATTCTAATTTGTCCGCACACGCAACCAAAATGCCTGACTGTCCGGCTTTATTCGAACGCGTGGCAACCTCTGGCAACGATACACATACGCTATTGTCGCAATGAAATTATACAGAAAATGTTAGAATTTCGTACAATTTTCTGGATCTATATTACAAACATCGCTAAAAGGAGGTGGGTTGATAAGGCAACAAAATCCGCCCCTCATAAACTCGAAAAAAAAAGTTCCAGATTTCGACAAATTGTAAATGTATTTATATACTTGAAGATATAAACTTTCTTTTAATATAAAGTTTAGGTGATAAAAAAATAGTAAGTTACAGAAAATATTACCCAAAAAGAGAGTGTTTCTTTTACTTTTCTTACATTTTCATACATTTTAGTCGTTTTTTAAGCTATGATTTAATATTTTAGAATGAGGCGCTCCATGAACCATGGTAAACGTAACTGATAATGATGCTCCTTTTTATAAGCTTTTATATGAGTGTTAATTTATTTTGGTTCATCGAGCGCCTCATTCTAAAATATTAAATCAAAGCTTAAAAAACGACTAAAATGTATGAAAATGTAAGAGAAGTAAAAGAAACACTCTCTTTTTGGGTAATATTTTCTGTAACTTACTATTTTTTTTATTACCTAAACTTTATATTAAAATAAAGTTTATATCTTCAAGTATATAAATACATTTACAATTTGTCGGAATCTGGAACTTTTTTTTTCGAGTGTATGAGGGGCGGATTTTGGGCCTTATCAACCCACCTCCTTTGGAATGCCCTTCCGGCTTCCGTTTTTCCCTCTAACTACAATTTGGGTACCTTCAAATCAAGAGTGAATAGGCATCTTCTAGGCAAGGGCGTTGCATCTTAGGCTGCATCTTTACTTACCATCAGGTGTGATCGCAGCAAAGCGCTAGTCTATATATTTAAAAAAAAACAACACTTAAACGCTTTAAGCGTTGCACGTTGGTAGTATAGTGTCATTGGATAATATGGAAGCTTTGGCATACGCCATACAGAAAGCTCTTATGACGTGAGCATCCGCTGTGAAAGGATTTTTGAAAATTCAAAAAATAGTAAGCAGCAGATATTTTAACTGCAATTTTGAACGAATTTTTGTTAAAATGTGACAGATTATATTTTAATACTAGCTGATTCCCGCGACTTCGTCCGCGTGGAAAAAGTTTAGAGTGACTTGCTACTATATCCACGAGAAGTAATGTCCTCTATTTCCGATAATATTAAGTAGATCTTCAAAAAAATTTCATTCAAATCCGTTCAGTAGTTTTCGCGTAATGCGCGCACAGACAGACAGACAGACAAAAAATTCAAAGTTTTGGGCTCACTATCGAGAAATAATAATAAAGCATGCTCCGATTCAAATTTTCAAAATACATTTAATGTACAGAATTTGTCCCGTTACAGTTTTATAGCAGTTTTGTTATAAGTATGTACTGTCCACCATTGATTGAGTTTAACTCATGTTTGGCAAAATACACTCATTTCATTTCATGTTCCAGCCAAAGCATATTGCTCCGCGGAGCCTTAAACAAGGCGGCAAGGAGTAAAGTTGCTTATTGCCGACACACGGGTAATAATTAGCATCTGTGGGGGATAAGATTTATGTACCCCGTGCGCCTTCCACTGTACCTACTGTTTACACAGAGCTAGTCGGGAGTTAGTAACGTACGTCGTAGCTTCTAAGTTGTAATATCCTTTTACTTAGTTCTAAACTTGTGATGGCAGGGTGGTTAACACTTCCTTTTCGGGGGTCCAAGTTCGATTTCCGACTTTTTTTTTTAATTTATTTTTTTATTCGATGACAAGATAGCTCATGACTGCGATCTCACCTGATGGTAAGTGACGATGCAGTCTAAGGTGGTAGCGAGCTAACTTGGAAGGGGTATGGCAGTGTAGATTCAACCCATACCCCTAATCGGTTTCTACACGCCATCGTGCCGGAACGCTAAATCGCTTGGCGGCACGGCTTTGACGGTAGGGTGGTAACTAGCCACGGCCGAAGCCTCCCACCAGACCAGACCAGAGATAATTTAGAAATTATAAATTCCTAAATTGCCCCCGCCGGGAATCGAACCCGAGATATCTTGCAAGATGGAAATGAAAACACACTTTCGGATTTATAATATTAGTAAGGATTTTGTAGAAGTGTGTATCTGTAAAGCCGAGAAACCCAACAATACATTTCGAAATTGTAATTTGAAGATAAGACACATAATCGAAAATGGCGATCAGGCTAAGATACGACGCCTATTGCGTTGGATTTCTCAATTTGGTAAATCGCGGATTTAAATTTCAAATTCGTGGTCGTGGGGATGTAAAGGAAAACGCTCACGGCCGCAAGTTTCATCCAAAAGAGGCGCATGAGCCGCAAAAGATGCGAAATGATTTATCCTACTATATATTATATTCTATTAATATTATAAATGCGAAAGTTAGATGGATGGATGAATGGATGTTTATTACTCAATCACGTCGCAACGACTGAACCGATTTGGCTGATTTGGCACAGAGATAGATTATAGCCTGGAATAACATATAGGCTACTTTTTATCCCGTAAAATAAGAGAGTTCCCGCTGGAATTAAAAAACCTTAATCCACGCAAGCGAAGTCGCGGGATTCAACTTGTAATATTATAAATGTGAAAGTGTGGATGTTTGGATGTTTGCATGTTTGTTACTCAATCACATCGCAACGACTGAACCGATTTGGCTGAAATTTGGCACAGAGATAGATTATAGTCTGGAATAACACATAGGCTACTTTTTATCCCAGAAAATAAAAGAGTTCCCGCGGTAATCACAAAATCTCAATAGTTCAACGGTTAAATGTGCGGACTGAAAACTGAAAGGTCGCAGGTTCGAACCCCATCCGTCGCACTATTGTCGTACCCACTCCTAGCACAAGCTTTCCGCTTATTTGGAGGGGAGAGGAGAATATAAGTCAAGTTCAACTGGGCTAATATTCTTTAAAAAAAAAATTTGACGCGAAGGTCATGCGGCTCTTTTAACGAAAACTCAAAATTATTTATTTTACGTAGGTCAACCTGGAACTGCCAGTGCAGTGTAGGCAGAATATACTAGGTGGATTAACGACATCAAACGAGTCGCAGGGAGCCGCTGGATTCAGGCGACGCAAGACCGAAACCTATGGAAGAGACAACGTACTGAACGTAAGTATAGTATACAGTTATAACTGCGTATAACTGGAATAGTAGTGAATGAAACTACTACTACAGGACTATGAAAAACTAACATTCATCATCGACCACTGCTATCATCATTATCATTTCGTCGAAAAATTCGTTGCGGATTTTACAGCTCCTGTCCCAACTAAGTATCTTGCGGCTGTCCTCGTGGTATGCGGTCACCGTAAATGGAAGGAATGAACGGTGTCGTAAGAAATTAATTTGGATAAATCTCTCACCAAATGGGCGCCTATTGAATTTTTTATTTGAAGATAAATAAAATACCTAGCCATTTTGTGATTCTGAACTAACGTTTACGGATAGATTTTAGGGAATTCATTAATTAATATATGTTAATAAATATTAATCGGAAAAGTGAAAGCTAGTGGTTAGGTACGTGGTCTCCTATTTGGAGGTGGGAATGGGGGGGGGGGGAGTCACGGGTTAGTTCCTAGACCTCTTAATTCTGCGGGTATACCCTGTTTTTCCGGGATAAAAGGTAGCCTATGTCACTGTCCAAATCCCAGTATACCCATGCAAATCCCGTCCCTTGTTACGTGATTGAAGGACAAACCAACAGACAAACACAGGCAATTATTATCTCTAAGTAAGCGTCAGTAAGGATATCTTGCAAGATGGTATTTACATAAACCTTGCTGACCCTATGTTATATAATCCCAGGTCTTAGCACTTTAATCCGCTGGAATCGCGAAATTATTTATTTATTTATTTATTTATTTATTCATTTATTTTGCATTCATGTATCTACTTACATGTCTAATAATACATGTTTAATTGTGAGCAAGATTACATGAAGCCCCGTCAGGGCGTTGCAAGTTATATAATTAATCATATAAAATTATCAATAAATTAAGTTAAAAAATACAATAAATTAAACATACAATAAAAAAAAAAAAAATTTAGTAAATTTCACATGCAATTAATGGTTATAAATTTGGATGTCTAGTTATAATATAATAATAATTAGTTATATCAATATGTCATAAGAACAGATAGTTGAATTATTTAATACGTCTGTTGCGTTAATGCAGCTTTAAGGGGCTTCGTACTAGCCCTTTGAACCAAGTTTTCAATTTGGGAATTATGTAACTTGCTACTTATCATCTAGTTGTAAAGTTGGACCATAATCTTGTCTGAAAGCTGCAAAACATTGAGCTCTGTTTTGGCTCCCAAGAATAAGAATTTTTATTTATTTATTTATTAAGCCTATTTGTCAGACAGCAATATAAGTTTATAGGTAACAGTTTTTCATAGTTGTTATTGTTTTTCTAGTTTATAATGCTAGCCTGTGTGCCCTTTGGCAAAGGCCTCCTCCAATCCTTTCCAATCCTTTCTTATGGCTGCTCGTCTCGTCCATGTATTCCCGGCTATTCCCGGCTAGGCTATCTATTTCATCTTGCCATCTCTTGATTTGACGCCCTTGTCTTCTCTTTCCTTCCCTAGGATACCAAACGCTGATTGCTTTGCTCCATTTATCCCCACCCCGAATGGTGTGGCCAGCCCATCGCCATTTAAGCAGCTTAACCTTAAGCGTCACATCTTGGGTTCGTGTAACTTTCCTTATTTTTACATGAGGTGTTTTGTCTAATTTGCGCTTCCCCAACATGCTCCTTTCCATGCTTCGCTGGCAGGTTCGGAGTTTAGATATATGAGCCTTGGTGAGCGCCCAGGTTTGGCGCCAAGAATAAGAATAAGATAAGGTAAATAATTATACTGTTTGACTAACTTTTTAGACGAAACGTCTGCAAAGGCTTTCATTTTAAGTCAGTGACCTCTATCTTTAATTTATGATTAATACTGGACTTGCTGTCCCTATACAAATGACAGTAGGTATAATATGCATCGATTTATCTTTCCATATGAAATCATTGGTTGGTGCTCCATTTGCAATATTATTAGTTTCAGAGACACTCATATTCAAATTAAAATTCAAAATTATTTATTTCATACAGGCCAACCTGTAGCTCTTATGAAGTTATGACACGTCATGACTCTACCACCGGTTCGGAATGCAGGTTCTGCTGAGAAGAGCCGGCAAGAAACTCAGCAGCTAAAATATTACAATATAAATGTATAGCTACATAATATTACAATGTAATAACTTATTAATCTATTTTGTGGTTAGCTGGATGCCAAGCAGATCGATTCCATGCTTCGATCACAGTAAAATAAGGGGATTCAGCACTTCACACTTCAACTATTATTCAAATGCATCATTGTTCCTTGACACTGAAATAACTGCTTCTCGTCAATGTTCGATGACAGACTAGCTAGCGAAATGATCTGCACTCATATTTAGTGGTTACACAAATCAGACTAACATGCGATATCCACTTATTTTTCTGTGATCGAAGATTCCATGCAACTTTGTCATTGAGAAAGTCACTAAGTCTGTAATAACCACGACTTAACAAATACGGCTTACAACGTGAAAATGGCGTCAATCAAATCCAAGATGGCGTCAATTAAATAGGTCCCAAAAACAAATCACAGCAGCAAGTCGTGTTAATCAATTGCAAATGCAATTATTAAATTCTTCTACAACCACACCGCTCGCCACCGAACACAATTTCACCCTCACCACCTGGGTGCCTGGAGCACTTCGACCATCCGATGTTCCAAATCCATTTTTCCACGTACTTTGAAACTGTGGAACCAACTTCCTGCGACGGTGTTCCCACTAAACTACAACATGGGGTTATTCAAGGGACGGACCAACAAATTCCTAAAAAGCCGGCAACGCATTGGTGGTGCCTCAGGTGCTACAAATGTTGAGCGAAGCAACGGCTGGATCATGCGTCATGCTCGTGAACGGGTGCCACCAACGGGAATGGGTCTGCTTTTTGTCTACTCGTCTTAACATGCATTGGATTGTATTTATTTGTATTTGTATTGTACTTGTATTGTATTGGACTTAGGAAATTTCCATCGTGGAAGCACTGTATACATAGCATAGTTTCATTACCTATTATAAAATTATTTTTTTTGAAAAGAGCAACCGCTGAGTTTATTGCTGGCTCTTCTCGGCAGGAAAGGCATTCCGAACCAGTGGCAGATTCATTGACGATTCAAAAGCTCTTGAATTAAAAATATTTCTATTTCTAATTCTATTTTTATTTCAGGTGACACGCCTGCACTCTTGCTCGCTAAAAATATAAAAAAAATATATATATAGAGGTCAGTGGTGCAAAGGCTCTCATTCTAAGTTATGTCGCATCCTAGAGTATGAATCCAATATATTCCAATCCATGCAAAATACATAGCAGCAATGTCGTTCGCAAATAAAATTCACTCCGCCATTACGGCGCGGAGCCTCCAATACGTCTTGCAGCGCGACAGGCTTCCGACGTGGGCCCGTTGCAAATACCCTTCACACGTTCAGCGTTTTCGAAGCGGTTCTTCTATACGCTATTGGCACACGCTTGACCACTGTCACACCTTTTTTTTTAAACCCTGACTCAAAAACGACGGGGTGTTATAAGTTTGACTGTGTCTGTGTGTGTGTCTGTCTGTGGCATCGTAGCAGCCGAACGGATAGAATAGAATAGAATAAGTTTTTATTCAAATAAACTTTTACAAAGTGAACCAATTTTGTTTTTTTTTTGTTTGAAAGGTGAATTAGTCGGGAGTGTTTTTAGCAATGTTTGACGAAGATCGGTCCAAGATGGCTGCCGCCACAAAATGGCGGATTTCATATTTCTGTTCTATTAGACTGTTGTAACATGTCGTGAATGTAACCCCCTGATGGTAAGTGACGATGCAGTCTAAGATGGTAGCGGGCTAATTTGGAAAGGGTATGGCAGTGTAAATTCAACCCATACACGAATCGATGTAAAATCGATGCATACACGCCATCGTGCCGGAATGTTAAATCGCTTGGCGGCACGTCTTTGACGGTAGAAAGGTAACTAGCCACGGCTGAAAGCTGCCCACGAGACCAGACCAGAGACAATTTAGAAATTATAAATTTCCAAATTGTCCCGCCGAGAATCGATCCCGAGACCTCGTTTTCGAGACCAGTTTTAAGACCACAGCGCTCACCACTGCGCCAGGGAGATCGTTACCTGATTAGAACCAAATTAGAATATACGTGCCTATTCTAACTACTTCACAGCCATGGCATTCCCACAATACAAAAAGCGGTGTTCAAATCGCAATCCATGTTAAGGTGGCTTAACAGCAAATCGTACCATATATTTAGCGAGAATTTATGTTTCAAAGGAATATTTTTAAATTGTGCGAATTGAGTTTGCAGTGGCAGTCCTTTCAGTGTCGTCTGGCGCTAATGAGGTATTTTAGTTTGTGTTACATGCCATAATCACCCAAGTCAACTACGAGTTATATTATAAATGCGAAATAATAATAATAATAATTTATTTGCCAGAATGTTTGTACAATGAGATGGTAGGTAACAAAGTCTATTGTCAATAGGAGTCCAGAACATTCAACTAAATCAATAGCATGTAAATAATATGATACAATCAACTATAAAATTAAAGTGATAAGTAACATTAGGTGAAATTATTAGAAAATTATAATAATTACAAATTCATATTAGTCAGTCAAAACTAATAAAAATTCTTTTCAAAAAACCGACTTCAAACGCCACTACAAAGTATAAAAATAATTTTATTTTGTACACGTTTGTTGAAGTCGGGCGGCTTAAATAGAAACGATGAAACCGATACGCGATGCTCACCCGATTTCAATAAGCGTCTCTTATATGTCACCATAAGGTAAGCGTCGCGCATCGATTTCATCGTTTCTAGTTAAGCCCGCCCGACTTCAACAAACGTGTACAAAATAAAATTATTTTTATACTTTGTAGTGGCGTTTGAAGTCGGTTTTTTGAAAAGAATTTTTATTTTAAGCTTTTTAGTGTAGCTTGTTCCTGCTCTCTTTCTCCCCTCCCTCCAACACTACGGTACTAAAGTAGTCTATACTTGGTACCTACAGTACTTATTAACAACACACAATTTCTAACGAGCTAGGACCAGGAGGTCCATGATGTAGTCCATGCTTAGTACCAAAAATATCAATTCGAAAGCGACAGTTCGTAATCCCTCCAACCCTGCAGCATCAGGATTGAGGAGCTAGAACCTTGAATTTTATATGTAGTATATGCTTGGTACCAACAATATCAATTCGTAAGCGACAGTTCCTAAATCCTCACAGATTAGGTAGGCAGTACCCCTGCAGCATCAGTATTGAAGAGCTAGGACCTTGAGCTCCACGATGTAGACTATGCTTAATACCAATAATATCAGTTCGCAAGCGAAAGTTCCTAAAACCTCATAGTTTAGGTGGGCAGTACCCTGCAGCATCAGGATTGAGGAGTAGGACCTGAAGCTCTAAGATCTAGTATATGCTTAGGCCAAGCATACCGATTCGTAAATGACAGTTCCTAAAACCCCATAATTTAGGGGGAAAGTACCTCTGCAGCATCAGGCTTGAAGAGTTGAAGGTAAAAAATTTTATGGGACCATTTTGCGAGCTTCTACTGTCGATTAAAAAAAAATCGCGTGAATCGGTCCAGAAACCCCGGAGTAATCGGTGGACATACATAGAAAAAAAAAAAAATATACCGGCCGAATTGATAACCTCCTCCTTTTTGGAAGTCGGTTAAAAACAAATTCATTCATATTAGTAAGTTGAGATTAATTAAATTTCAAAATGTCAATATTTATATTTTGTCAGTATCTAATTATTACTCTAAATATTCTTTTATATTATAATAACATTTATCCAATAACCAGTCGTTAAGTTTTCTTTTAAACATGTTCAATGATAATTTGTGGAAATCTGCTGGCAGTTTATTATATAACTTGACAGCCATACCGTAAGAACTTTTCATATACGTACTGGTACAACATTTTGAAATTACTATTTTATTTGGATACTGAAGAGACCTATTTGTATTAATTTCATGATTTCGCTTGAAGTAGGTGGTACTTCGGGTATCGAAAGTGTATTTGTTTGTGGTTTTGAGGGTTTGTCCTTCCCAATAGAGCTATGATTGCTGATTTTTAACCGACTTCCAAAAAAGTAATGGGTTGACGATGGTCCAAAATTCTCACTACTATATCAGGAAGGTTGGGGGTTTGGTTAGCACTAATAAGGCATTTGAATTAGTGTTACATGTAATAAAATAATGAATGAATGAATGAATGAATGAATATACTTTTATTGTACACCACACATATTATAAGAACAGACACAAAGAGCACACAAATCGACCTATACGTAGAATAGAGTTATATATGATTATGGCACAAAAATTTTTTATTGCATTTTTAAGCCTAAAAAGATCTCTAATATTTACTAGTGAAATCAAAATTTTAAAAAGTTATGTAGATCCAAAGATACCAGTCGAATAAAGGTACATTTAATTTATTTCTCCAAAGAAGAAGGGCCCGACAGCACAAGTGTCAGTATTCACTGTCCAGATCAGCGCGATCGGAGGGTCACATCTGCAGTTGTATTCATGTTCTCCGAAATGATAGTGTGCACACGCTCACACTTTTATCTGCTATTTTCGTGTTAATTTTGTTATTATTTTTTACTATATGTGCTCAAACTTAAAAATACACGCTCAAAACATATGATCTTCCCTTCGTTAAAGCCAAAAAAAATTGAATATAGTAATACGACAAATGCCGTGGAGATAAAAAAAATGGAAAAGTGAATGTTCCAGGTAAGTGAATGGAATTTTCTTTCTTCAGCTTTGTAATTATATTACATAGATTGCTCTTAGATAGTTGTATATAATAATTTTTACAGATATATATTTTTAAAGCTAAATAATTAAGTTAAACGGTTCCACATTCATATAGAACATTATACCTCGGAATGTTAGATTTTACTACAAAAAACAATCAAAAAAAGAAATATCAATTCATTACACCTATTAAACATTAATTCATACATTTTAATAAGTAATCAATAATATTAATTATTTTACCATACTACTTTATTATTCGGAAATCATGTAAAAAATATCGGGACAATGTGCACAAGTTACTTTGTTCGAGGGAAATTATTTTGAAATTATGAGGTATATGTGTATATATTCATTTATTCTTGGTTTGACATTGAGATATATATCCTTATTCAACTGAAAACTACCATAAAAGCCTAAAATTAATATTTTTTTTTATGTTAAGTATTTATAAAAAAACTACATAAAACTATTTAGACCTGTTTTCTGTAGTTAATTGCTTTAACGTTTTAATGATGTTAATTTTTGTTTTCAGAAAATGGCAGTGTCAGTAGTGGAGCTTTTACAATAACAGCACTACCACAGGGAGCTGAAAAAATTAGGCAAGAGGTCCCTGATATATGGGAAGATTGATATATCAGATGGAACTGTAAGAGACAGTCGATTATCTATACTGCAGCCGGCATATAATGATAAATACCAGTTTTTGCTACTGACAAAACTAGCCATAAGGCTGCACCATGTTGCTGAAAATTCTATAAAAGATAATAAATAATGTCTACCGTCGCCTGCAATTGCAACAACTAGACCTAACACTTTTAACTCGGTCCAACTTTGAAAATTCCCCTGCTGTTAGCTTTGGGAATTTGTCTTGAATATCATCACCAAAATGTGTACCGACTCCCATGCCTTCTCCGTTAAATACGCATAAATTGTCGTGATGCCTTTTATTCTAACCATATGATGATCACTGGACGCAATCACCATCTACAACTAACTCTTACAGTGCACCTAACGACTCTAGAGATGATGATGTGTCGCATCTTCTTTACAAATTCATTATTTTGATTAATTTAAAATTTTCATTTTGCGCGGTACCCAGTGGATCTCTGCCACCACAATATTATTTTCTTCGTGATTTAAAATATCTATTCAATTAAAATATTAATAATATAGACATAAATAACTTAGATATGTTACACGTTGCGATCGGCAACGCAACGATCACATCCTCGGCAGGCTCAGTGTCCGTGACATCGGAGATAAGCTGCAAGAAGCCCGTCTAAGATGGTATGGTCATGTAGCACGGAAACCACAAAGCTACGTCTGTAATAGATGTCTTAACATCGCCGTCCCTGGAGCTAAATCTCGCGGCCGTCCAAGAAAGCGCTGGCTGGACCTCGTAGGCGCCGATATGAGAGCCAATAAATTAAGAAAATTGGATGCACAAGACCGGGAAAAGTGGGCAAAAGCATGCCGGAAAGCGGACCCCACCTAGTGGGATAACGCTCAGTCGAAGAAGAACTTAGATATGATTGATTTCTTATTGATTGCCAATAATAAATCGCACAGAAAAATTGTGGAAAATAGAGAAAATGTTTTTAAACCTTTTTGTTTGCCAATATTCGGTTGTACTATTTTTAAAACTCCTGAAAGAACTTATATATTGTCCTTGTAGCAATTTTATTTCGTTGGTTTTATTCGAGTTTTCTATAATAGGATTATTATTAATGCTAAATAATAGTTCCTAATACGTTATTTATGTTTATGTTTTATATTATTTATTTATTAGTTTCATTTTGAGGTTTCTATAGTAGGATTATTAATACATTCTACTTACATATTTACACAATAGTTCCTAAATTTAATTTCCTAAATATATAAAAGGATAAGGTGACTAATTGACTGACTGACTCATCATCATCACATTGCTCAAAACACTGGATAGATCGGGCTGAAAGACATACAGATAGCTATTATGACGTAGGCATCCGCTAAGAAAGAATTTTTGAAAATTCAACCCCTAAGGGGGTAAAATAGGGGATTGAAAAATCGAACTTAATGTGAGCAAAGTTGCGGGCAAAAGCTAGTATTACCTATATAAAATACAAAGTACTTTCAGTTATTTTATTATTAATTTTTACATTTTTTTGTAAGACAATTTTATAGTAGGTACATGCTTAGTAATTAAAAAAATTAGTCAAATTATGTTGAATTTTTTTTACTAATAAATGTGTTATTATGAAATAAGAAACACTGTTTATTTTGTATTTATATTTCATCCTTTACAGCAAATAAGACCGTTTGAAGATTAGTATTTCCATAAAAAAAAGTTATATATAGACATGGTACGAACACTTTTCCCAAGTATAAGGTTACATATACATATACACCATGGAGACATCCGCAAAAAATCGTCACATATGCATATAGAAACACCTAAATTCCAAATTATGGGTTTTGCATTGAGTTTATTGATAGTAATCAATGCATAATAATGTTCCAAAAGTATACTATGAGAATAAATTCTCTAGAAAAATAACGAAAAAAGTTACAGGCAAGACAAACTTCAAATCGCTCTCCTGTAAAGTAAGGATTTTGCAGAAGTAACTCTATTCTGCGTATAGGTCGAAATAATAATGTCCTCCCGACCGAAACCGATCACGGCGGCCAATCTCCACAGAGATCAGCCATCTGCGCGGGAGATATTATAGTGCACAAGTGTGTGCGCAAACACAGGTGAGCTCTCTATTCCCTCACTCTCATAGCCCGATGGGACGGAAAATCCGACACGACCGGAGAGAGATCAGGTGTAGGACCGACGGCTTTACGTGCTCTCCAAGGCAAGGGGGTGACTCACCGCCAATTTTCTAACTCCGGGCTAGTACTGAATATTTCTTAACAGAAAACCCACATTTTTGGTCCGACCCGGGAATCGAACCCGCGTCTTGCTAACCACTAGAGTACTAGACCAACGAGGCAGTCATGGTGTAACATGGAGCGAATGGTTAAGTACATGTTCAATTGCATGTCCGAAAGTGCATGTCATTAAATTACGGGGAAATTATATTTTTAACTTCGCAGGTTAACGTTTTGATGGGCACGCAAATAACCAGTTTAACGACCCGCGGCTAGTTATTCGTATTTTGTAGACATATTTTAGAAATCGTTAGGCTAGATCTAGATGCCTTATAATATGCATGAACTAGTTGATGCCCGCAATTTCGTTCGCGTGGATTAAGGTTTTGTAATTCCCGCGGGAGCTCTCTTATTTTCCCGGGTTAAAAGTAGCCTACCTGTTATTCCACACTATAATCTACCTATCAAATTTCAGCCAAATCGGTTCAGTAGTTTTTACGTGAAAGAGTAACAAACATTCATCTATCCATCCATACTTACAAACTTTCGCGTTTATAATATTAAGTATCTAAGACAAGATAGCCCTTGACTGCGATCTCACCTGATGGTAAGTGACGATGCAGTCTAAGATGGTAGCGGGCTAATTTAGAAGGGGTTATAGCAGTGTAAATTCAACCCTTCGGTCTTCGGTTTCTACACGCCATCGTGCTGGAACGCTAAGACACTTGGCGGCTAGCCACGGCCAAAGCCTCCCCCCAGACCAAACCGGAGACAATTCAGAAATTATAAATTCCTAAATTGCCCCCGCCGGGAATCGAACCCGAGACCTCCCAGTTATAAGACCACAGCGCTCACCACTGCGCCAGGGAGGTCGTCAGAACTAACATGGATGACTCTAACCTAAAATATTCTTTGTCAAAAATCCGGGTTTAGCCCATTTTATCGGCGGTACAAGTTAAACACATACTCAACTGAGCACGGTATAGCCTTTGTGCGGAGTCCGGAGCACGCCACTTCGCAAATAATGCAACACAAAGTAGCTTTTGTTAGCGAATTTTAGCCAAGTTTGTTGTTTTAAGGCAATCTTTTGTGATATTTAGAGCCTGGTGGCTAGTATGTACCTACATGAAAGAGCAAACATAATTTTTTATTACTTGGCTTGCTTGTTTGTTTTAAGTATAGTTTCTTCATTATTTAATTTGTACGACAGGATTTTGGGTCCTAGTATAAACATACCTAGTAGATAGAAAAGGATATTTATTTAAGTTTAGTAGATTGTACTTAATAGTATCTCGCGTCGATTTAGTTTTTAAAAATCCCGCGAGAACTCTTTGATTTTCCGGTATAAAAAGTAGCCTATGTCAGTATTAGCGTTGCCAGACGTCCCGTATTTCCCGGGACATCCCGTATTTTAGGCATAGTTTAAAATGTCCCGGCGGGACTCACTCTGTCCCGTATTTGAAACGTACTTCATTTTTCATTATGAAATCGATCCAAGTATTCACACACGCGCAACGTTCGTAAAAAAGCGAGTTGATCACTGTTTTTAATTACGATTATAATTGTATTGATTTTTACAGATTTGTTAAAACGAATAAAAATATGTTAAAACTGACTTGATCTTCGAAAAATTATCAAAAAAAAAAATGACACTAAATAAATTTATTCTTTTATTTGTTCCGGGTAAAAAACTGAAATTCCGTATTTTTTGCTCATTTAACCATTTGTCCCTTATAGGCTGAAAAAATATCTGGCAACCCTAGTCACTATTCCAAGTCACGCGGACGAAGTCACGAGCAAAAGCTAGAAAAGAAATAAACTACCAGGTCCGGTCATTGGACTTAGAAATATAGTTAAACACTGAACAGCTTAATAGTTATGAGGTAACATACGGACACACATACTTTCTCACGTCAAGTCCGTTCGGTAACGGGTGGTAACTTTTCAAATGTCAGGCAGAATCCACACTAGACCGCAGCTAGTGGTTCACCCGGCCACGGAGTAAAATTATTATTTCAACATGAAAATGTTCATAGTCTTAAATGAGTGCACTGTAGTGCTCTAAACTTATACTAAGTACCCAAGGAAAATTTAATGGGGACACACGGGACTATGTTTTGCCAAAAAACGCCTGATTGCGTGTCAGGCCTCGCGTGATATAAGATTCCTTATAGGTTATTACATTGTAATGTTATCTTGTTTCTTGCCGGTTCTTCTCAGCAGAATCTGCATTCCAAACCGGTAACGGTGGTAGAGTCATGACGTGTCATAAGAGCTACAAGTTGGCCTAAAATAATACATAACTAAATTCTAAATTAAAACAGTTAAACTAAACAAAATCTTAAAATAATACATTAAAATAAACTCTAAATATTAGGGTCCACATCGACGTCAGAAATGGTAATGTCTCCATAAGGCTATCTGCATTGCCTCTTTGGATACATATACTTATTTAGTTGGCCTACATGAAATAAATAATTTTGAATTTGAATTTGTCTGGTGGGGGCTTTGGCCGTGGCTAGTTACCACCCTACCGTCAAAGACGTGCCGCCAAGCGAAATAGCGTTCGGGCACGAATGGCGTGTAGAAACCAAATAGGGGTATGGGTTGAATCTACACTGCCATATCCCTTCCAAGCTAGCCCGCTACCATCTTAGACTACATCGTCACTTACCATCAGGTGAGATCGCAGTCAAGGACTATCTTGTCATCGAAAAAATAAAAGACGTGTGGCACTCGGGGACTGCCGCGGTAAAGCTATTGCATAACATTTTTTATCAACGCCATCTAGCGGCTCACCGTAGAGGAGTCCCGTGTCAGGTTATTTTCGTTACGGAATTTCTGGATTCGGTCTCCATGCTGGCCCGCGATAGAAGCTATGCAATAGCTTAAAAAAAGCGCCAGGCGCGCACGCAGTGACCGCCCGCCTGTAGCGGCTCTTAAATGCGCTCGCGTACACTAACTTTGTGGACGTTAACCTGTTAGGCGACGTCAAAGTTCACTAGTGTGTTAACGGAACAATGCATGTTTTCAACCGACTGTGAAGAGAACAGTACTGAGATTAACTAACTCAACTAAAAGTTTCCACACTGAACGCAACGTCTCTATTTGTTAAGGAGTTCATTTATTTTTGCTATGTACTTCTATGTTAAGTTGAAGTTCACATACTTAATATGTACCTACTTGTATCATAAAGATATTTTAGCTGTCCAAATAAGTAATAATTTTTTTTTTGACATCATTTTACAGTTGACTGCCTCGTTGGTCTAGTGGTTAGCATGTTCGACTGCGGATGACAAGGTTCCGGGTTCGATTCCCGGGTCGAGTCAATGAAATTCTCAATACTAGTCCAGAGTTAGGGAGTTGGCGGTATGTTGGTCACCCCCGTGCCTCGGAGAGCACGTAAACCTCTCTCCGGTTGTGTCGCATTTCCATCCCACCGGATTATGAGAGTGAAGCAATAGAGAGTGTACTTTAGTTTGTGCGCTTGTGCACTATAATATCTCCCGTCAGTCAGGAGGATTATTATTATGAAAGGTTGTTAAAACAAGCATATTGCCCGCGACTTCATCCTTGTAGGTTTTAAAAAAAAACCACGGAAATTCTTTGTTTTTCCGGAATAAAAAGTAGCCCATATTACTCTCCAGATTTTCACTATACCTACTCATGCAAAAAATATCATTGATCGGTAACTCCGTTGCGGCGTGATTGGAGGACTAATCAACAAAAATATAGTTTTTTTCTTCTTCTTCTTCTTCTTCTTCAACTAATGGACGTCCACTGCTGGACATAAGTCTCCTGCATGGACCTCCACAAGTCTCGGTCTTGCGCCGCCTGAATCCAGCGGCTCCCTGCGACTCGCTTGATGTCGTCTGTCCACCTAGTGGGGGGTCTGCCAACACTGCGCTTCCCGGTGCGAGGTCGCCACTCCAGCACCTTGGGACCCCATCGACCATCAGCTCTTCGAACTATGTGCCCCGCCCATTTCCACTTCAGTTTCGCAACCCGCAGAGCTATGTCGGTGACTTTGGTTCTCCTACGGATCTCCTCATTTCTGATTTGATCTTGCAGGGATACTCCGAGCATAGCTCTCTCCATCGCCCGCTGAGTGATCCTGAGCCTTCTTATGAGGCCCATAGTTAGCGACCATGTTTCGGATCCGTAAGTAATCACTGGCAACACGCACTGTTCGAAGACTTTAGTCTTCAGGCACTGAGGAATTTTGGACGAAAAGACATCTCTAAGCTTCCCGAACGCTGCCCAGCCGAGTTGGATTCGGCGGTTGATCTCTTTCTCGAAATTGGACCTACCTAGCTGGACTGTGTGTCCCAGGTATATATACTCGTCTACAATTTCGAGTGCAGAGTTCTCCACGATTACTGGGTGGAGCGGAGCATGAGCATTAGACATGATTTTCGTCTTGCTCATGTTCATTTTAAGGCCCACCTGTTGAGAAACCCTGCTGAGGTCATTGAGCATTGTATTGAGGTCTCCCAGAGTCTCTGCCATAATGACTATGTCATCGGCAAATCGAAGGTGAGTGATGTACTCGCCGTTTATGTTGATGCCAAGTCCGTTCCAATCCAGAAGCTTAAAGACGTCCTCCAACGCAGCGGTAAAGAGCTTCGGGGAGATTACGTCTCCCTGCCGCACTCCACGCTGCAATTGGATTGGCCTTGTAGTCTGGTCCTGTATACGTACTGACATAGTGGCGTTTTCGTACAAACACTTCAACACTTGAATGTACCGGTAGTCAATACGGCATCTCTGCAGCGACCTCAATACAGCCCAGGTTTCCACCGAATCGAAGGCTTTCTCATAGTCCACAAACGCTAAGCAAAGTGGCCTGTTATACTCTTCCGTCTTCTGTATAACCTGCCGCAGCGTATGAATGTGGTCTATGGTGCTAAAGCCTTTTCGGCTTCTCGTCGGTCCTCAAAGTGCGTGCGTTGTATGTCGCCAGGTCCAGTCGTCGGGGTTGGCAGCGGAATCCCATCCGGAGATTCTTAGCACCCCCTGCCCCGCCATTACCACGACCGCTGCCAGGGTCGGGAATGACGGGGCCGCCGGGAACTAGGGGCCTTGGCCTTGTGTTGTGCACCATACAAGGTTTTGCCCGTAATGACCGCGCTGGGCAGGCGTGTTGGTCATCGCAGGGCTAGACTGATCGCACCGGTGTCGCTGCTGCCCGACACCGGCCTGTGTCATTTGTTCAGTCTAGCCAGTGCGAAATGGTTATACCGCCATTTGTCGGTCGTCAGAGCCTCGTTAGTAGACCAGCAGGAGGCACCACGGCACGGCACCACTAGTTTTTTTCGTCCGGGATTAATCCATGTCCTCCGCAAAACCCAACTGATAGATAGATAGATACATCATTTATTCACAAAAATGCAGGTACAATATGTGATGTAATATGGAAAATCGAGCCTTATACATTTTACCAGGAATTGTGTGAATATCATACAATGTAATATGAAACAAAATGTCAGCATCAAAAGTTAATAAGTTTAAATGTAATGTGTCTAGCGAAATAAATAAATGATATTATTATTAGCGTCTCAAATGCCCCTATTCCGCCATTTTCCGCGGCGCTGACTCACGGCGGCATAATTTCCTGTGCGAGGGCGGTAACTACGTTTTTCCTGCATAGTAATGTGAATAAAAATTGACATATTTATGAGGCTGTTGTAAGGATTTTGCTTTTGTTTTTTTAGGGTTCCGCACTAGAGTTGCCAGATTTTTTTTCAGCCTATAAGGGACAAATGGTTAAATGGGCAAAAAATACGGGATTTCAATTTTTTACCCGGGACAAATTAAAAAAAAAATAATTTAACGTAATTTTTATTTTTAATATTTTTCCGAGGATCGAGTTAGCTTTAACATATTTTTATTCAACATATTTGTAAAAATCAATACAATAATTATAATCGTAATTAAAAACGGTGATCAACTCGCTATTTTACGAACGTTGCGTGTGTGAATACTTGGATAGATTTCATAATGAAAAATGAAGTACGGTTCAAATACGGGACAGAGTCAGTCCCGCCGGGACATTTTAAACTATGCCTTAAATACGGGATGTCCCGGGAAATACGGGACGTCTGGCAACGCTATTCCGCACCCAAGGATGCCAACGGGACACTACTACTAAATCTGCGCTGTCCGTACGTCGATCCGTCCGTCTGTCACCAGGCTGTATCTCATGAACCGTAATAGTTAGATATTTGAAATTTTCACAGAATGTATCTATTGCTGCTAAAACAACAAATAATAAAAAATGGGGCCCCTATATACAACACATGTACAAAGGGACCCTTTATTAAGCCTCCTGGGTAAAAATATGCCAAAGATGCCTCACTGCGATACCTCGCGGTCGCGGTTTAGCTCGCTACCTCGATGTCACCTCCATGTAAAACAAATGTATGCAAACAGACGAGCACGAACATGTGGAAGGATACCTCAGAGCGATACATCGCGGTACAGTGAGGCATCTTTGGCATGTTTTTACCCTTAGCTTAGCTTTCGCTATCCATCCATCTGTCCGTTTGTCGGAGAGCTGCATCTCTTAAATCTTAATAGGTAGATACTTGAAATTTTCACAGAATGTGTGTTTCTATTAGCGCTACAGGTTTTATTTTTTACAAGCTTATAGCTGAGGACCTGGAGAGTGACATAGGCTATACCTAAAAACAAATAAAAAAAAGATAAAATTAAACTTAAAATTAAAGACAAACACTCTTCAAACAAAATATAAACTATTTTTTTTATGAAAGTGATAACTTACACTAAAAGGAAATATCCGAATAAATTTCTAAATATGTACGTATCAAATTTTTTAATATGTATTAAAAAATTTAAATGAGCTTAATAATAGTACAATAGTACGGAACCCTACGTGTACGGGTCCGACTCGCACATAGCTGGTTTTATACAAAGTTTTTTGTGCGTATAGTCCTCTAGCTACTCGTATCCTAGGAATAAACAAGCTTATTTTGCTATGATCCGCTGGACCAGATATATCTGTATGGTACTTATGACTTGGAGCATGCACTTTGATGTGCCGCCTGCCCTCCCTATACTTCACATGCAAGTAAATAGGATTAAAATAAACAAGTTGACCTCAATACATTTTAGGTAGGTAACTAGTACGTTTGCTTGAGGAATCAATTGAATCTACCACTGGTTCGGAATGCCGTTCCAACCGAGAAGAACCAGCAAGAAACTCGGCGGTTGCTCTTTAAAAATAAAATAATCTACTATATAAAAATAAGTCGGGTTTTCCTTCCTGACGCTATAACTCCAGAACGCACGAACCGATTTCCACGGTTTTGCATTCGTTGGAAAGGTCTCGGGCTCCGTGAGGTTTATAGCAAAGAAAATTCAGGAAAAATTTCAACAATTTAAGAACGCGGACGAAGTCGCGGGCGTCCGCTAGTTAGTAATTAAAATATTATGTCGTGTACAATTTACGGGTTAATTATGCTCATGTCTAAGAATATTGTATTATTAATCTAAGGCTCATGTATTGCTAGAGAGAGTTATATCCACGCTTTTTTATTATCATTTATGTCATCTGCAATCTATACTATACTATATTATCTATGCTAATATTATAAAGCTGAAGAGTTTGTTTGTTTGAACGCGCTAATCTCAGGAACTACTGGTTCGAATTGAAAAATTCTTTTTATGTTGGATAGTCCATTTATCGAGGAAGGCTTTAAGCTATATAACATCACGCTGCAACCAATAGGAGCGAAGCATCAGTGAAAAAAGGTGCAAAAACGGGAAAAATTATCCATATTTAAAAAATATTCTTTGAAAAACTTCTTAATCGCGATCATAATAACAGAAATTGACGCGGACGAAGTCGCGGGCAACAACAAGTTGTATAATAAATGCCTTCTTTATAAGAATACTCTAATAGATGAGTTAGTGCTTGTCATAATCCTTTCCGAATCTAAAACCTCAGCGTCCTATAATTGAGATACCTACTTAAGTTTTTGACGACCAAGGTAATCTGGGTCTGTAAAAAAGGATTTAATATCAAGCAAGCTTAAGTTAAACGTATAAAATCTCAGCCATGTTGGCAGATAAAAAAATCGTCCATTACAATTCGGCTCTCAAATCGTATTCAGTTCGCCTTTAGGCCCCCCTCAGACGGGCGACTTTACTGACAACGTTAATTTTAAGGGTTCAGTACAAAAAGGATGCCAACGGACGTTACTAAGCCTTAGCTGTTCGTCCGTCTTTCAGACGGCTGTTTTTCATGAACTGTAATAGGTAGATACTTGAAATTTTCACAAAATGTGCAGATATTTCTTTTTATTTTTTGCATGAGCATAGTTGGGGACCTGGAGAGTGATAAATGCTACATTGTATTCAGGAAAATGAATAAGGTTCCGTGGGATTTCACATACTAAATCTACGCTGATGAAGGCACGGGCCTTGGCTTGTTAATTTATTAAAATAATTAGTAACAATCTTCAGAATTTTCAAAAATCCTTTAGGAAAGGATTTTTGAAAATTCAGCCCCTAAAAAGGTAAAATACGGGTTTGATAAATCGAACTCAAAGCGAGCGAAGCCGTGGGCAAAACCTTGTCTATCTAAATATATAAAAGGAAAAAGTGACTGACTGATCTATCAACGCACAGCTCAACTCACTGGACAGATTGGGCTGTTTGGTATACAAATAGCTTTCATGACGTTATCATGCGCTAAGAAAGGATTTTTGAAATACAACCCCTAATTTAACGGCATTCCGAACCAGTGGTAGATTCATTCGACGATTCAAAAGCACTTTGTAAAAGTTTATTTGAATAAAAAATTATTCTATTCTATTCCTAAGGAGGTAAAATAGGGGTTCGAAAAATCGAACTTAACGTGAACAAAATTACGGGTAAAAGCTTGTTGCAATGTAAAAAGTAAAAACGCAAGTGTGCCACCGCCCTATCGCGAAGAAGACATAAAATCACGACTGTAGACTTTTATATAGACCAATCGCAATTTAAATATAAATCTATTGGAGTGCCGCTGGCTCCGGAATTACGGAACTGATATGGGTTTATTTAAGCCTTATTAAACGATACTCAGGAATTCCGGCTCCAGTTGCGCTGGAACTTTTTCCTTAGCTCTAACTTATACTGAGAAATGTGATGCGATAACTGAATAATTTAGCTCCTTGAGCTTTAGAGTTTGTTATTCGATGAATATTTTTTTTAAGCCCTCTACGGCAAAGCTAAAAGGAAGGATTATGATTTTAGTAACAAACTTACACACACACACACACACACCACACATACACGCATACTCATTTAGAAACTTTCGCCTTTATAATATTACTAGTTGATGCCCGCGACTTCGTTCGCGTGGATTTGGGTTGTTTATTTCCGCAGGAACTCTCTTATTTGCCGGAGTAAAAAGTAGTCTACGTCCTATTCCAGACTATAATCTATCTCTGTGGCAAATTTCAGCCAAATCGGTTCAGTCGTTGCGACGTGATTGAGTAACAAACATCCAAACATCCACACTTTCACAATTATAATATTATAATATATAATATATAATATATGTATAAGTAGGAAGTAGGATAAACTATGTATATAGTGTTTCCACAATGAAGTTTCAAAAATGCATACCTAAATGGGCAGACAGAAAATAGACCCATTCCCGTTGGTGGCACCCGTTCACGAGCATGACGCATGATCCAGCCGTTGCTTCGCTCAACCATATTTGAGGGAACGTAGTATGATATATTATGTTAAATCAATTAATACCGATGTCGCCATGTGGCTCTACTACCCTCGACAAACTCGAAATCACCTCGCACTACAGATTAAGACACCGCAACGCAAAGGGTCCCCACGAAACTACACACTAACTACACATGAACTACACAAACACACATACCTATCCGGGTGAACATCGAAACTTCCCTGTAAATATGGTTAAGCCATTTGGTGGGGGCTTAAAACTGAAATTAGTGACACGCATGGGGTACACCGGGTGCAAGAAGAATAAAAATAAATAAAAAACAAATATTTATTTATTATTTATTTTTATTTTATTCAATGACAAGATAGTCCTTGACTGCAATGTCACCTGATGGTAAGTGACGATGCAGTCTAAGATCGTAGCGGGCTAACTTGGAAGGGGTATGGCAGTGTACTCATACCCCTAATCGGTTTCTACATGCCATCGTGCCGGAATGCTAAATCGCTTGGTGGCACGTCTTATTTATTTATTTATTTAGCCGAATTTGGTATGACATAACATTAATTGAGCAACTAGCTTTTGCTCGGACTTCATCCGTATGGAGTTAGTTTCAAGAATTCCGCGGGACTGGTTGTCTTTCAGAATAGAAAAAGCGTATGTCACTCTTCAGGTGAAAAAAATCACATCAATCCGTAACCTCGTCATGGCGTGAAGGAAAAACCAGCGTATCATCAAGAAACACCCATTAACTTCTGGCTAAAGGCTGACAATAATTTCTTTAATAAAACCTTTGTCTTGTGGAAGACTTCAGCCTTACTTACTAAGTTACCAAGTGATTTTGTGATCTGAGACGATATCGCGAAGATGGATTAAGGACTGATTGATATTAAACACAATTCAAATCACGGGATGGTTTGGGCTTAGAATTAGACATGCAAATACCTATTATGACGTAGGTATCCGTGAAACAGGCCCTCTGGACTCGTTGCAGGAGCCCTACACCTCGGATTTCACGGCCCTGTATCAGCGAGGCTACGGCAACCTTCTGCATGATTACGCCAACTTTTAAATTCAACCCCTAAGGGGCTAAAATAGGGGTTTGAAAAATTGAACTTAATGTGAGTGAAGCCAGGAGCAAAAGCTGATATTGTATACGCGAATGCACAAACAACACAGGACGGTTTTCAAGTGTAACCCGAGCGTTGCTATGACAAAAGCTAGTCAAGAGCTAGGCTCTGACTCAGCTCAGACTTAAGATAGAGGTTAAAACCACAAATCTGCACTGACATAAATCTGTTTCGTTATAACTCTGTCTTGGGTCTGAGCTAATTGAGAGTGCGGTTTCTAGATTTCAGCCTAAGTGTGTCACCACCTTTACACCCTGACCCATAGAGCGTCTCTATAGAGGGCTTACAGCGACTAAATACGATACCGCCTCACAAATATATGGAAATTATTCTCAACACACGCAGTTTGCGTTTGATCCGGGATTAGGCGGGATTACGATCGCTTGATAAATACTGCCTTCGCTGCCGATATGGATAATTCTAGAAATATTTTGAACTAGAGGATCAGGTTTTTTAATTTCCACGGGAACGCTTTATTTTTCCGGTATAATGTGGATTGGGAAATAATAAAAAATCGGGTCGCAGAATTTTTTTTTTGGACACAAAACCTAATTTCTAATTTTATAACTTAGCCACTGAATCGTGACGTCATGTTGCAATAGCGCTCTCTTTTTCTAATAGGAAACTTAAAAGCTCTATATTTTCGGGACTAGTTAAGATATTAAAAAAATAAAAATAACATTGTGTTATAATATTAAAAACCTTTATTTTAAGTATATAAAAAGAATTTCGTCAAATAACCAATTAATTCCGTCTCTAGAATGTTTTCACCAGCTATAACGCATTACATACCCAGCGAAGTACCAGGTATATTAAAAAGAATGTTTTACGACTATATTAAAAAGGGTAGGTACAAAAAAAGAACCATTTACAGAACAAACAAAATAAGCGGCAAATATCTCCGGAGCACAATAACACCTCGTTCAGCGCGCCCCAGGTGTGCACTTGCAGTGATTTTTGTTAATATTTTATTAATTTTCGAGTATTTCGACGATTTAACGCGAAATAAATAAAAATCTCCAAAATATTGATTGAGAGCGCAGTGACACTTTATAATAATACTAATATTATAAAGGCGATTGTTTGTAGGCATAGGCTACATTTTAACTCGGAAAATCAGAGTTCCCGAGGCAATTAAAAAAAAGACGTGTGGCACTCGGGGACTGCCGCGGTAAAGCTATTGCATAGCATTTTTTATCAACGCCATCTAGCGGTGAGAGGAGTCCCGTGTCAGGTTATTTTCGTTACGGAATTTCTAGATTCGGTCTCCACGCTCAAGGCCCGCGATAGAAGCTATGCAATAGCTTAAAACTTAATCCGCGCGGACGAAATCATCAACTATAGTAGCGCATAACATACACAGCGAAGTTATACGACTATATTAAAAAGAGTACAAAAAGAGAAGCATTTACAGAACAAACAAACAAGCGGCAAATATCTCCGGAGCACAATAACACCTCGTTCAGCGCGCCCCAGGTGTGCACTTGCAGTGATTTGTTACGTTGCATGCGGCATGCAATTTTGTGAAGTTTCGCGCTCTTGCCACCTCACTAGACTTCCCCGGCGAACTTCGTGTAAATATTGTATTGTTTGCGATACGAACTTGTCTGACGAACTTTTGTAAACTTTTGCGCTCTTCTAACCTAAAAGCACTTTTCTATTTCATAAAAATAATATGAAATTTAAGTACATATGTATACTTACTTCTATGTATGCATGTTTTTTACTTTGATCTTCTTCTTTTTACTTCTTAGGGGGAGGGGGCCCGGAGCTCTATTCTCTGAACGTTTTTTAATTCCCGCGGAAACTCTTTCATATTTCGGGATATAAAGTAGTAGTATGTGTATTAATCATACAACATATAAAACTTTCGCCTTTCAAAATATATTAGTGTGATTAGGATATTGCAATTCCATGCAACAAACAATGAATATTATACAAGCATAATGTACCTATAATATGGAATATTATGAGCATAATGTATAATCGAACACTTTATCTTCATTTATGTTTTACAGCTCTAAAGAACATTAGGGTTCTTTAGTGTAAGCACAATATATAGAAAAATAAAAAATAAAAAAAGACGTGTGGCACTCGGGGACTGCCGCGGTAAAGCTATTGCATAGCATTTTTTATCAACGCTATCTAGCGGTGAGCCGCTAGATGACGTTGATAAAAAATGCGCCATCTAGCGGCTCACCGTAGAGGAGTCCCGTGTCAGGTTATTTTCTTTACGGAATTTCTGGATTCGGTCTCCACGCTGGCCCGCGATAGAAGCTATTCAATAGCTTAAAAAAAGTTTAAAAAAAATATCGGTAGGATCTATCAAGACTGAACGCACTTTAGTTCGAAAAAAAACCAGAGCAATTTTCTATCTCAACTTTAAGTTTTTCCAATGCTTTTCTCTGCTTAAAAAGAAATCTGTCGAACGAAAAAAGAACATAAGCGTGTGTTTATATTTCCAACACAATAACAACTCTTGATCAAAACACCCGGTGTCCCAGGTGCCTCGTTTGCTGTGATTTGTAATATCAGTGTTGTCGGTCGCGAATCGCGATTTTCTGTTCCTCTGAACCTGCACACGCCTGCACTCTCGCGCGAAATCTACGTGTTTATTGTGCTACGAAAGTTTACATTTGCGAAGCTTTTGCAAGCCACTTACCTGTGTTGATTGTATTATTGCTATATTTATGGCTTGCACGCTTGATAAAGTCTGTAAAAATTTCTTTCGCTAAGTACACCTAATGGTTGCTTGGCAGAGATTGCTCTGTAGCAATAAGGCCGCCTTTGCATGCGTAGTTTTAAGTTGTATTAATTTTTGTTTCTTTCTTGTGTGTAATAAAGTTTTTATCTATCTATCTATGATTTTGGGATACATTATATTACTAGCTGATGCCCGCGACTTCGACCGCGTGGATTTGGTTTTCCGGGATCAAAAGTAGCCTATGTCACTCTCCAGGTCCTCAACTAGGACCCATGCAAAAAATCACGTCGATCCGTAGCTCTGTTGCAGCGTTATTGAAGGACAAACCAACAAAACAACAAACCCACAAACAAACACACTTTCGCATTTATAATATTAGTAACGAAGTGAACAAAGTACCTAACGATATAATATTATATTGGATTTGTCCGGTGGGAGGCTTTGGCCGTGGCTAGTTACCACCCTACCGTCAAAGACGTGCCGCCAAGCGATTTAGCGTTCCGGCAAGATGGCGTGTAGAAACTGATTAGGGCTATGGGCTGAATCTACACTGCCATACCCCTTCCAAGTTAGCCCGCTATCATCTTAGACCGCATCGTCACTTATCATGAGGTAAGATCGCAGTCAAGGACTAGGTACCTTGACATCGAATAAAAAAATACGAAATAGCTTAGAAAATGTCATAACTAGACAGGCAAAAATAAAAAGTTTGTTTTTGTAATATAGATATACGTACAGTGTAGGTACAAAAATCATTTTTGTATATAGATAGGTTCTCTACCACAGAAAATAAACAAACAATCGGTAATGTTTTTAAACATAAAAGTCATTCATTTATAACTGCATCGATCGAAGAATCGCATCGAACGATGTTTACAATACAAGACTACTCCATATTTGGGAGCCTGTCGCATAAGTTGTAAGAACCAACAACCTTACCCCTATAAACCTTATCGTTAATACAAATAAAGGCTATATTAACTCCTTAGGAAGCCTTTGAAGAACGCTTTCTTATTATAACTGGATTATATTTAATAAAACAAGCAAGGCAGGATTACCAATATCTTCTATCTTATTCTTACGCCACGCGACGTTATACCTGTCTCCTTTTGACGTGTTCAGTTTTGTATACCGCCTCTCTATCATTCGGCACGCTTATATATCTGTCCCTTTCACTCTAGGTTAACGTTCGACACATCCGTTGTGGACTGGTTTCGGAGATAAGTGACAGGTGCAAAAGTCGGCTGACCGAGGTACATTCTTTTGACCAGTTTTCTTTTTTAAAGATGGCGGTTTGGGTGCCAGATGGCAAAGTTTGAATATCGAAGGCGTGCGAATATGCCTTTTCGTCTTTCGATTCGCTGTAATCGATTGATTCAATGTTATTTTTCAGTCATTCATTTTTTTCCTCCAACTTTTTACATTAATTTTATAGTTTATTTTTTATTTATTTAATTTGTCATTAGATATGATATTACCTATCTATAATAATAAATGGTCCTAATTAAGTCTTTATTCACGTGATTTCGTCAATGGCTTTTCAGGAAAATTCGAAAACTCCGTGATCCAACCCATTAGGATACATCTTATTAGATGGAGAGACGAAGTGTCAAGAGAGTCACAGGAAGTCGCTGGACACAAGCGGTGCAAGAGGGTTTTCTGTGGTGATCATTTTGAGATACCCGCTGTACTTTGGTAAAGAAAAGTATAAAAATATATAAGAGGCAAAGGTGACTGCCTAACTGACTGATCTATGAACGCACATCTCAAACCACTAGACAGATCGGACTGTTTTGCATACAGATAGCTTTTATTACGTAGGCTAGGTAAGAAAGGATTTTAAAAAATTCAACCACTAAGGGGATAAAATTGGGGTTTAAAAAAAAAGCTGCGGGAAAAAGCTAGTAGGTACAGTTCTTTAATTTCACGAGGGCTCATGGCTCATGGTTGTGTGTGTGTCGTATCTGTATAAGTGTGAGCGAGAACTTGCTCGCGCCTGACCGCTCCCACCTAGGCTCCTGACAGGCACGCACACTTACGCAATGTGCATGTACACGACGTAACCACAAGTAAAGCGCCCGTAACTTCGCAAGATAAACGTAGGTACATACTATAATATAAAAAAAGACGTGTGGCACTCGGGGACTGCCGCGGTAAAGCTATTGCATAGCATTTTTTATCAACGCCATCTAGCGGCTCACCGTAGAGGAGTCCCGTGTCAGGTTATTTTCGTTACGGAATTTCTGGATTCGGTCTCCACGCTGGCCCGCGATAGAACCTATGCAATAGTTTCATAATTATGTGACTTAAGCATATTTAAATTACATAGTAGGTCAAGAATTCGATTTTTGATTCTCCCGACTACACGCAGAATTAAAAGCTGTTTGTCACATATAGGTACCTACATTGTTTGTGTCAAATAACGGATAACACCCGGCGTATAATGTTAGTCAAATCGCATACAAATATAATATGTATTTCAAAAGTTATAAGGTACAATTTCGTTTGAGCACAGCGTGTGTAAAGATGGGATTACACCGCGAAATAAATTGCAACATCAAAAATTACATTTTTTTTTGCTTCTTTATACACAAGAACGCGATACTTTACGTAAGTAGTATTTCTTGAGGATTGGTAATTTTTTAGTGTGCCAAGATGCGAACGTGATTGTTGAGTTTTTTGTCGCGTTGTTTTTCTTGTAACATCGCCACAACATTTAGCTAACGTGACAAAAAATTACGACAACGTTGTACAAACGAAATTTTACTTTGAAATTACTTATTTGTGTATAATGAAGTACTTGTAGGTGGATGAGTGATTACGATCTCTCTCAGATACTACGTAAGCACTATGGAGGTAGGGGAGTCTAGATGATGATTACGTCATCGGTAGTTATTTACTTTTTTACACGAATGGCAACCCTCACATTGTCTATGCTTGAAAACGAAACGCATTTTCGGGGATTCCCGCAAATAATGATAAAAATAAATTATAACATTACAATTATAATATAAAAAAAACTTTGCTTACTTTTGCTGACAAGGGAGATGGGGGGTAAATAATTGTAATAAATCTGCTTACGTAATATTTGAACGGCCCCAAACGAAACGTTGTAGAAGTATGTCCAGGGGAGTTCGGCACTGAAGCTGGAGTACAGGGCTACCTAGTTTAGCTTCAGAAGCTACATTTATGAGTTAATTAAACCTTAAATTAAAGGGATGCCCCGCCCTTATAAAATTGTATTAAAACGGTTCGAACCTGCGACCTTTCAGTTTTCAGGCTGCACCTTTAACCGTTGGGCTATTGAGGCTTTAAATACATATTCGTGAACGGGTGCCACCAACGGGAATGGGTCTACTTTCTGTCTGCCCGTCTTAACATGTATTGGATTGTATGTAGGTATGCATTTTTGAAACTTCATTGTGGAAACACTGTATACATAGCATAGTTTTGTTACCTATTGTAAAAATTTTTTTTGAAAAGAGCAACCGCCGAGTTTATTGCTGGCTCTTCTCGGCAGGAGGGGCATTCCGAACCAGTGGTAGATTCATCGACGATTCAAAAGCACTTGTAAAAGTTTATTGAATGAAAAATATTTATATTCTACTCTATTCTAATTTCAAAGCGCGTACAACGGTGTACACCTATCCTTATAGATTGTGCGCAATACATTGAAGTTAAAGATACGCTATTATGCTGGAAAGTAGGATGTGAAAATAGTACAGGGCATTAATGCAAGCCTACTATTATCTATTCTAGTATCTAGTACAAAAAACGTGTATTTCTTTCACATTATTTGAAGTTAGTACAGTATTTTAGAGCCTCAATAGCCCAACGGTTAAAGGTGCGACTGAAAACTGAAGGGTCGCAGGTTCAAACCCCACGCGTTGCACTATTGTTGTACCCACTCCTAGCACAAGCTTCCCACTTATTTGGAGGGGATAGAAGGATATTAGTCAACTTTAGTTTGGCTAATATTCTTTAAAAAAAAAAGTACATTGTACATACATACAAGATTGCCAGCTGGATGGTATTTAGGTATAGTGTGGTACAAGCTCTATAAAAATTTATATTATGATACTTACTTTCATCTGAATATATAAAAGGAAAATATGACTGAATGGCTGGCTGACTGACTGACTGATCTATCAACGCACAGTTCAAATCAATGGATAGATCGGACTGTTCGACATACAGATAGTTAGTTATTATGACAAAGCCATCCGCTTAGGAAGGATTTTTTAAAAGTCGACCCCTAAAGGGATAAAATCGAAGTTTAAAAAATCGAACTTAACGTGAGCGAAACCGCGGGAAAAAGCTCGTTTATTCAGAACCATTCAGGATAAACCAGCATTTTATATAGAAATCATTAAAAATCTAGATCGTTTCAAATCTTCCCAATAATGGGTCCAGACTGTTTAAGTCAATGTTATTTAACAGAATTCTAGACTTGTTTTTTCCTTTTCAAGTTTTATTTAAAATTAAATTTTTACGCAGTCGGGTTTTTGATTTTTAATTTAATATTTTATTACAGAAATATGTCTTTTAATTTGCAATTTGCTTCCACTGGCTAGGTATAATTATTATTAAAAATCTAGCTTTCTTTTGAGCTCTACGTTTCAAGAGGACTAATACTAAGACTAAGGTTAGACAAATTACTGGGTTTTAGACAAATTATCATGTCAGGTTATACTTGACTGTGACCAGTATCCACTACTACTACATTACGCACTGTTATTATTATGCATAGATTAAGGTAAAATATAGATAGAAATTGGGCCAACGAAGTTGGTCCGGGAAGCCAGTTTTATCGTTTTACTTGCTCATGCCCGCGTCTGCATCCGCTTGGAGTTAATTTTTTAAAAATTCCGGGGTAACTTTCTATTTTTTTTGGAATAAAATGTCAACTCACCAGGTCCTTTCTAACGTAGGCAAAAAATCATGACAATCCGTTGCTTTGTTGCTGTATGATTGATGGACAAAGCAACAAACAAACACCATTACGCAAGTACAATATTACTCGTAAGTCCTTAAGGATTGATGTTCACTTATAGTAGGTAACAATTTAAGTTTTTATTCAAAAAACAGTCAAAAGCATTTAACTATGCCTAGCCTAATTTTATGGAAGTAAATTAATGTAATCTAAAATGAGGATGAAGATTGTTTGTCAACTTCTTTTCATAATAATAATAATATGTTCCTATGGGTATATGGTGTCGTACCGGAACGTAGCATTGCTTGGTGAGACGACTTATTTTGAACCTGATTTAAATACAGTTGAACGTTATAAAATGATTAGCTTGCGTGTTCAACAGACTTCTTATTATGAATTCAAGTAAGGTAAGTAAGTCATTTCAACTGGCTTCATATTTCCAATAAGTCTTTACACTCCATCTACCTTTTTTTTATTTTCTTTGTGAGTAGGTACGGTACTTAGCTTATTACTTACTTATAAGTTGTTTAGTAATAACGTGGTGTGAAGAAACCTGTCCTAAAAGATGATCTGACGGTTTCTTTGGGGGCGTGAGATTGCATCTTACGTTCAAGGAAGATGGAGTGAGTACCTAATGAACAAGTAGTGGTTTCTTTTCCTAGTTATTATCATAAACTGCCTCATTGGCCACTCCTAACACAAGTTTTCACTTATTTGGATGGGAGAGGAGAACATCAGTCAAGTTCAGCTTGGCTGATATTCTTTTATAAAAAAAAAAAAAAAACAAAAAAAAAAAAACAAAAAAAAAATGGTCTAGTGGTTAGCAAGTTCAACAGCAGATGACGAGGTCCCGGGTTCGATTCCTAGGTCGGGCCAAAAAATGTAATGGGTTTTTCTGTCAAGAAATTCTCAGTACTAGCCCGGAGTTATGAAGTCGGCGGTGAGTCACCCCCGTGCCTCGGAGAGCACGTAAAGCCATCGGTCCTGCGCCTGATCTATTTCCGGTTGTGTCGGAGTATGAGAGTGAGGGAATAAAGAGTGCACCTGTGTTTGCGCACACACTTGTGAACTATAATATCTCCCGCGCAGATGGCTATTCTCTGTGAAGATTGGCCGCCGTGACCGAATTCGGTCGGGAGGACATTATTATTATCTACTAGATGATGCCCGCGACTTCGTCCGTGTGGATCAAAGTTTTTCAATTCCCATGGGAACTCTGTAATTTTCTGGGATAAAATGTAGCCTATGTTTTAATCCTGGATATGAGCTATCTCCATTCCCAGTCAAATAGGTTCATTCGTTGTGGCGTGAAGGAGTAACAAACATACACACACACACACACACACACATACCAACTTTCGGCTTTATAATATTAGTGTGAAATGTGATAGTGTGAAGTGTGATAGTGTGATACATAACTAGCTTTTGGCGACGAGTTCGCCCGCATAGAGCCAGACAGCAGAGCAGTTTTGCAGCAAATTGTATTGCCTAGTATTTAATTCTTGTCTTGCAAATTGCAAAATTGCAAAAAAATCTACCTGCAGCCGATAGCGGCGCATTAGTGGCATTGCGCATTCAGCGTCACACCTCTTAATTGAAGTATAAAAGAAGTCCTACACGTAAACACGGCATTATTATGGCAATTTCGGTCCATGGGAACCCGATGGCGAGCAATTCTCCGAGTAACTGGCGACACGCCGCGCAAACCGATCGACACTGCAGTGCAAAGTCGCGCCCACACTGGCGACGTGCAATTTTCCATTCATTCAATCATTCATTTTATTAAATAATAGCTTTTACCCGCGGCTTTCGATTTTTCAAACCCCAATTTCATCCCTTTAGGGGTTGTATTTTAAAAATCCTTTCTTAGCGAATGCCTACCTCATTATAGTTATCCGTATGCTAACTTTAGCCCGATCCGTCCAGTGGTTTGAGCTGTGTATTAATAGATCAGCCAGTCAGTCAGTCACCTTTTCCTTTTGTGTATTTATGAAGTATAAAAGAAAATTCCCGTGGGAACTCTTTCATTTTCCGTGAACATTGCCACATATGCCGCGCGCCTCGATCTTTCTAATTCCACGATTTAAATGAATTGGGAATAACAATTTTTAGCGGGACATTATACTTACCTACTTATATTGTGTGTTATTGTAAACAGTATGTAATTTTTTTTTAATTTGGCTTTATATATTGACTAATTTAGAATAGAATAGAATAGAAATATCTTTATTGGTACCAATAAACACATAATGTACAAAATAAATCCAAATTTAAAAACACAGCTATGATAGGTATTAAATATCGTTACTGTGTACAGCAGCTACAAAAATGTGAGTCACTCAGCTTGTGTTGGGGCTCCTAGCCCCACAGACTTAAAACTGGCGAAGCCGCGCCGCCAAGTTTCAAAGCTGTGGGTACCAGGTGTCCCAAAACTGATTTTCAGTGACCGCCTTTAAATTTTAATTTGGCCTTTTTAATTTTTATAAAAGTATTTTTTTACATTCGCAGCATTCGCAGGTGTGGCCGCGTCTTAACAGCTTGGAACCTTTCCATTCATTTATTTTATTCATGAAGTACCAGGAAACCTGCGATCGGGATATTTGGCGAAAGATAAAGTGGGAAAAAAGACATTGCAATATTTTCATGTAGCTTATTGTACCTACCGCCAGCAAAATTGTTGAGTTGTTGTACGAAAACAAACTTACAGAATTCTTCTCACGTCTAGAATCTTCCACTGACAACCAGCTTTGGCGTTATCTAAAAATGACTGACTGTCTGATCAGGCTAGATTTTGACATACAAATAGTTACTATGACGTAAGCGTGCTCTAAGAAAGGATTTTTGAAAATTCAACCGCTAAGAGGATAAAATAGGGGTTCGAAAAATCGAACTTAAGTGAGCGAAGCTGCGGGTCGAAGCTAGTAAAATAAATGAATCCTAAATCCGTACATAGTCACGCAATAAAATATCAATAAAAAGACGTGTGGCATTCGGGGACTGCTGCGGTAAAGCTATTGCATAGCATTTTTTATCAACGCCATCTAGCGGTGAGAGGAGTCCCGTGTCAGGTTATTTTCGTTACGGAATTTCTGGATTCGGTCTCCACGCTCAAGGCCCGCGATAGAAGCTATGCAATAGCTTAATAAGTTCATATTCCGCTGCAATAAAACTCTGCTCCGTCTGAACCGGGTTTCAATATGAAACCTGTTGTATTTACATAAACAGATTTGTACTAGTAGCCAGTTATACCTACATCGGCTTTGCAGTTTAGACGTAGTTTTCACATAAACTTAAAGCTCTAATGCGGTTAGTTTCCTACTTACTCGCTTCGGCTTTACTTATGCATTTTCAATTTTGAAAAGCGAGATTTATAGATAAGGAACGGAGCAAGGGATCGACTTGATTTTTGGCATGGCTATAGTTGAGGATGAAATGAAATGAAATGAAACGAATTGTACACCACATAAATACAGAAACATACATACAGAAACATAAGAATTGATAACCTCCTCCTTTTTGGAAGTCGGTTAAAAACTTAAAACAAATGAGAGCACAAATGGCGGCCTTATTGCTAAGAAGCGATTTCTTCCAGGCAACCATGATGTAAGGTGGATATGATGACAGGATAGAAATCCGGAATTGAGGATCTGAGTATCGATTCACTAAAAATTATTGCATCAGTGTAACGATCGCAAACTTTGGCAGCCCCTGCTTTAGCGTTAGAAATCTTAGAAAATGATCATGGAAAGAGAATAGATTCCTATCTATTCTTCATGGAAAGAGAATAGATTGTCATCTATTCTCTTTCCATGATCGTTTTCTAAGATAGTTAATTTAGTTGTTTTAATTTGTTAGGACACGTTTATAATATGGCTAGGGCGGCTGAACAGAAGAATTGGTGGCACTGTACATCAAAAATCATGTCATCTTGTCATCAGCAGATACGTGCGCCTTATCACTGTTGCCCCTGCTTTAGTGTTAGCTATCTTAGTAAACGATCATGGAAAAAGAATAGATAGGACACGTTTTCAAAATGGCTAGGGCGGCTGAACAAATAAGTTGGTGGTGACACTGTACATCAAAAATAATTTCATCTTGTCATCAAACAGATGCGTGCGCTTTATCACTGTTGCTTTTGCTTTAGCGTTAGCTATTTTAGAAAACAACAAATTCCTGAATAGCCGGCAACGCATTGGTGGCAGAAATCACTTAACATCAGTGCTCGTTTGCTCGCTAAAACATTTAAAAAAACGATAATGGAAAGAGAATATACGTAGATAGGATATTTGTAATATGGCTAGGGCGGCTGAACAAATAAGTTGCTGGTGGCACTATACATCAAAAATCATGTCATCTTGTCATCAACAGATGCGTGCGCCTTATCACTGTTGCAGCGGCTGCGGTTGATCTCGATTCTCGATGCATCGCCATTCGCCAGTCGCGTATCAACTCGATGTCACGGCAGCCGTACATCGCGTCGACGTTTCGCGCGCTTTCGTGTTTTGTTCGGTTGTTGTTTTATTATATTGACACATTTCGAAATTGGAATTGAACTAATACTGTTGTTGTTGTGTGTTGGAAACTTTTGTTGTTGTTTTTGGATTGCGATTTGTTTTCGGGTATGTTTGAAATGTTTATTTTGAATGTTGTTTTGTTTTGTTTTCTATTGATAATTAGTTTTTTTTTAAGAGATGAAGATGGTGATGAATGATGATCGATCATTATTCATCATCATTTTCGAGTTTTCGCCTGCTTTTTAAACCGAACTTCTAAACTTTTACTGAACTTTCCCTCCCGAATAGATTTCTTGTGGAAAATTAAACTAATTTAAGTAGAAGGTAAACACAAATGTTAAACTTATAACCCCTTTTTGCGTCAGGGGTTAAAAATTACATAGGTACATTTCATGAATTGGATATATGATTTAATTTTTTTATGTAGATACTTAAAATAATAAACTACTTTTAGCATTTTAATTATTTTATATTATAAAAATTATGTATTAATATGATAAAATATATGCTATTATATAGGTAAAAAAGCTTAATATATAATTAGATATTTATTTATAAGCTTTCACAATCGAATCACTTTATAATCGACAATGCCTTTCACAACCAGATACCAATCTAATATGTAAATGATATATGTATATTAAAACATTTGTAACTTTTCCTTTGATATATCGATCAATAGGAATTGTATTCGCAAACATTTATGTTTTTTTTTAAATATATAACAATACCATATGAATATGAATTATTATTGGGCAATAGTGTTTATATATCTTCGAATGAAGCGCACTCATATAATATCGATCGAACTTCACTTTGCAAGTTCGTTTGACCATATATAATCTATTTTTCTAAATCGAGAGACCTTCCTATAAAACATTATTTTTTAAAACTTTTTTTTTAATTTTTATACAATCCCGCAGTGGAATTGTCTACAATTGATTAATGCGTGTTGATTCACTAAAAATGATTAGGTAGGGCCATTGCGATCGTTACATCAGTGTAACGATCGCAATGGCCTCTGATTGGCTGGTACTCTCCCGCTATTGGTTAAAATGCATTGATGCAGCAAGAACGCCATTAATTGATTGGCTGAATTTATGGCGGAAAATTGCGATTATCACGCTATTGTAATATTTATTAGACAATTTCCTAAAAGATAAACTCTATGGCATGATACGAAACATGTTTACATAAGAATAAGAAGCAGTAAGGCTTTTAAAAATCTATTCTTTAATTTTTATTAAACTAAAACCACAAAAAAGCCACAGCCACATATAAGGTGACAACCAAGGTACACGTCGGACTTTGATTAAAAAATAACCGGTCAAGTTTGCATCGAGTCAAGCTTGCTAAAGGGGTTCCGTATAGATTTTTTTTGTCACTTTAATATTTGATTCAGACTAGACGCAGGGAGCCGCTGGTTACCGGTGGCGCAAAGAGACCTGTGGAAGGCCATAAATTTTGTCCACCGTTGTCCAGCAGTGGACATCTAGCGGTTGAAAAAGGAAGAAATGTTTCATTCAACCAGAGCAGATACATTCACAGTATCTCACTCGGATGTGTGATAAAAGCGATTTGATTCCGTACCAATTATTTTATACTAACATTTGCAAGCGACTTCCGTTTAAAGGAGGGAACACATTTTTTTCGAGATAAAAGTACTCCAGGTCTCTAGGTCATATACAAAAAATCATGTATTTTTATTGTTTTGTTGTTGCCAAATCTAAATATATAAAAGGCAAAGGTGACTGACTGACTGACTGATCTATCAACGCACAGCTCTAACCACTGGACCGATCGAGCTCAAATTTGGCATACAGGTAGCTGTTAGGACGTAGACATCCGCTAAGAAAGGATTTTGGAAAATTTCAACCTCAAGAGTGTTAAATAGGGGGTTAAAAAATCGAACCTAACGTGAGCGAAGCCGCGGGTTAAAGCTAGTTAAAAGATAAATCAACAATTAAATACAACAGTACACTTTTGTAATAGTAATGCAATATGGACTAAGTGCCCAGAAAAAAAAAATTAGAATAGAATAATTTTTTATTCAAATAAACTTTTACAAAGTGCTTTCGAATCGCCAAATCTAAATCTACCACTGGTTCGGAATGCCGTTCCAATAAATTTGATAGGTCTTAATTTTTGTAATTACATGCTAAGTTTGCGCTTGACTTGTAAGTGACGGTGCAGCAGCGATCACAGAAGCAGCAGAAGCAAATTGAAGATCTTTTTGGTGACACGATTTGAGAAGTCTGTTCCAATACGCTATTGGTTCGTCAAGCAATCATTTGCTTCTGTCGCTGCAGAAAACTATGGTAGTCATGCTTAAACATATCACCTCCACTTCCAACTTTTTTTTACTTGGCAGCATGACGTGTAGCAGCACGTATTTTAAAATACCACAATATGTACAAGAATATCATAATACAAGAGTGAATAGGCATCTTCTAGGCAAACGCGTTACACCTTAGACCACATCATCACTTTCAATCAGGTGTGGTAGTGGCCAAGCGTGTGCCTATTATGTATTAAAAAAAATACAGATTTGTGTAGAAGTTAGAGGTTAAAAAAGCTTAGTTAAAACTTGTGTGATTAAGGAACCCTAAAAAGACACTATCAAGTGAGTAGTTGCAACAAAAAGTAGATTTACTCCGAGATGAGAGTCTGACCAATCATTTTGCTGGCGCGAAACCGAACTTGTTTTCGAATTTCCACCTTATTACCATCCATTAGAGTATACTCGATAGTTAATCAACCGCACGGTGTTTGGTTACGGTTTTTGTATAACAGGTTCGATAAGTTTTCCTACGTAATTAGGGCAGGTGTTGTGTTTAATGTTGAGATTCTTTTTTTTTCAACTCGTACTCAGTCCCTCTGGAGTTTAGTTTTAGTTCGTGGAAATCTAAGCCAGTAATTTTACAATTGTGGCTGAGTTTACGGTCTAGTTATGCAGCCTGTATAATACGTAAGAGGATACGAGATTGATTGGTTATCGATCGGGTCGGTTGCTAAGGGTCTATTTAATTTAAATTAACTCAAAAGCCTCAATGGCCCAACGGTTAAAGGTGCGGGTTGAAAACTGAAAGGTCGACGGTTCGATCCCCACCCGATGCATTATTGTCGTACCCACACGTAAAAAAAGCTCTCTGTTTATTTGCAGGGTCGAAGGAATATTAGTAAAGTTCAGCATGGTTGATACTTTTTATAAGTAAAATAAAAAACTTATGGCAACAATGCCGTAAGTTTTTTGGAATATATAAATATTACAAAAAACTTACGTAATAATACCTTATGCCAAAAATTTTTAACTAAACAGATTTAACCTACGTAATTTGAGACTTATCCGAGCATAAAGATATTTTGGTAGATTTTCAATACAAAACTATCAGAATACCCGATTTATTCCTCGGTTAAATGTCGTTCGACGTTTGTGAAATCGGCATTTAGTCGCGAAAAATTACTTGAGAATATTTTTTTGTAGAAAATACGACCATTTATAACAAACAAGTACCTATAACTACCTACCTTCCTAACGCACATAACTCCAAAACTTTAGGATGCCACCACTAAGCTGCCATTTATTCTGTTATAGTTTTTGTAATTCACGAGGGCGCGTGAGCTTTACTTGTGGTTACGTCAGGTACATGCACATTGCGTAAGTGTGCGTGCCTGCCTAGAGCCTAGGTGGGAGCGGGCAGACGCGAGCAAGATCTCGCTCACACTTATACAGATGTCTGGTGTCTTTGTCTGGTGGGAGGCTTTGGCCGTGGCTAGTTACCACCCTACCGTCAAAGACGTGCCGCCAAGCGATTTAGCGTTCCGGCACGATGGCATGTAGAAACCGATAAGGGGTATGGGTTGAATTTACACTGCTATACCCCTTCCAAGTTAGCCCGCTACCATCTTAGACTGCATCGTCATTTACCATCAGGTGAGATCGCAGTCAAGGGCTATCTTGTCATCGAATAAAAAAAAAAAAAATACGACACACACACAACCATGGGCCACACGCCCTCGTGAATTGCAAGAACTAAAATGCACGGGAAACTAAAACTTACCAATTCAGAAAAGGAGTTTCCTAAATTGGCTTAGTTATGAATATTCTCGCGGGAGAACTTTGTGAGGTACTTCCTACCTATGTATATGCATGAGCTATTCTGAAAGAAAAAACAACAAAACCTGACTAGGTACGTTAAAAAATATCCACTGAAAATTCAAATATATTCGACAGTGTTAGTCGCGGTGCCATATTTTTATACCCTACGAGCTGCCTTTTTTTAGGGTTACTCTTGGTGACAATGGGACCCTATTACGTCCGTCCGTCCGTCCGTCTGTCTGTCAGCAGGCTGTATCTCATGATCCGTAACAGGTAGACAGTTGAAATTTACAGTTTGTGTATTTCTGCTACCGCTATAAGAATAAAATAATAAAAATAAAAGTTAAGGGGGCTCCCAATTAGAAACGTGTTTTTTTTGCTCGATCTTAACAATCGTACGGAACCCTTCTTGTGCGAGTTCAACTCGCACTTTTTATTAACACATTAGTTAATATTTTCAGACTTTCTTTTAAAATAAATTTAACATAAATACGTATAAATATCACTTGCTTTAACAATGAAGAAAAACATCTTGTGGAAACCAGCATGCCTAAGGCTGAAATCTACAGACCGCACTCTCACTCTGCTCAGACTTAGGACAGAGATAAAACGAGACAGATTTATGTCGGAGCATATTTGTGTCTCGTTTTAACTCTTAGTCAGAGCACACTCTTTAGATGTCAGCATGAGAGTTCTTTCCCTTAATCATTCAAATTCAAATTCAACATTAATTTATTTCATGTAGGCTAACTTGTAGCTCTTATGACACGTCATAAATCTACCACCGGTTCGGAATGCAGATTCTGTTGAGAAGAGCCGGTAAAAACTCAGCAGTTGCTCTTTTCAAAAAAAAAAAATTTTTTTTTACATTATATTGCTATGTATACAGTGCTTCCACAATAAAGCTTCAAAAATGCAAAAATGCATACGTAGGTACACCAATCCAACGCATGTCAAGATGGGCAGTCAAAGCAGACCCATTCCCGTTGGTGGCACCTGGTCACGAGCATGACGCATGATCCAGCCATTGCTTCGCTCAACCGCATTTTCAAAATAAGCTATTATTATCCTTTCGGCTTGCCAAATAGGCAACTTAAATCTCACACAGCAAAATCAAAAAACAAAATGAACGCTTAGCGAACAATCAAATGCAATTCCACCAAAAAACCGGAAAGGAAGCTTTTTATCCTGTTTTTTAATGTTCCGTAACTATTCAAAACTAAAAAACGGAACATTTGGTGAATTGAATAATTCAATCATTTAACAATTCGGTATAAAAACAAAACATCGTGACTTATAGATAACAATCGTAAAATAAAATTTGCAACGCTTGTACAAAAATAAACAAATAAAAATAAACTTTATAGTCCTAAAGTTAACATCTGTTATTCTATGATTGATGAATTCAGTATTTATCGCCCATAGCTTAACAGTTAATGGTCTCTTCCTTCAAGAGGGAGACGCTTTGCGCAAAGTTTCCCTCTCCTTAAGTACTAGACCAATGGGTCTTAAATAATAATAAAATAATAATAATACAAGTTTATTAAATTATTCGATGACTTTTTATTCATTCGGTTTTCTATGTCGATTATATTTACTAGTTCATGTTATATAGCATTTGGTCGCGAATATTTTCATAAATGAACTGAATATTTTGGCAGGAAATTATGTACAATATTAATACAGTATGACAAGGATCTACTGGCACTCGGATGATATTGTCCGAGGGGCTCGAGTTTGTTTATAGCAAATGCAACGTCCTGTCATAAAATAAAGGTTCTAAAGATGGCGGCGTTAGTTTAGACTTTGACCACGTGCCAAAAGGTTTATGTGTCCAAATATAATTTGTCAACTGACATACAAATAATATAATTAATTATCTGGATAAGTATGTTGTATATTATAGATACAATTTATTAAAAAAAAAAACTAAAAATGTACTACAATATTACAGTGTAGAATCATGAAATTCATAGAGCGTAAAATTAAATTTCTGATTTAATGTCTAAAATATTAACAATTAATTATAATCTATTTACCTTCGCGTATCTATTTTTTTGTTTTAAGATTGTATTTTCGTCCGAATCGATAATACTACAACCTTGACATTAAGGCTACCACACGGACAGACAATAACAATTATAATACTTATATCAGTGTGGATTGATGACTTCTTCAAGGCGTGTTGTTTAATGACTATTTATTTGACTATCGATTTATCGATCGCCCACGCAAATCCCGAGAATGTATGCGTGGCTATATAAGCAAAAAATACTAGTAAGTATTTTCAACGTAACCAATGGCGTATTTGACTGTCAAAATATGCATATTCATTAATTACAAAAAAAAAAACTACAATCAAATTACATGTAAAAATAACATTTGTAAAAACAGAAAAAAATCGGTCAAAAAGTCGCAGTAAAAACAGCTTATAACTTATTTGTTTTTTAACCAATTTATTTCCTGTTTTTACAAATATTATTCTTACATATTGTTACATTTTCAATTGTAATTAACGAATATCCACATTTTAACAACAGCCAATTAATATCCAATTACTGTAATATGCGCTAGCTTTTATAAAACATAGAATATTCAAACAGACCTTCCTTCGCTGGTAATTGGATACCAATTGTAGCTATAAAAAGTGAAGTAAAAATATATCGAAAATATATCGACGCTACGTAACGAGGGCGCGGGGCGTACAAATTGAATAGAGTTTTTATTTACCTATCTAGCTCTTTTTGTTAGGTGATTCGAGATTCAATAACTCAATGGCGGTCTACCTACATGAAATCGTTTCGAGTATCATCAACCCATCAACACTATTGAGCGCAGGTCTCTTCTTCTCTCTCTCTGCGTCGTGTTCCCCATTACTGAGGGTCGTGACCCCTTCCACCAAGGACTCTTTTGTAGATGATGTCGCGCCACGTGCCGATTTTGATGTGGTTTCTCTAGTTGAAAGCTATAGGATTTGTTTTGGCTTTTTTACTCCAATCGAAGGAATATCAATAACTGGTCAAGTCAGTTTTATAAAGCCCATAATGTGGGATAAATACAATCCGTGATTCTTGCCAAATATGAACAAATGAATAAACATGATATTCGATCTATATCCTGTTTCTCAAGAATACTAGTTATAGGTATTTTATTTATTATTCTAGAAGCTATACAATATAAATAAGTCAATGCACTTTAGGATGATAATGATATATAATATAGAACATAGGCATCGAATTACCACGCTTAGAAGCGCAAGGATAAGCCATTTTTAGTAAGCCTTTAAAGGCCGACTGCGCAGCCGCGTAAGTACGACGAACATGCAAAAAATTATTAAAAATTAGCTTTTTTCGCTCACATTAAGTTCGATTTTTCAAACCCCCGTCTTATACTGAGATCTATAGGGCGTGTCTGACTAAGTTCAGACTCAAGATAGAGGTTAGAACGAGACACAAATATGCTCTGACATAAATCTGTTTCGTTTAAACTCTGTTTTGAGTCAGAGCTAAGTGAGACTGCGGTCTATAGATTTCAGCCTTAGGCCCCTTAGGGGTTGAATTTTCAAAAATTCTTTCTTAGCGCATGCCTACGTCATACTAGCTTCCTGTATTCAAATTTCAGTCCGATCTTGAACTGTGTGTTGTCAGTCAGTTAGTCACCTTTTTTGCGTAGTTTTAAGTTTAGTTAGTATTAAATTTAGTTTCTTTCTTGTGTGCAATAAAATTTTTATCTATCTATCAATCTATCTTTTCCTTTTATATATTAAGATTAGATAGATGACGTACTGTGCTGTGAAAGGGTGTCATAATTCATCACAATAACCATGAAAAATGTAATTATCAGTACTAGTACCAGAAAATAGCACTCACACATTCATTGATTGTTTTGTGCCCACGTTTGAAGTGGAACTTTGTTAGAAACTTCTGTTCTAAGTGTTATAGTTGGCTGTTGATAGGATTTCCCGTTTTCGGCTAATAAGCTCTTGATACAACATAATCCTAATTCCTAGAGTATCAAATATCTATTCTATGCTAATGGATAAAAGAGTAGATATCCGGTTAGATATTATACTTTAATCCTACTAATTATAATATACATAAAAGTGTGTTTGTTTGTTTGTATATATATTTTAATAATAATTCTCTATTCATTGAACTGATATCGCCACTCTTATTCCAATTTACTCACTTATATAATTCCATAAAACAAAAAATTTTGATAAACTAGCTGATACCCGCGACTTCGTTCGCGTGGATTGAGGTTTTTATTCCCGCGGGAACTCTCTTATTTCCCGGGATCTCTCATTTCCTATTCCAGATTGTAATCTATCTCTGTACCAAATTTCAGCCAAATCGGTTCATTTGTTGCGGCGTGATTGAGTAATAAATATCCAAACTTTCGAATTTATAATATTATATAATTATATATAATTAAATAAATTAAATAATTAATTAATAGGATTAACTTCAATGTGTGGTAGACAGCGCTTCTAAGGAATGCACAGAATCTTCTCATAATTAATAATTCATTTATATAGAAATACGAGTATATTATAATTTTTTGGACATACCTACTAAAACGTCTAGCTTTTTTTAATTAAAAAACGATCTTAATATTCCTTATGATCGGCCACGTTCTTTATCTTGTACAAAGTTATAGCAGCGTATGCGAGATATTTGTTATTCAGCTTATGAAATATCTTTTAAACTAGCTTTTGCCCCCGCGACTTCGTCCGCGTGGAATTAGATTTTGGGGTGGAATTTTCAAAAACTGTGACACACGTACTTTTTTATTTTTAACTGAAAGCTCAAATACCAACTTTGATGAAAACAGCTTGAAAAATGACGGAGTTTCATATAAACTTCTATCCCCTATTTAAACCCCTTAGGGGTGGAATTTCCAATAATCCTTTCTTAGTGTACGCCTACGTCATAAAAGGAACCAACTGTAAAAATTTCAAGTTTCTAACTTCAGTAGTTTAGGCTGTGCGTTGATATTTCAGTCAGTCAGTCAGGACTTTGAATTTTATATATATAGATAGATAGATTGGTTTAATATTGGAGGAGGAAATAGTAGAGAGCCAAATAGAAATAGAAATTCTCGAACCTCGAATTATGACTTTTTACTAAGACTATTCAGTCGGATCTGTAGTTGTTCTTATGGCATGAATGCGTTTTAGGAACAACTGCAGAGCGACAGCGATAGTTTTTTCAAATACCCAAATTTCAAAAGTCTCTGCGACCGCATTTCCTATTAAGGGTACGTCACACTTGATTTTTCCCATTACATTCCAATGTGGAACATCACACGGCTGACTCAGCCGAGGCAGTGTGAAGCGACTTAATTGCGCAACGCTCAATTATACATTTGGCTGCATGGAAATATTTTAATAACGGTTAATTAACAATTCCTGTATGACTACGGGGATATGTACATACATAATTGACAAAATATGTATTGTATATGAGTATGGAGTACTCGTAGTACGCTTTTTGTCTGTATGTTGAACGAGTTTATGTAAAAGCGTCGGTCAATAACTTACCAAATAATAATAATTACTATTACTATGTGTAGGGTAGACTGGGTACGGTTGTAACGGGGTACGGTTGAAACAACTCAAATATTTCCGAAACTATAAACAACACAGGAAGGGGTACAAGGAGAGAAACACGCGGATTTCAAGTGCCAACATGATTCAAAGTGTTGCGTCGCACTCTGCACACTTATAACGTTTAGACGATGGCCTATTGTGTTTTGGCAACCAAAAGTAAGTATTTTTGATGAATTTCTTCACGATATAGCGTGACTACTAATATAATTTTCATATTTGAGTATTAATATATGCAATTGTTGTATTTTAGAGATTATAATGAGCTGATTCGTTTTTATGTACGTTATTAGGCCTCATGCCTGTGTCCGTTTTATTGCCAAAATAGGTGGTGGGTACGGTTGTAACGATTTTCATGGGTACGGTTGTAACATTAGTTTTACTATATTTTTGCATTGCAGATGCCTAGGAAACGCGTAAGAAAGACTTCGAGAGGTGAAAGCGATGTTGTACAAGAACACCTATGATGAAATAAAACTTGGGGGCGTCTTTGAGGCAAGCTGTAAAAAATAAAGTTCTACGAAAAATAAATTTAATTGTTGATTTCATTTTAAACTTAGATTTTATTGATTATTTAGTTTTGTTTTATATAATAATTAGAGATTATGTTCGTTTGGTTGAGTACCGAAGTAGTTGTAGCGGAAATTATATTTATTTTTGTTAATTTATTTTTACTATAAAAAATTACCTAAATAACTGTTAAAAATGTGCTTAAGATATTGTGATACCTACTAGTTAAAGTACATTTAAGTGTTTTAAAATAATAAAGCCGGTGTAAATACTTCAGCTCTGTATTATTTCTGCTTGTTACAACTGTCCCCCATCACTGTTACAACCGCCCCTGGTATGGGGTCGGTTGTAACAATCACATGTACTCAATAAAATTATTCATATCTGCTAAATTATTTCACCTGTGCATGTGTTTTTGATATTAATTTAAAGAAAAATAACCAATCTTTCATATCAAGTGCTATAACAGTTGTTTATAGCAATATTGGCAATGCTGTGGGTGTTCAAAGGGAAATTGTTACAACCGTACCCAGTCTACCCTAGTGTACTCCTTAAAAAATAATATATATATACGCGACAAATTGAGAACCTTCTCCTTTTTTTGGTCGGTTAACAAATAGGTTCTTATATTATCTTATCTACATGACGGAAATTTTGTTTAAAAAAGTATAGTCTTTAAGTTTTTTGTTCAAGAAATACACTAAATTTAATAAAGTTACACTTTCTGCTTTCATCGTCATCGAATTTCGCTATTAACCAAATCCGGCTTATCATTATTTTATTACTAGTTTTAAGCTATTGCATAGCTTCTATCGCGGGCCAGCGTGGAGACCGAATCCAGAAATTCCGTAACGAAAATAACCTGACACGGGACTCCTCTACGGTGAGCCGCTAGATGGCGTTGATAAAAAATGCTATGCAATAGCTTTACCGCGGCAGTCCCCGAGTGCCAGACGTCTTTGTTTTAAAATGTCTTTGTGAATGTCATATATCTTTATACTCAAAGTCATATTATATGTATATTGTAGGTGTATTTATATAAATAAATAAATAAAAAATCCGAAGAAGTCCGAATTGTCAGAGGTTCTTCTCGGGCCTATTAGTTACGCGCGCAGTTACACCTATTAGTTCCGATATCGTATCGATAAATCAATTAATCTAAAACGTTCGTGAACCGGTTCAAATTAATTACAAAACAACAAAACGCGACGATAAGCATCGATAATTATCGCGTTTAGTTAATCGATGTAAAACTTTTTAATAGCTTATGATCATTACAGTCAATATTGGATCACTATAGAATATATTCACTTACGTATGGTACCGATACTGTATCGGTGAATGTAAATCGGTTAAAATCCGGTTCAAATTAGTTACAAAATATCCGAAATTCGGCGATAAGCATCCTTTACAATTATTTGATCGAGGCAGTAGAATATAAACCTTTTCAATAGTTGATCATTACCAAGAAGCTTCTTGATCATTAGTGTACATATTGAATTGTACTACGGTATTAACATACCGATACCATATCGATAAATGTAATCCCTCGCTTCGCTCGTGATTTAAGTTTTTAACACCCTCGCTACGCTCGGGAGTAATCCTCGAGTCCTTCGTTACGCTCGCGATTTAAATCGTCACTCGCGACAGAAGACACTGCTTTATCCCCTTGTTTAATAATCTACTATTATCTCACGAAGTTACGGGCGCTTTATTTGTGGGTACGTAGTGTACATGCACATTGCGTGTGCGTGCCAGTCAGGAGCCTATGTGGGAGTGGTCAGGCGCGAGCAAGCTCTCGCTCACACGTATACAGATACGACACACACACACAACCATGAGCCACGAGCCCTCGTGAAATGAAAGAGCTGTACCGATATACCGATACCGTATCGACAAAATATGTAAATCGGTTAAAATCCGGTTCAAATTAGTTACAAAACATCCGAAATTCGGCGATAAGCATCCGTTACAATTAATCGGTTAGGGGTACGGGAGTGTAAACAGATTTTCAGCCTATAAGGGACAAATGGTTAAATAGGCAAAAAATACGGGATTTCAGTTTTTTACTCGGGACAAATAAAAAAACAAAATTATTTAGCGTTATTTTTTTGATATTTTTTCGAGGATCAAGTCAGTTTTAACATATTTTTATTCGTTTTAACATAATATCTGTAAAAATTAATACAATTATAATCGTAATTAAAAACGGTGATCAACTCGCTTTTTTTACGAACGTTGCGTGTGTGAATACTTGGATCGATATCATAATTAAAAACGAAGTACGGTTCAAATACGGGACAGAGTGAGTCCCGCCGGGACATTTTAAACTATGCCTAAAATACGGGATGTCCCGGGAAATACGGGACGTCTGGCAACGCTAAATTGAGAGAGCCGAATTTCTATGATAGTTTTTGGACTTTTTTAAGTGTATCTACATATACGTGGTAGAATCATGACGTGTCATAAGAGCTACAAGTTGGCTTACATGAAATAAATAATTTTGAATTTAAGCAACAAGCTGACTTGCTAATTCCCGCGACATCGTCGAGTGGATAAGGTTTTTAATTCCCGCGGGAACTCTTTCATTTTCCGGGATAAAAAGTAGCCTGTGTGTTAATCATGGGTATGAGCTATCTTCATTCCAAGTTTCAGCTAATTCGGTATACACGTTGTGGCGTAAAGAGTAATAAACTCACACACACACACATACACACACACACACACACACACACACACACACACACAAACAAACCTCGCCTTTATAATATTAGTGTGATGTATAATATACTAGCTGATATAGAGCTATAAAAGTTTAGAGTGACTTGCTACTATCCGCGAATCAACAAAAACTTTCATCCCTTATTCCCGTTAACATAAACCTTATTGTTTATCACAATAAAAAGTATCCTATATTCTGACCCAAAGTACTTTCGCGTGATGCACGCACAGACAGACAGACAAAAAATTAAAAAAAAAAATTGTTTTGGGCTCAGTATCGATAATAAAGCACCCTCCGATTAAATTTTCAAAATATATTTAATGTACAGAATTCGTCCCGTTACAGTTTTATTATAAATATAGATAATATACCTACCTAGTACGTAAGCGGTGCATTCTACACCAATCTATTCAGGAAGGTAATCGAAACTAGGAACCATTGGCGTGCTCTGCACCACTGCACCAGAGAGGTTGCAGTTGCAATAATTACATAACACCACAACACACCACACCATGTCCAAGTCAATCGACGATCGACATAATTGCCTTATCGTGTTCCGACGCATGCTGTACAGCACCGTGGAAATTAGGTCACTCCCACATTCTACCTTTTTAACCGTAAAAACTTTTTTTTATTGCGTTTAAATTACGTCGGTGTTTCTTCCACAATGATGGTAGGTCCCAAGTTCAATCAGTTTAGAAATTCAAATGTCCTAAGTTAGATATTGTGTGTTTAGACTCAGAATCAGAATCAGAATTTATTTATTGCATTATACACATTATTTGTAAGATGGTACAATAATTCTTAGTGACTAGTGTATTACCAATATAATGATGTGCAATATTAATTAAAGACCTAGGAAGAGACCTAGGTTATAAAAAGTAATGAAGGGAATGGGTTTAAAAAAACTGCCATATCCTTTCTAAGCCTGTTAGATGGCTTAGACTGCATCGTCACAGGTCAGGTGAGATCGCCGTCCATTCCTTGACTGCCTTGACTGACTTGAGTTAACTTTGCATCTGCATTCCGAATCGATGTTAGTCTTGACGTGTCTTAGGAGCAAAAGGTTGACACTTTTCCTACATAAAACAAATAATTTTGATTATTTTTAAAAGATTTTTAATTTGGTGCACCGTACTCAGCCAGTTGGCAGACTAATTACATCAAACGAGTCGCAGAGAGCTGGCGCAAGACTGAAGCCTATGGAAGTCTATGCAAGAAACCTTGGCTCAGCTGTGGACGTCTATCAACATAAACTTAACACAAAAAAAAGCTCTTACGGTTTACCAATATCAACATACACACACACACATACGCGATAGATATTGGGGTGAGGTGTAATTGTGAATATAAAATTTGAAGAGTTCCCTCGATTTCTCCAGGATCCCATCATCAGATCCTGACCTGATGATAATGGCACCACCTGGGAAGTATACCCTTTCAAATAAAAAAAGAATTTTTCAAATCGGTCCAGGCGTCTTGGAGTACATACATAAAAAAAGATAAAAAAACCTCCTCCTTTTTAGGAAGTCGAATAAAAAGCAAAAAAACAACGCACTTAATATTATGAAATTACTTCGGTGTCTTTTACAACGGTTTTGTTGAGAAACATCATATTGATGAACCTTTTTTTCATCGTCTTGCATATTTTAAAAATCCATAATATATTAGGCGGCTGCCGAAATATCCGTGACAATTTTAATATTCTAATTGATGATAATGAGTTGCTGCGAACTGAATTTAAGCTTGAAATTAATAGTTTTATCAGAGTTTAATCAGCAGTTTATAATTTAAATTATCTGAGGCATAAAATACCGATCTGATGACAAATTTTTATACTTCAAACAGTTTTCAAAATAAAAATAAGAAAAGCCTTTAATAATCCTTCATTTACCTACATTAAAAATACAAAAAAAGAAAAAATTAAAAGATACACAAATTAATAAATAAAAAATAAACATCTGTAATATGTGTTATCTGAATATTGTATAAAAGTCAAAGATGACTGACTGACTGATCAAATCACAGCCCAAACAACTGGACGGATTAGGCTGAAAATCATACAGATAGCTATTATGACGTAGCCATCCGCTAAGAAAGGATTTTTGAAAATCTCACCCCTAAGGTGATAAAATAGGGGTTTGAAAAATCGGACTTTACGTGAGCGAATGTTTAAATGCGAATGCTCAATGTTTATCCACATTAAACCATAGATTTAATTTCAATAATACAAATAGGCTTAAGCCCGCTTGTAACTGGTTCATCCATAAAAGGTTGCATCTGACAGATGGCACTCGTTTACAACAAAAACTAGTAGATGTTGATCTATTCTCGTTTGGGATAATTAAAAAACTGGTACCGATGCTACGATGCTAATACTTGTTTAGTGTAATTAATCAAACCACGATCGGACTATTTTGTTTTTTTTATTATTATTTTTATCAAACTATTGGCGCTTCACTTAATTATTTATTTTTATTACGCTTTTAAAACTTTATATTATGTAATTAGTCCAGTATTCTATTTAATTATAGTACGTGTTAATTCTACTTAAATTTTATAGTTTCACTAACCGACTAATTAATTTTGACAGAAAAAGAGGGGTGTTATAGGTCCGACTTGTGAATCTGTATGTATGTCTGTTCCCTCGTAGATCCCTAACGGATGGATCGATTTCTACGCTAACGTAATCGAGATGAAACATAGATATAATTTATGAAGATCTGCTCAGGCGTTTGAAAATTATTAGCTTATTTCCTACTTTATTAAAACAACTTACAGGTAGGTGTTAAATAGACGATGATCTAGGATCCAGGAGGAAGATCTGATGATGGAGTAGAAAACTGGGTAACAGGATCTCAGGTATACATATCGTACGTAGTTCGCCAATTCACAAGTCGAGGGTTTTTTTTTAAATCTTTATTAATAAGCCGGGGTTTTATCACTTGGTGATTATGTCACCCCCATAAAAATAGTACATTATGGTACAAGTGTCGCTCGGGTCTCAATAGCGCCTCAGCGGTAATCATCAATATACACGTGTATCATACGACGTTTTTCAACACACTTGTGAAGAAAATAACACTAAAATAGTACATTATGGTACAAAACAGTGAAAACGAGTTGTGAAAATTTTTTCGCAATGGCGGGAAAAATTAATGTTGTTCTTTTGTTCGCCCTCTTGAGATGCTCTTGAGGGCAGGCAAAGATCGACGACCATACAGCCTATTCAGGTGTTTATTTGATTTAATCAGTTTTCCGAAACCTTTAATGGCCATAGACTAAAGAATGAGGTTTCTTTTTTTTTTTGGCATTTCTCTTATAACCACGTACAAAATGGGGATTTCGAGTTTTCTTTATTACAAAAAAAAAAAAAACAAAAGTTACTGACAGTTTTATTTATTAAACACGTACATGTTGAAATTATCTATTTAAATACGGAGTTGTATGAAATGATTGCTTGCTCAGGTACATTAATTTAACACGATATTTTTATAAATTATTGAACAAGATCTTTTTTGTAATAGAAACTTTTTTAAGAACACAGCAACTCACCCAATAAAATTAAAAAAAAAATTTCTTTAACTCACATTGTGAATAATAGTAATCAAAAGTCACAGTTTGAGTTAGAGGTGTCATTGTGTGCCTAGTTGCGGTGAACCAGGAGCCCCTTTATGAGCAAGTGTGTTGAAAAAGAAACTTATAAAACATCGATCAAATTAAATCTAAACTATCTATTATCTATGCATAATCCAGCGCAAATAAATAAATAAGTAAATAAACAAATAAATAAGTCGAGGGTATTTTAAATTTTTCAATTTACACTTTTTTTTTCTCATTTTTTATGGGACTTTTAAAGGTGACCTTTGTGTCCATCCATTTTTGACCTATCGGTACACACAAATTAATATTGTAATTAACTATATACAAAATCAACTAGATGCCTATAAAACTATACCAATTTGAGCAATTTACACTTGTTAGTTTATTTTAAAATTTAATGCGTATTTTAGCACGAAACTAACAAACGCTTTTTCTTGTTATTACTCTCGATCAGCGCAACAAGTCTTCGATACACAGATACAGATACTAATAAAAGATACAAAAAACGCCGTCTAGGAATGAAACATGGCGGGTCTCTCGAGCACCTGTCACAAATTACTCTTGCGTGGAGATGTGGCGGTGCCTTTACTTGGCGGTGTTTCCCACGGACGCGCAAATCGATTACTTGTTTACTGTTGTCTCACTCGCTTCACGCTTAGCACTGCTTATTGTTATTTAAGCCTCAATAGCCCAACGGTTAAAGGTGCGGACTGAAAACTGAAAGGTCGCAGGTTTGAGCCCCACCCGTTGCACTATTGCCGTACCCACTCCTAGCGCTAGCTTTTAAGAGAATATAAACCAAATTCAGCTAAAAAAAATGTTGGTCAAGATTTTTTTTTAATTTGATGATAAGATATCCCTTGACTGCTATCTCACCTGATGGTAAGTGAGGATAAAAAATAGATAAAAATTGTCAAAAATTGAAAAATTCGCTTAAAATAAAAAGGAAAATTAAAAATAATCTTACCAAAATCGCTTTTCATTAAAGGGGACACCCTGTTTTATTAAAAAAAAAGTGAAGATGTGGTCTAAGATGGTAGCGGGTTAACTTGGAAATGGTATATCAGTATAAATTCAAACCATACCCCTAATTGGTTTCTACACGCCATTGTAAATCCCCAAATTGTCCCGCCGGGAATCGAACCCGAGGCCACAGCGCTTACCACTGCGCTATAGAGGTGTTGTTAATTGCTGGTCAAGACCTTTTACCGACGGGTGACTGGGACATCCTTTGACCTTTTTGCTTCCTCCGTGCTTCGGAGAGCACGTTAATCCTTCGATTTTGGTTATTTAAAGTGAGTGATCGATCCACCATATCTATTGGTACGCACTATATCTATATATTATCTATACATAGATATATATATCTATATATCTTATATAGGTTATAGCAGAGTTTATTATCACTACATAGTATAAAACAAAGTCGCTTTCTCTGCCCCTATGTATGCTTAAATCTTTAAAACTACGCAACGGATTTTGATGCGGTTTTTTTAATAAATAGAGTGATTGAAGAGGAAGGTTTATATGTATAATAACATCCATTAACAGTGAATGACATAGGCTATATATTTTATACCCGTGCGAAGCCGGAGCGGGCCGCTAGTAATAGTTATATTGTTATAACATCCCTAGTCCCTATCAAGATATTTTTATTCTTGTAACCAGTCATAAATTAAACCTGCGGGAGTAAAGACTTTTTACCGAGCTGAGCAATCCGGTTCTTGTGCACCTGCCGTTACGTCTCGACTTCTCGAGATAGCTTGGGAGGCTGCGTTAGATCTGTGTTCGATATTTATCCGACCAAATTCAAATTCAAAATTTATTTATTTCATGTAGGCCAACTTGTAGCTCTTATGACGCGTCCTAAATCTACCACCGGTTCGGAATGCAGATTCTGCTGAGAAGAACCGGCAAGAAACTCAGCAGTTGTTCTTTTCAAAAAAAAAAAATTTTACGATAGGTAACAAAACTATGCTATGTACACAGTGCTTCCACAATGAAGCTTCAAAAATGCATATGTAGGTACACACAATCCAAGGCATGTCAACACGGGCAGACAAAGCAGACCCATTCCCGTTGGTGGCACCCGTTCACGAGCATGACGCAAGATCCAGCCGTTGCTTCGCTCAAGCAATAATAAAATTAGGGGACTGGTCCTGTTAATGTACAATGCACATAGAGGAATGTCTGTATATGGTTTGATCGACTTCAAAAAGAAGCTCTATTTCCTTACTCTCATAATCCTGTTGGACCGCAATCCGAAACGAGCGGAGAAAGATCGGTTGGAGGTCTGGCGGCTTTACGTGCTCTCTGGAGTACAGGGGTGAACCACCGCCAAATTCCTAACTCCGGGCTAGTACCTACTGAAATTTTTTTGACAGGATACATTTTTTTGCCTGATCTAGGAATTGAACCCGGGATCGTTAGATATAGCAATCGACTATTCTTTTTTTTTAAATTGCCTATTTACTCTTGATTTAAAAACCCAAATTATAGTTAGTTGGAAAAACGGAAGCCGGAAGGGCATTCCAAATTTTTGCGGTGCGTATCAGGAACGAGGAAGCAAAGCGCTTAGTGCGAGATCGTGGAATTTCGACCACGTAGCGGTGCAGATTCGTACGATGCCTTGCGGTTCGGTGGTCGAAAGGTGATGGTGGAACTAAATTGAATAGTTCTTGAGCACGCTCTCGGAAATATATCTTGTAGAACACCGACAGACAGGCGACCTTGCGCCGATGTTCCACTTTGGAGCTAACTTACAACTAGAGTTAGAGCAACGAGGCAGATAATTCTATAGCCCGTTTACAAATCACTTAACATACACAAGTATGAAGTTAGTAAGTTGAAAAGTCAAAGAGATTAAGCTATATTAGTTAACACAGCTAAATATCTTAGTAAACAAACACACGGTCGATTTAGTTTGATCCAAATTGGATCGTAGTCGAGTAATTATTTCTTGCTGCGTATAAAAAATTTAGGTCAAGTGTGAGACGGAACCGCGCTAGGTGTTCTTTGTTGTGGAGAGCTCCAAATGAGTCACTTATTGTGGTACCTACTTTAAGCTTTAGTTCGACGTTTCTGGAATAAACCACTAGCCTTTCTTTTACAACCGCACCACTCGCTACCGAAAACAATTTCACCCTCACCACCTGGGTGCCTGGAGCACTTCGACGATCCGTTGTGCTAGATCCTTTTTTCCACGTTCTTTGAAACTGCCGGCACGAAGCCGCGGGCATCAACTAGTGATATATAAGGAAAGATGACTGACTGACTGACCGATCTATCAACGAGCTATTCAAATCATTGAACGGATTGGGCTGTTTGGCATACAGATAGCTATTATGACGTAGGCAGCCGCCATGAATTTAAATTGGCATTTTTTAAAAATTCTACTCCTAAAGGGGTAAAATAGGGACTTGAAAAATCGAATTTATTTATTTATTTATTGGAAAGTAATCAACAGCGTTTTTACATCACATTAGTATACAATTAATATATAGTTATATAATAAGGCCAAACAGATTACACAATATTTACAAAATAAGTTAAAAGATAAAAATGTAACTATAGGTGAAATAAATGGGTATAGCGTATGTAGCTAGTGTTCGGGATATTAGTATTTAAGTTTCTATGAATATCATTAACAATTAGTATCAATATCATATCTTTAAATATACAGTCCACTTATACCATACTAGCTTTTGCCCCCGCGACTTCGTCCGCGTGGAATTAGATTTTGGGGTGGAATTTACAAAAACTGTGACACACGTACTTCTTTATTTTTAACTGAAAGCTCAAATACCAACTTTGATGGAAACAGCTTGAAAAATGACGGAGTTTCATATAAACTTCCATCCCCTATTTGAACTCCTTAGGGGTGGAATTTCCAATAATCCTTTCTTAGTGTGCGCCTACGTCATAAAAGGAACCAACTGTAAAAATTTCAAGTTTCTAACTTCAGTAGTTTAGGCTGTGCGTTGATATCTCAGTCAGTCAATCAGTCAGTCAGGACTTTGAATTTTATATATATAGATTTAGTTAAAGTTGGAATAAATATAAGGAACCCTAAGAACAACGTCGGTCTGAGAAAAAGCAAGTGCATATCTAAGGCTGCCCCGCGCTCCTTTACAACTAATAAGATTTAGCCGAGTGGAGCGCGAATGGCTTCTTGAGGGTATCAAGTTCTTTTTTATAGTAGCTTATTTTGTTTTGTTATTTTTTTTTATATGTAAAAGGGCTCACTTAAGTGAGACCACCACAAAGCTTAAGAAATAATAATAATGAAGCCTCAATAGCCCAACGGTTGAAGGTGCGGACTGAAAACTTAAAGGTCGCAGGTTCGAACCCCACCCGTTACACTATTGTCGTACCCACTCCTAGCACAAGCTTTCCGCTTATTTGGAGGGAAGAGGGGAATATAAGTCAAGTTGAGCTTGGCTAATATTCTTAAAAAAAAATGTTCTCCCCACTGAATCTGAGAGAGAGAAAATGAGAGAAATAGTTAAAGTGCACAAGTGTGTGCGCAAACAAAGGTGCGCTCTCTATTCCCTCACTCTCACAGTCCGGTGGGACGGAAATCCCACACGACCAGAGAGAGTTCAGACGCAGGACCGACAGCTTTACATGCTCTGCAAGGCACGGCGTTTACTCACCGCCAATTTCCATACTCATATCCAGAATTAATACTATAAGCCTACATTTTAAAAATCGAAAAATTAAAGAGTTCCCGCGGGAATTAAAAAAAAATTATCCACGCGGACGAAGTCGCAGGCATTATCTAGTTTATAATATTAGTAAGGATTATTATTTGCCCTTCCTTTTTTCTCTCTACAGTTTGGGTACCTTCAAATCAAGAGTGAATAGGCATCGTCTAGGCAAGCGCGTTCCATCTTAGGCTGCATCTTCACTTACCAACAGATGTGATTGCAGCCTAGCGCTAGCCTATACGTTAAAAAAGACGTGTGGCACTCGGGGACTGCCGCGGTAAAGCTATTGCATAGCATTTTTTATAAACGCCATCTAGCGGTGAGAGGAGTCCCGTGTCAGGTTATTTTCGTTACGGAATTTCTGGATTCGGTCTCCACGCTCAAGGCCCGCGATAGAAGCTATGCAATAGCTTAATAATGTGCTCACGACGGACGTCTGGCTAGACGTTTTCTTGCGCGTCTGAATGTACCGAGAAGGCTTTACACTGTGGTGTAAAAACAAAATGGCAGCCGCCGCTCTTTCTAACACAATTTGCATAGATACGTAAGCCTGGCTCGAAAGAAAAACATTATGAATAAAACATACGGGCGGGAAACCGGCGTTGATGTTGTTAAGGTCACTTTTACGGGACGCCATTATGTCATTAATTTATGTGGTGACACACTTTTATAGGGCTTACACATTTTTAAGGGCTTTTATACGCGTTTCAAAGCCATTTTTATGACCTATCTTGTTATTACAAAAAAAAATGAAACGTCGTGTTACATCTTTCTAATATTACAAATGCGAAAGTTTGGTTGGATGGATGTTTTCTACTTAATCATGCCGCAACGGCTAAACCGATTTGTCTAACCGGCTAGCGAATACATAGGTTATGTTTTATCCCGGAAAATAAGAGAGTTCCCACAAGAATAAAAAACCCTAATCTAGTAGGTGTATAATGAAAACTAAGATTCTATTTTCTGATATTATTTATTCTCTTATACAACATGAATATTCTACTATGAGATGGCTTCATTGTCGCGACTGCTTTTTTCGACATGTCATTAAAGTAATTGTTTAATTGTAATCATGCACATACATTTCAATACATTTAGTAAATATACATGTAGGTACATCGTCTAGGAACAATTAAAATTAATTTGGATGATGATTAGTATTCATCTCTATGTTTTAAAATTCAAATTATGCTTTCATTATTTCCCTTCGTGAGTAGGCACTATTGAGTAGTAGTTTTACTTAAATGTATAGTATATACTGTTATATACCTATGTAGTGCCGGCTCTTCTATACCCATTCATTTCACATTCAACCCATACCCCTAATCGGTTTCTACACGCCATCGTGCCGGAACGTGAAATCGCTTGGCGGCACGTCTTTGACGGTAGAGTGGTAACTAACAGCCAAAGCTTCCCAAACCAGACCAGAGACAATTCAGAAATTATTCTGCCGGGAATCGAACCCGAGACCTCCCACTTATAAGGCCACAGCGCTCAACACTACGCCAGAGAATCGTCGTCGTCGTTTTCCACGTACTACCAAATTGTGGAATCATCTCCCTTCGACACTTCCCACTTAATTACAATATGGGGTTATTCAAGGGGCGAACCAATAAGTTCCTGAAAAGCAGGCAATGCATTGGTGGTGCCTCTGGTACTACAAGTGTTCATGGGCGGCGGTAATCACTTTACATCAGGTGACCCGCCAGCTCGTTTGCCCGCTATTCATATAAAAAAAAAGAAAAAAAAATGCTTAGTGCAATGCTCGACGCAATTTAGGCCTGTGCGTCGCCGCTCACGACACGATATTTGCCTTCCTTGTTTTCATATAAAGTGTAAAGTGCTACACACGTATACAATTTACATTTCGTAATACGCTTTATATGTTTTAGGCATATTGGAGGTTGTAATATGCATGCCGTGAAAGCTTCGTTATGTTTCGTTATTAGCGGAGTTGATAACTTCATTTACGTTATACTCGTATTATTACATAGGTAATAGCTTTTTTTTTTACGTGTGAATTTTTAGGTTTAGGTGCCGGCGAGACCTTATTAATAAATCTTTTTTGTTTTTTTTTTAATAATAATATTTTTTATTGGTCACACAAATTACGAATTACAACTATAATATTCTGCCCTCGTAATTGAAAACACAGTAAGTTATATAGAAGTTACCTTTAACTTACTGTGTTTTCAGTTACGAGGGCAGTATTGTGCACCTGTTTTCCGAACTAGTTAAAAACTGTATCTCGGAAAACAGGGCCTGTGTGTGTGTGTGTGTGTGTGTGTGTGTATAATAGGCAAGCACGCAAGCTTAGGCTGCATTTTCACTTACCATCAGGTGAGATCGCAGTCAAGCGCTAGTCTATATATTTAAAAAAAAAATTCATTAATTGGGTATTTGATTGGTGTCAAAATGAGGATATATAGTATAGTAAATTAATAAGAAACTTACAAGCTCTATATTTTAGAGACTAGTTAAGATATTAAAAAAATTACTTACATTTGTTTGTTTTTTTTAATAGTCTTACTATTAGCCAAGCTGAAGTTGACTAATATCCTCCTAAGCTTTGATTAAACATAGCACTAAAAGTTGCTACAAAATAAATAGTAGCAGGAACTAAACGGAAAAAAAAGCTTTCATTAGGAGTGGGTACGACAGTGCAACGGGTGGGATTCGAACCTGCGACTTTTCAGTTTTGAGTCCGCACCTTTAACCGTTGGGCTATTGAGGCTTCCATTAACATTGTGTTATAATATTAAAAATCTTTATTTGAAGTACCTATTTATAAAAATAAAAAAAATTCGTCAAATACCCAATCATTTTTTCAATGCAACTTAATAGCTTTTCCCATGACTGCATAGGTAATTCCAAGTTATAAACGAACTTCTTGGAATTACCGAATCTCTATGTTTAGACTTCTGGCGACCCATAAAATGTCGATCGGATTCCAAAAACGGGTTTCATAATTAGCTGGTAGTTAATTTACGACTTCGCTATTTTATGTATAGCAAGGCTAAAAAAAATACCTGTTTTTGTGCTTATACATCTATTTTTTATTTAAAGATTGCGTGGGCAAAAAATCTATTTAACGGCGAGCGTTATTTTTAAATCTATACTACTACGTATGGGTTTACTGAAGGTCAGTTGTAGATAATGATGGTTAAATTAAAGTTAACGTAAGATTGAACACTAATGAAAAAAAATGATCTCTAGTCAAGATTGCACAAGTCAGTCAAGTAGTCTTTTTAGGGTTCCGTACTCAAAGGGTGCCAACGGGACCCTATTCCTAGCCTCCGTCCGTACGTCCGTCTGTCAGCGGGCTGTATCTCCTTAACCGTCTTAAAATTTTCACAGAATGTGTATTTTTACTGCCGCCAGAAAAACAAATAATAAAAAATAAAGTTAAATAATTATTAAATCTTGTACTGCACTCGCCCAGTTTTTACACAATTTCTTTTAAATAGCAACCGCCAAGTTTCTTGCAGGTTCTTGGAACGGAATTCGGAACCAGTGGAAATTCACTTGGCAATTAGAAAGCACCTTGTTCATTCACACTAAAAGATTATTTGAAGTTTTAAGATTTTTTTCCTAATTGTCATACATAGATTAAATTAAAAAAAAATCCCTTTTTTAGGATCTAGAAGTAATCTAGGATAAGTATTTTTTAAATCTATAGGTCCATCAGTTCAGGATGTAAGTTTGAAAAATGTAAAGTAATTTATATGTACAGTAAGTAAACAAGAAAATTGTCTTTTTTTAATATTGTTATTTAGGTACTTGTAATTTAATTAATTGCATGTCGAGTTAGCCCTTAAATGGGGTATAGGATGCTAGATAATATAAATAAACTAGCGTTTGCTCGCGGCTTTGCTCACGTTAAGTTCGATTTTTCAAACCCCTATTTTACCCCTTTAGAGGTTGAATTTTCAAAAATCCTTCCTTAGTGTGCGCCTACGTCATAAAAGGAACCAACTGTAAAAATTTCAAGTTTCTAACTTCAGTAGTTTAGGTTGTGCGTTGATATCTCAGTCAGTCAGTCAGTCAGTCAGGACTTTGAATTTTATATATAAATAAATTTACCAAAAGGCAACACATTGTATACAACGTGAGCTTCCTACTAAATAATAAATAAATGAACGTTTATTCCTTTAGTATCTACTTAGTTAAACAAAAAGCACTAACACTCCAGTAAGGCACTTGTTTTACGCTTTTGGATACCCGTGGTTTCTCTCGGCTAAACAAGTACAGGACGCCATGTTTATCGTTTATAACGACTGAACAGCCCATAATAAGATTAATTGGCATGCAGACTTCATATGATCACCATCTTGAGTAAATTCCTTGCGTCTCCAGATAAAAGGTATATTCTTAGCTATGATCAGGTTCTTTGTAATTACCTGTAATAACTTGATACGCAATATATTTACTGAATAATTGTAACATCTGTTAGTAATAATCGTTTAATCCGGTCCTGGAGTTTATTTAGAGACTAGCTTTTGCTCGCGGCTTTGCGCACGTTAAGTTCGATTTTTCAAATCCCTATTTTACCCCCTTAGGGGTTGAATTTTCAAAAACCCTTCCTTAGTGTGCGCCTATATCATAAAAGGAACCAAATGTAAAAATTTCAAGTTTCTAACTTCAGTAGTTTAGGCTGTGCGTTGATATCTCAGTCAGTCAGTCAGGACTTTGAATTTTATATATATAGATTAATAACATGATATGACAGAGAGAGACAGATGTATAAAGGCGGTAAACGTAGTGCCTATCTCAATTAATTAAGCTTCGAATAACGGCACAGTCAAATTAATGCTCAATATGTCTTTAAGGGGAGGGTAAGGTTAATTCGGTAAAAAAAAGGCATGTTTTCAAGATTTTTTTTTTGGCAATACAGATGGTGTTAGTTTATTCAGTCGATCCATACATGATAATGTAACATTAGAACAATATTCTCCTAAATTTTCATTGCAAAATATCAAAAATTGAGCGAGTGACAGTGAATTTCCGGAGGCGCCTCGAGAAAAAGTTGTTTTGCGGTGTCCATCATAACTCGCAACCAAATCATCTGAAACAAAAAAATCAAAATGCATTCGTTAAAGGAGATGTTTGTTGAGGTATTCACGAGAGGATTTTTTTTTTCTTCGATTTTTCGATTTTTCGTAGCACTTGGAAGCCAAAAACCAGATTTTCGCTAAAAAAAACGGCTAATTAGCTGTTGTAAAAAAATTGATAATTATTGCAAAAAAAAAAGCTCTCGACAATACCTGGAGAATTATGTGAAGAAACACTGTGCAAAATTTCAAAACGATTGGTCCAGTAGCTTTTTAGTTATGGTGGACACGGACTTCAAAAATGACAAGTCTCAGAAAAACGCTTTAAAGTTCGCGTACTGAAGTATTCAAGATAAAATTCGACAATTTTTTTATACTCACACAGAGTCGTCGATGCCACGTCCGTCACTTGTTACTGCTCAGCACAGCATACAGCGTTTAATTGATGCATAGATCATGCCTCGAATATACTCGACTTTACCTGAACAGACCCATTTGGGGCGGGTGGGGCTGTAAAACCTCAGGCTGGCAACGGATGCTGAAATACTCATAACTTCGTCAATTTTGCCCCGATCGACTTGAAATTTTAACACAATCTTCTTGAGATATTATGCATTCAATTAGAAAAATAAAAAAAATTTCGAAAAAATAAAATTTTAATACCTTACCCCCCCCTTAAAGAATTGATTCTCAAAAATAAAAGTTAAATACCTGTAAACATCGCCAAATTGTATACTATTTATTAAGATCACTGTGTCTATTCTAATATTATACGTATGTGTGGTGTACAATAAAAGTATATTCATTCATTCATTCATTAATTCAAAACATCTAAACCACTGGAACAAGGTTGTAAAATTTCGTCACTAAGCTGGTCATCGAATCTATACTAATAATATTATAAAGCTGAAGAGTTTGTTTGTTTGAACGCGCTAATCTCAGGAACTACTGGTTCGAATTGAAAAATTATTTTTGTGTTGGATAGTCCATTCATCGAGGAAGGCTTTAGGCTATATAACATCACGTTGATCATAATAACAGAAATTGACGCGGACGAAGTCGCAGGCAACAGCTAGTAATTAATAATTATAATCCTCACAAGGTACGGAACCCTCTGTGCGCGAGTATGACTCGCCCTTGACTGGTGTTCCAAGGCCAGGGTTCCCGCGGAATTCTTAGAAACAATGCAAGCAAATACAAGTAAATGTAATATAATACTGAAAATAAATATGCAGATCAGTCATTCATCCCGTAAAATGAAATGAAATGTAAAATGTTGGACCAAAAATGCCGAAAATAAATAATACAATGAATAATTTATTTCGCAAATTATTATGTTGTATTTAAATAACCGTAATTTATTGGTCAGTAAATATGCCTTAAGGCTTCATCTGCGCAAAGTGAACCGGCCGGGGATAAATAGTTGCGTTTAAACGGATGCATTTATAAACGAATGTGTTCTGTAAAAAGCAATAAAATAAATGCAACACAACAAAGAAAACAAAAAGGACTTTTTCTTTTCTTTATCGTCGTAACATGGGTAAAAGAACAAAAGTGGATAATCTGAATGGACAAGTCACAGTAAACGCGTATAGGATCTGATGTTGATCTGTCACTTGGGGCCAAAATATTTATTTTTTATTTTTTTAAAAGAATATTAGCCAAGCTGAAGTTGACTAATATTCTCCTATCCCCTCCAAATAAGCGGAAAGCTTGTGCTAGGAGTGGGTACGACAATAGTGCAACGAGTGGGGTTCAAACCTGTGACCTTTCAGTTTTCAGTCCGCACCTTTAACCGTTGGGCTATTGAGGCTTAATTAGTTCTCGGGTATATTGAATTCCTCGCTACGCTCAGGATTCTACTTTAGAATCCCTCGCTGCGCTTGAGATCCTACTGTAGAATTCACTTCGCTCTGAATTCAAAATAACGCCCTAGGGGAATAAAAAATTTCTTTGGCCCCATTTAACACAAATAACTATAGCCTCAATAGCCCAACAGTTAAAGGTGCGGCCTGAAAACTGAAAGGTCGCAGGTTCGAATCCCGTACCCGAATGTCGTACCCACGACAATAGTGCAACGGGTGGAGTTGGTACTCCTAGCACAAGCTTTCCGCTTATTTGGAGGGGATGGGAGGATATTAGTCAACTACAGCTAGGCTAATATTCTTTAAAAAAAAAAACTATTTTTCTTAGGTCGTTGGAGGATTGGCGCTAAAAGTAAAGATTTTTTTTTATTCGATGACAAGATACGCCTTTGACTGCGATCTCACCTGATGGTAAGTGACGATGCAGTCTAAGATGGTAGCGGGCCAACTTGGAAGGGGTATAGCAGTGTAAATTCAACCCATACCCCTAATCGGTTTCTACACGCCATAATGCCGGAACGCTAAATCGCTTGGCGGCATGTCTTTGACGGGAGGGTGGTAACTAGCCACGGCCAAAGCCTCCCACCAGACAGAGATTTTAAGATAAGGTGTACAATGTATTCTGAGATTGTTATAAAATAACAGGTTACTTTATCTAGGTAATGGAACATATTTTGGCCGAAACACCGACACCAGTCGGATATCTTTGAATATATCTTAATAAGATCTTAATCTATGTTTCTTTTTATCAGTGGACGTCAAACCATTCGTCGATCGACTTACAAACTCAATTAGAATAACATTTTTTCGGAAATAAAAGCTATAAGTTGGAAACACGTTTGGATTTAGGCTGTTCGCACATCTCTACCACGAATCCATAGCAGCGGAAAAAAAGAAAAGATATACAATATACATAGTTAAATGTTTATTTATTTAATTACTAGATGATGCCCACGACTTCGTTCGCGTGGATTAAGGTTTAATTCCCGCGGGAAATCAATGAATTCCCGGAATAAAATGTAGCCTATATTTTAATCCAGGGTATGAACAATCCCCATTACAAATTTCAGCCAAATCCGTCCAGTAGTTTTTGCGTGAAAGAGTAAAACACACACACACACACACACACACACACACACACACACACACACATACAAACTTTCGCCTTTATAATATTAGCGTGATGTGATTTATTTATGAGGTACAAAACTATGCTAAAGAAACTATAAATATAACTAACTAACTAACTAACTAACTATACAACTAAGTTCGATTTTGCAAAATCGAACTTAACGCTCACGTTCACTTACACACAGTTTTAAAAAGACGTAATTGGCCCAAGAAAAAAAAAGACGTGTGGCACTCGGGGACTGCCGCGGTAAAGCTATTGCATAGCATTTTTTATCAACGCCATCTAGCGGTGAGAGGAGTCCCGTGTCAGGTTATTTTCGTTACGGAATTTCTGGATTCGGTTTCCACGCTCAAGGCCCGCGATAGAAGCTATGCAATAGCTTAAAAATTTTAGTATCGCTGGCCTAAAGGTCATTCCCACTAGTTCAACTGATTCTTCCTTCCCTTCTCATTCTGAGTGGAGACTTATAAACTTGAGAGTTCTCCATAATGTTCTCAGAAGTGTGAGAAGCCTATTTATTTATCTTTTAAGAAATCGCACACAGTAATTATTATTAAACGCACTTGTGTGGTTTTAAAATCAATTCCAATTAATCGGTCAACCGGTCGTGCAAAACGACAAAAACTACAAAAAGTCGTCGGCCGATACAAGGACTGTTAATTAGTGGACCACATTTTGGCCATGTCATAAAATATTTACGCGTAATAGTCCTTACAAAGCCTCAATAGCTTAACGGTTTAAGGTGCGGACTGAAAACTGTAAGGTCTTAGGTTCGAATCCCACCCGTTGCACTATTGTCGTACCCACTCCTAACACAAGCTTTCCGCTTATTTGGAGGGGATAGGAGGATATTAGTCAACTTTCGGTTACCTGATATTCTTGTAAAAAAAAATCACGACGGCACGTGGCTCATGGTTGTGTGTGTGTCGTATCTGTGTAAGTGCGCGAGGGCCGCCAAGCGATTTAGCGTTCCGGCACGATGGCGTGTAGAAACCGATTAGAGGTATAGGTTAAAGTACATTGCCTTATTTCTGTATGGCAGAGATCTTCTGTCTGCCGTTAGTCTTAATTTTAAATTGGTTTACATAAAGATATATTTTTAAGCTATTGCATAGCTTCTATCGCGGGCCAGCGTTGAGACCGAATCCAGAAATTCCGTAACGAATTAACCTGACACGGGACTCCTCTACGGTGAGCCGCTAGATGGCGTTGATAAAAAATGCTATGCAATAGCTTTACCGCGGCAGTCCCCGAGTGTCACACGTCTTTTTTTTCTACATTAGGTGCACTACGTTCTACGGATCAATTCGGACGAATTCTTTAACGCTTATAAATAATTCGTTAACCTCGTTAAGAAACTCGTTGGTCACTTCTCGAATTTTGATCTTTTTACCCCTCATTGTATAGCTTTTTATTGATTTATTTTTTCTATTCTTAACAATTTTTTCCCTGTATTCCTTATTTATTTATGTATTCCTTTTTTATTTTCTTTCTCCCAGTTGAGTGTTTTTTCTTTTTCATATGTAAATTCTATCTGTGAAAACTTGTAATTAGCTTTAATTCTTCTTCTGTATTTATTGACTAATTTTTCTAATAAGCTGTAATTTTTCTTTTAAAAAAAAAAAAAAAATAATGTTATGTAAATATCTTGGAAAATATTTTTGATTTTCAACTTACTGACATTCAATCTTACTGACATTTCGGTTGTAACTATTCTGAAAAAAAACCCGTTCCAAGTTAGCCCGCTACCATCTTAAACTGCATCGTCACTTACCATCACGAGTCGCAATCAAGGACTATCTTGTCATTGAATAAAAGAAATGGAGCGGACTAAATCGGGGGTTGAGTGTAGTGGATTGCGGGTATATTTACTAAAGCTAAGCATCGCATAGATTAAACTTAGATACATATTTGAACAGCTGCTGATTCAGACTGCTGAAGTTCAGGCGGGCTTTAGCTGGGGGAACTGAAATAGAACCAGACAGTTATGTTGGGAGCTTTTATTTACATACAACTCCCGTACCTAACCTTAAAATAGGTATTTGTACAATACAGGCTGTTAATTTTGACCACGACGGTTTTTTATTAAGACGGAAAATTAAAGTATTAATTACAATATCCGTCTTGACATGCGTTGGATTGGTGTACCTACGTATGCATTTTTGCATTTTTGAAGCTTTATTGTGGAAGCACTGTATACATAGCATAGCTTTGTGAAAAAATTTTTTTTTGAAAAGAGCAACTGCTGAGTTTCTTGCCGGCTCTTCTCAGCAGAATCTGCATTCCGAACCGGTGGTAGATTTATGACGTGTCATAAGAGCTACAAGTTAGCCTACATGAAATAAATAAATTTTGAATTTGATTTTGAATATGGGGTTATTCAAGGGGCGCACCAATAAGTTCCCGAAAAGCCGGCAACGCATTGGTGGTGGCTCTGGTACTACAAGTGTTCATGGGCGGCGGTAATCACTTTACATCAGGTGACCCGCCAGCTCGTTTGCCCGCTATTCATATAAAAAAAAAAACTTTTGATCCCGACTTTGACCGCGCGGAGTGAGGTTTTGAAAATTCCGGTTTTTTTGGGATAAAAAGTAATCTATTATATTCAGGATTTCCCTAACACAAAAAGTGTCCAAGTGAAACCCGGACAATTTTTGTGTCATGGGAATCCCGATTAATCTAAATATATAAAAGGAAAAGGTGACTGACTGACTGATCTATCAACGTACAGTTCAAACTACTGGACGGATCAGGCTGAAAGGCATACACGGGAAGTTTTTATGAGGAAGGCTTTCGCTAAGAAAGGATTTTTAAAAATTCAGCTCCCAAGGGGGTAAAATAGTGGTTTAAAAAATTGAACATAACGCGAGCGAAGCCGCAGGCAAAAGCTAGTTGAGAGATAATAAGCGATAAATTAAAATAAATCTTATTTAAAATTTCATTCGTAATTGGTAACGGCATCCAAGCTAACTCCGGCACTGCAAAAACAATAAGTAATTGGGTTTTTATTGCAAAGATATTTTTAAGCTATTGCATAGCTTCTATCGCGGGCCAGCGTGGAGACCGAATCCAGAAATTCCGTAACGAAAATAACCTGACACGGGACTCCTCTACGGTGAGCCGCTAGATGGCGTTGATAAAAAGTGCTATGCAATAGCTTTACCGCGGCAGTTCCCGAGTGCCACACGTCTTTTTTTTCAAAAACATCCGGAAAAAACTCAATTTCACCCAAATGTCCGGGGTTTAATACCGCGTCCGCATGCTTGTGGCAAACGGCAAACGCCAAACCTCTACAAACGTTTGCCTTGAATTTGGGAATCATCCGCACGCTTGCGAGGGCGTTTGTATGTTCTGAACAGGCAAGCATGACGGACGTCGAACTTGTGTCGGCTTTATTATTTGGCTTAAGTTATTTTTACAAATGTTTTAAGCTCAGTATCGATCAATAATCCTACTAAAATGGAATATGGATGGATGGGTAGATGGATGTTTGTTATTCTTTCAGCCACAACTAATGAACCGATTTGAATGAAATGTGGAATAGCGATAGCTCATACCTACATTTAAGCCCGGAAAATTAAGGACTTTCCGCGGGAATTAAAAAACCTTAATCCGCGAGGACGAAGTCGCGGACATCATCTAGTTGATAGTAAAGCGTCCCCTAATTAAAATTTTCAAAACATATTTCATGTGCACAATTTGTCCAGTTACAGTTTTATAGTATAATATTATAGATTAGTAGTAGTAGCTAGTAGTATGTTCGAAAACACTTGGTACCTACCTAGTTTATTTATTTGAATAAAAAAATATTCTACTCTATTCTAGTATGTACCTACTCAATAGATATTTTGTTTTTTTTTCTTTGTCAACCGATAGACGTCCACTGCTGGACTGTTTATTGCATGGACTTCCTCAGGCTTCGGTCTTGCACCACCTGTACCCAGTGGCTCCCTGAGGGTCGCCTGATGGTGTCGGTCTACCTATTACCATACCATTATATACCATTTTCCGGTGCGGAGTCGCCACTTTTTATTATTAATATATAAAACTAATTAATTAATTAAATTATATAAACAAATCGTCTTCAAAAGCCTTCAGTCGACCAGTCATTCATTTTACGTTTTTACCCACTCACAAAATGAAGATTTCTAAAGGTGCGATACGTAAATCGTAATACAATGACACGTCTGATCACCGCCAGTGCACAAACGAGACTGAATGCGCGCAAACGTGTGGACGGAGAGGCAAGCGCTTGCGGCAAATTCCCTTTGGTTTGGGCTTAAAGCTGCATCCGCACGCTTGGCAAACCTCGGCAAACCTTCACAAACGCAAACGTGCGGATAGAGCGTTTGCCATGGTTTGCCTACGCTTGCGAGCGTTTGTGGCCGATCCATCGAGTGTCGGTCTTTTGATCGCAAACCAAAGGGAATTTGCCGCAAGCGCTTGCCTCTCCGTCCACACGTTTGCGCGCACTCAGTCTCGTTTGTGCACTGGCGGCGATTAGACGTGTCATTGTATTACGATTTACGTATCGCACCTTTAGAAATCTTCATTTTGTGAATGGGTAAAAACGTAAAATGAATGACTGGTCGACTGTAGACTTTTGAAGACGATTTGTTTATATAATTTAAATAATTAATTAGTTTTATATATTAATAATAATAAGTGCCGACTCCGCACCGGAAAATGGTATATAATGGTATGGTAATAGGTGGACCGACACCATCAGGCGACCCTCAGGGAGCCACTGGGTACAGGTGGCGCAAGACCGAAGCCTGAGGAAGTCCATGCAATAAACAGTCCAGCAGTGGACGTCTATCGGTTGATAAAGAAAAAAAACAAAATATCTATTACTCAATACATATAATACAATACAATACAGGTACATACTAGAATAGAGTAGAATATTTTTTTATTCAAATAAATAAACTAGGTAGGTACCAAGTGTTTTCGAACATACTACTAGCTACTACTACTAATCTATAATATTATACTAAAACTGTAACTGGACAAATTGTGCACATGAAATATGTTTTGAAAATTTTAATTAGAGGACGCTTTACTATCAACTAGATGACGTCCGCGACTTCGTCCTCGCGGATTAAGGTTTTTTAATTCCCGCGGAAAGTCCTTAATTTTCCGGGCTAAAATGTAGGTATGAGCTATCGCTATTCCACATTTCATTCAAATCGGTTCATTAGTTGTGGCTGAAAGAGTAACAAACATCCATCTATCCATCCATCCATCCATCCATATTCTATTTTAGTAGGATTATTGATCGATACTGAGCTTAAAACATTTGTAAAAATAACTTAAGCCAAATAATAAAGCCGACACAAGTTCGACGTCCGTCAGGCTTGCCTGTTCAGAACATACAAACGCCCTCGCAAGCGTGCGGATGATTCCCAAATTCAAGGCAAACGTTTGTAGAGGTTTGGCGTTTGCCGTTTGCCACAAGCATGCGGACGCGGTATAAAAGACCGACACTCGATGGATCGGCCACAAACGCTCGCAAGCGTAGGCAAACCATGGCAAACGCTCTATCCGCACGTTTGCGTTTGTGAAGGTTTGCCGAGGTTTGCCAAGCGTGCGGATGCAGCTTTAGAAGTTTTTGTCCGGCGTCGGCAATTTAAGTGATGACAGCCCTAGGCATATGAAACAAATCTATAGGGTTATAGTTCTTGCATTTCACGAGGGCGCGTGAGCTTTACTTGTGGTTACGTCGTGTACATGCACATTGCGTAAGTGTGCGTGCCTGTCAGGAGCCTAGGTGGGAGCGGTCAGGCGCGAGCAAGCTTTCGCTCACACTTATACAGATACGACACGCACACAACCATGAGCCACGCGCCCTTGTGAGTTGAAAGAACATGATTATCAACTGCAACTGCAATCCAAATGCAGATCTATTAAAGACATTAAGCAAAACGGCTACGAGCAGAACACAGATGCAATAAATTATTTATTCAAAATAAACTTTCACATGCTCGAAATTTAATTTAAATATCTCTTTTTGGAGTGCAAACAAATTGAATAGCGACAAATTTAGATCATAAACCAACCAGAGTTAAATGCTTTGCCGAAATGCGTCCAAAGGGATAACTAGAAAACTGGTCAAGTGCGTACGGTTGCCTAAAAGACGGGTTCCGCATCTTGTCATTGAAAATGAGCTTCTAAATCAGTGGTGTTTTTATTCATCTGATCGTCGGCCTAAAGTTAAACCTAGGCACAGATACTGTCTTATCGAATGAGAAGGGCCATAGTCCATAAGGACCATAGGCCATAGTGTGCCAAAACAGATATCGTCCAGACCCAATAGAGGAAGGGAGTCTTTCAACGCTGCGTTATTCCACTAGCAAAACCAGAATATAGAGAGTAGCATCGACAATTAATTATATTTGTTACTAGTTGATGCCCGCGGCCTCGTTCGGGTGGATTAAGGTTGTTTAATTCCCACCGGAATTCTCTTATTTTTCGGGATAAGAAGTAACCTATGTGTTATTTCAGACTATAATCTATGTCTGTGTTTTTCAGCCAAATCGGTTCAGTCGTTGCGGCGTGATTTAATAACCAACATTTTCTTTTCTCTTTTCCCCTTAAATCTTCAATCAGTAGGTGAGACTAGCAACAGAAGACATGTGCTTCAGATTCCGCCATTTTGTGGCGGTGGCCATCTTGGACCGATTTTCATACAAACATAGCTAAGAACACTCCCGACTGATTCACCTTTCAAACAAAAAAAAAGACGTGTGGCACTCGGGGACTGCCGCGGTAAAGCTATTGCATAACATTTTTTATCAACGCCATCTAGCAGTGAGAGGAGTCCCGTGTCAGGTTATTTTCGTTACGGAATTTCTGGATTCGGTCTCCACGCTCAAGGCCCGCGATAGAAACTATGCAATAGCTTAAAAAAACAAAATAAAAATCGGTTCAACCGTTCGGCTGCTACGATGCCACAGACAGACACACACACACATAAAGACACGTCAAACTTATAACACCCCGTCGTTTTCGCGTCGGCGGTTAAAAAGTCGCAGACGTAAAGATGGCAAAACTATAAAGCTCTAATACGGAACCCTGAAAACCACGTGCTCACATAATATTTTTAGTTATCTCAAACAACACCCGCCAATAAAAAGACAACCCTTTTGTCTATCCGAGAGAGTCGTAATTTGAATGCAGCTGGTAAAGGAAATGAAATTTGCACCATATTGGTACAATTTATAGAGTTAGTTTTTCCGTGGAACCTCGGTGTCATTTGGATGAATTAAAAAAAATATATATTTCCCAGCACTGCGGGCAAATTTAGACCGAGGCTACTAAAATGGCGGATGCACTGTGCATTCATTAATTGATTTTTTTTATTCGATGACAAGATAGCCCTTGACTGCGATCTCACCTGATGGTAAATGACGATGCTGTCTAAGATGGTAGCGGGCTAACTTGGAAGGGGTATGGCAGTGTACATTCAACCCATACTCCTAGTCGGTTTCTACACGTCATCGTGCCGGAACGCTAAATCGCTTGGCGGTACGTCTTAGACGGTAGGGTGGTAACTAGCCACGGCCAAAGCCTCCCACCAGACCAATTAATTTATTTATTAGGTTTGTTAGTGATTTTTACACAAGGTAAACTTATGTTAATTACATACAATTTTCATGCACAAAGTATGCAAAATCATTTATGCATATAGAAATGCACTCAGTTACATGTTAAAAAAAACTTAAGTTAACAACAACTTACCGAAACAAAATCAATATTAAAAAATGAATTTAAATTACGCAGTAGATAGAATGGTAGATCAGGCTAAATACATAACTATTAACAAGTTTTTAAAATGGAAGTCAGAAAAAGACTATTTTTTTATTCGATGACAAGATAGTCCTTGACTGCGATCTCACCTGATGGTAAGTGACGATGCAGCTCTGTCTGGCACGAACTGGGACGAATTCTGTACATTAAAAACGTACAGAATTCGTCCTGTCACAGTTTTATTTTAAGTATAGATAGATAGAGAAGAAATGCTAAAAATAAACATTATGTAGAAAAGAAAAGCTTTTCGCTCGCTACTTTCGTAGCCCCTACGTTAACGGGACGTCGAAAGCATGCAAAAAGTAAGGGCAGACGTTCGCACACCTTTTTGCCTTTTTGAGACTGAATTTCCAGAATTAAAATAGACTGTAGTGTATTTTTGCCCATTTTTCGGTCACTTTGTTTTAGTTGGGTCTTTGGAGTGATAATATTATTTTCTGCTTTGGATTTTAAGTTAATTATTCTATGCGAGTATTTCTATGTAACAAAATGAAAATTCAAATCCATTTCAGGATGAAAATAATTTTTAAAGAATCTCCCTAAGAGTTAAAAAAAATTAAAAAGATAGGATTGTTTAAATGAAAAGAAAGGCAACTAGTAGGTAATCCTATAGAATATTATAAATGCGAAAGTTTGGATGTATGGATGTGCTTCAGTCGTTGCGGCGTGATTGAGTAACAAACAGACATGCAAACTTTCGCATTTATAATATTAAGAGGTTTAATAGGATAAATAATAGGATTAGTAGGATTTCACAACAGTTTTTACTATATGACGCGCTGACATGTGAGATGTACTTACATAAAGACATGTTGTGAAATGATTCATACCCACTGAAATTTTATGTTGACTCATATGTATGGGAACATGTTAATTTAAATGAGCGAATTCCGTTTATGAATAATACATAGACACGACGTAATAAATTAATTAAATTAATGCCTATGTTAAAAATAAATCTTTTCTTGCCGATTATTATTTATTAAATAGAGGATCTTCCAAAATTAGTAAAATACATATCCGCTGTTAGTTTAATTGTTTTTTTCATTTTAAAATGTCGGTTAAAATGAAAAGTGTGCCAAATGTTTATCACTTCACCGTTTATTTTTTAGGGGTTCCGTACCCAAAGGATGCCAGCGGGACCCTAATTTCAAACCTGCGCTATCCGTTCGTCCGTCTAAAAAGCTATTGCATAGCATTTTTTATCAACGCCATCTAGCGGCTCACCGTAGAGGAGTCCCATGTCAGGTTATTTTCGTTAAGGAATTTCTGGATTCGGTCTCCACGCTGGCCCGCGATAGAAGCTATGCAATAGCTTAAAAATTTGGACCTCCCATACAAAATTGACGATCAGCTGACAGATGGCATTGATAAAAAATGCTATGCAATAGCTTTACCGCGGCAGTCCCCGAGTGCCACACGTCTTTTTTTTTCATATTTCGACCTATGTTCCTTGGGGAAAGTTGTTCAGTTTCATGAGCACATTCACCTCCTTCAGTATTATTTAGGAGTTTCAATACACGTTGTATAAATGTATAGTGGTAATAGAAATACACATTCTGTAAAAACTATAAGTATCTTCCAATTACGGTTCATGAGATACAGCCCGCTGACAGACGGACGGACAACGGAGGCTTATTAATACGGTTCAGTTGGCACCCTTTGGACACGGAACCCTAAAAATATTTACATATATAAGTTTGTGATCGCCTATATATAGCACCTGGGCTTTTTGAAGTCAAAGCAAAACATAAAAGCACATAAAATCATGGCAATAAATTTTTTCGAGCGCCTATAAGATTAGTCCTCTGTCATAATCAATTTGTATGCGATATAATTCATTATATAATGTAACATAAATTATAGCTATTAGGTATAATTATTTCGAATTAATTTCTTACTGCGTCTACCGATTATTATCGGGGGAACATAAATTTTACTTATCTAAACTAACCTGTCGTCAAAAGGTTTAAAACCATAAAAAAAAAACTGTTTAAACCTTCGCTTCAGTAGTTATTTTAACCGCGTATAAATTAAAGTGCGAGATTAGATCGTACGTGGATTGGTTATGACCTTATCACTGTTTTGTGTTACTTAAGCTACGTTAACTCGAATCAGTAACTGGGTGGGTGACCGAACATATCTTGTCACGGTATCCCACGTATAGTAATAATGCTCTACCAACCTAATTTCGGCCGTAGTAGTGTCTGCCCGCGATTTTGTCCGCGTTAGCTAGGTTTTTAGAAATCCCACTGGAACTCTCTGTTTTTCCGAAATAAAAGTTAGCCTATGTCACTCTACAAGTCCTTAACTAGTGAGGCTTGAATCTGCGACCTTTCAGTTTTCAGTCCGCACCTTTAACCGTTGGGCTATTGAGGCATGCTTGAATACGAGTGTCGAAAATTTCACTCGCATTCGAGAAACTTTTCTTGTGTAATTGAGCCACAAGGATGTAGGTTGACGAGGTTTGGGGTATATGTTCTTCTTCTTCTTCTTCAACTTCTGGGAATTTTATCGCAAGTAGGCGTTAATCGACCGTTTTGCGTGGTTCCACTGGTACAGCTCTCCGCCGGATCACTCCAGCCAGTCGAGCTCCCTCCAACGCAGCAGCCACCCAGCGAGGCGAGGACTTCAGGAAGTGTAGCTGGAGAGCCAATGTTCCTATGACGTTGGTCGGATACACCCCTGCATTTAAGCAGTACGTGTTCCGGTGTCTTATCGCCCTCCATGCACACTCAGCATAGAGAGCTGTCGGTAATACCTAGAATGTAAAGATAGATAAATAGATAGAAACTTTATTGCACACAAGCAAGAAACAAAATTGAATACATCTTAAAAGTACGCATGCAAAAGCGGCCTTATCAATATGGTTTTGTAGAGATTGCTCTGTAAGCAACAGAGCAATCTCTACAAAACCATTGATGGAAAGGTAAAGATGTTTGTTAAGCGAACAGTGTCCTGTAATTGTACCTACAACTACCATTAGCTTGACGCGGTTTGGGGTATATCATGTACAGGGTAGACGCATGGTTATTTTTAAAGCGTCGCGCGTTCACTTAGTCCACCCTTACGGCGGAAACGGTCCACGTGGCTCGCAGCATCCATCGCTGAAGACGAGCTTGCATACAGGGGGCGTATTCTAAAAATAATACGCAACAGAATAATCTAAATGTACCGCCAGTCGGGTTAGTCACGCCGCGGGGCCGCCAGCCGTGCCCAGCTTTTATCGGAAATATGATCGAAAGTGTACATTAAAATTATACGGTGACGATTTTTTACGAACGACCACGGAATAAGGTGAGCGGTCAGTTGCTAGTTGATTTCCTATTTCTTTGTTGCATTTCTATTTTTTAATTTATTTGCGAAACGATTAACGTTTTTCTTTATGCTGTTGTCGAGTTATTATTCTATTCTAGTTGAGTTTTATTTTCGTTTTTTGGGGCGTGTTTTGACACGAATAGTGAAGTGTTGCGAGAAAGTTAAAAATACGAAGTTAACATAAATTGTTGTGTAAATTAATCAGTTTTTGGTGAAGGGAAACATCGTAAAGAAGTCTTCATGTCTGGGGAAAATTATGAGATATTTGAACACGCAAACCCACTCTAAAATAACATTTTGGGCTCATCTTCTTTACACAAATATTAAAAAATGATTGATGGGCGACACAATAGCCCTTGTGCCAGTGATGCTTTAGAGATTTCACTATAGGAATAAATATTCCTTCCGCACCCTAGAGGTGCAATAAGGACGGATTTTGAAATTCCATCCCTAAATAGGTGGAAAGTGATGGGTAAATCCATTCAGATGAAGTCGGCACCCTATTCTTCATATCTCTCTTTTCTATAAAACAACCAAGTCTCAGTTCATTATTTAATTGAATAAATTATAGAAATCATCTAAATTAAAATTAAGGCTATTAAAGTTTTAAAACCTCTTTTGTCCCAGGTCTATCTCAAAAACGTCTTAAGGTTAAAAAAGCTGTAACTTATGTACATGTTTTAGTCATATCCGGTAGTAAAACCACAAATATAAATCAGTCATCTAAAAAAAGGTAAAAATACGATTTTTCCTTGCCAAAATTTACATGGGTAACGAACATCTATCGAGGTTCTAGTTTTAATCCCATTAATTATTACGTCATATTATTTACGTCACGCTACGTGCTAAAGCTCGACCAAAGCTATAAAGTGTGGAATTTAAAAACAACTCTGAGTCAATTATCTAAGCGACCGGCACGCTGAAATCGTTTGTTTGTGTTTTTGTTCCAAATTTAGGCGTATGCAGTACGCCACTCCTTGAGATATGAAATTCTTCATCTTTAACTGGAATTTATCCAAATTCTGTAGCTCTTACTTCCTTACCAATATAGGGTACTAGTACAGGTTGCCTGGAAAAGATCATTATTAGTGATAAGGTCACCTTTTGTGTTACATTGTTTATTTACTTATATGTTTTGTTCTTTTTTTCGTGCAATAAGTTGTATTTATATTTGTTTGTGGGTTCGTTCTTTAATTACACGGTATCAGAGCAAAAATCAACGCGATTTTTCTCAGCAACTGTCACGCGGCCACGTGAGGTCATAGGGAAGAATTAAGTATTAAAAAAAAATTCATGATGTTCAGAATTCGGAGACAGCAAAGTTAGTTATCGAGTTCAACGATCTTACAAATATAGCAGAGAATGGGAAACAAAATTAAAACGAAGCAAGAAATGCCGACGTCTATTCTCTAACTCAGCCCTAATGTGTTCGAAGTATTTAAAAGAAAAGGCAATTAACTAATTTCCTGCTTTATTTTAACTTAGAAATGTGGTTGATATGTTTTCTATTATGTACTTTTTATTATTGTTTAAATGGTATGTTATCTGTTTGACCTTTGTAGGTTAAGGTCGAGTGTTAATTAATTTGTAGAAAGTGTATACCTGTTAATAAAAAGTTATGATACACTACTAGTTAGTAGCGTATAAATTACGTCGGTGTTTCTCCGATAATGTTGATAGGTTACAAGTTGAATTAATTTAGAAATTGAAATTTCTTAAATTAGGTATACCTACCTCAGTATTGCCGACCCCAGTGATGAATTTTTTTTTTCTAAAAGAATATTAGCCAAGCTGAACTTGACTTATATTCTCCTCTCCCCTCCAAATAAGTGAAATGCTTGTGCTAGGAGTGGATACGACAATAGTGCACGAATGAAAATGAAAACTGAAAGGTCGCAGGCTCTAACCTGTCAGTCTGTCGATATTGCATTCAGTTTTCAGTCTGTCGATATTGCATGGACCGTGGTCCATGCAATTGGATTGAAATATCGACAATCCCAACTAAAATAATTACCGTGGTACGTACCCGTATTATTTTATAACAATTATGTCATAATTCTGGACCTGAATTAGTGTTGGTTATATCCTTCAAGGAATTAGTCAATTAAAATAAAAAGTAATCTATTTTTTTGTTTTTTTTTCGTTCAGAAATCGAACTTTATTAGTACTGACGACCTCCAGGATGAGAGGTGTTCGAAACGTGTTATTCATAGAAGCGATTAGCAAAAGTGGAGCACAGTTTTGACACTCGACACTTTTTGTGATAGGGGACCACACAAACTGTGACACAAACATTAATTTAGTGGGCGTCGAACAAATTGAGGCGATCCGTGCGATAATTGATATGGTGCGATAATTTTTCGTGCAATTACGTAATAATATCCTTTTTCATTTGTTAAATGATATTAATTAATTAGGTACTTTAGTTAAGTAATTTGGTTTACCTATACAATATATTTTATTATGTAGTATTTTGGGGTAATTTGAATAGTTATCGTATTTATTATGTCGAATTAATCGGGCATTTGACATTTGTTAAATTTTATTAGTGTTATTTAATTACTTGCTTACCTATTATTATTATATTTAGCTTTGTATGTGGAAATTGGCAAATTTTTTGTTTTTCTGTGATAAAAAGTAGATTACCTATGTCAATTTCTAGATCTTTAATCAATTAATTAATTAAATATGTGCAATAAATCAATTCGATTCGCTTTTCCGTTGCTGCGTGACTGAAGAACAAACCTAAAACTATCACACTATCAAAATGTAACATTTGGATTATTGCAATCGTTATTGAATTCAATTTTATTTAAATTAGTTCCATATTCCTCTCTACTCTAAATAAAAATAGTTTCGCCATCGTTAAAACTCAAGCTTTAGTCATATTGAATTTACGATTTAAAATTCATACTGCCATCGATAGAGATAAATATTTGCACTAACATCCATCTAAATAATATAAGGCATCCTTTCATATCTCAGTCATGGACTAATATAGATTTGATTATCAATAAATGAAGCCGTTCTGGGGAAGCCGATTTGCGGGGTGCTGTTCCCGGCAGCGATTTTATATTCTCACCTCTAAATTTGTTCTGGTTTATTAGCTGGAAACTGTAGGCGAGAAGTTACCTGGCTACTACATTACACTTAGACTATAAAAGACTTTGAGGTACGCGGCACTTGGAAAAAACACCGTTTGACAGAACTGCAAGAAATCATGAGCGTTGGTATTTTAAATGTGGTTGAAATTCAACCTACTCGCACAAAACGCTTCAGTTTAACGTTTCTCAAACGAACCGCTAGAGTAGAACCTCTCTTCCGGCATTTGTGATTCCCTGCCACGTGTAATTTGAATTCCTTCAAGGCAAGAGTGAATAGGCATTTACTAAGCAAGCGTGATGCAATTTAGACATCATTACTTTGCATGGTTATCGTCGAGTCTACCTCGTAATTAAAAACCTACCGTTCAATCCTCACCCGTTGTACTTTAATCGTACCCACTCCTAACACAATCTTTACGCTTATTTGGAGGGGAAAGGGGAATATAAGTGAAATTCAGCATTCGTTAAAAAAATATAAAGCTCCATCTAACGTTTACTGTATTCTAAGTACCCCGTACTGAGTTCAGAGTAAAGCGCGGCACCATGGAACAAACAAACCATAACTTCATGGGAAACCAGCCATCTTGGCCACAGACTGCGATAATTAACTTAAGTACACAATTTAAAAAAAAACACAGGCGTTAAAATAATATTTTTGTTGAAACCACATGGTGAGAGATGTATGATAGAGAGGCTGGAAGTGACAGTTACAAGTTGCCCTATTTCACTATCACGATTCACGAAGTAAGGTTTATACGAAGAATAAAGGAGTTGTGATTGTTTGTTACTTAAAGTTCCTTTGGCGATTAAAAAATAGGTCCTAAGACGTTGCAATATAAACTTTGTCTATTAAAAAAAAAAAAAAGTATAGGTACCTGCTAAGTGCTATCGTCCAAAGAAATTTTTTGATTAAAGATTTTAGACTTGATTCGTGGTTTAATTACATAATTGTGGTAAATACCACTACAAAGTATATCCATTGTACCTATAAAATTGAAGAGTTCTCTCGATTTCTCCGGGAACCCATCATCAGATCCTGACCTGATGATAATGGGAAAACCTGGAAAATATACCTTTTCAATTAAAAAAAGAATTTTTCAAATCGGTCCAGGCATCTTCGAGTAATCAATTAACATACATAAAAAAAAATCCGACGAATTGAGAACCTCCTTTTTTGGAGGTCGGTTAAAAATAGCGTCGCATCCAGTAAACATGTATCCCGTCCATAATCCGGCATATGGTAGAGGCATGTGCGCATCGCGCTATTGTGGACTATTCATAAAGAGATAATGGACTTTAGATAAACTGTATTCGTTAATGGAAACATTACCCTTTTAAAATCACTCAATTATTGATAATTCTACAATACAATGTTATTGAATTTAATACCCTGGCTAAGATGAGCCCATTTGTCATGTTATGAAGGGTTTAATTTGGCCGTAGTGTAACGGTTAATACACTCGGGCGTGATTCCCAGAGAAATGTGTTTTGTGAGATGTGTGGAATTTTTGATATGTATTTATAAATCAACCGATTTGGATGTTGAGATAGATTTTAGTCTGGAATATATCTTTTTATCCCGTAAAATTCTTATTTTTCCAAGAGGGTTCCCGCGGGAACCCTCTTGGAAAAATAAGAAAAACCTTAAACCACACTAACGAAGTCGCGTGCATTAACTAGTTTCTAATGAGAACGCCATCTAGTTAATTTTTAGGTAAACTTTGATGTAGTAACAGTGTAAATTGAAAAGTTAAAACACCCCCCTACATATGAATCTATAGTAGGACTATAATACCTATATACGATACATAATAAAAGCATGGAACTTTGAAATAAGGATTTATAGATAAAATCTTAAAAAAAAGGTGTGTAGTATACTCTTAAAATATCATTTAATTTTCTGCTCATTTCATCTATAAAATTTTACCTTACTTAACAACTACAAATATTTTTAACGCAATTTTAAAATCAATAGTTTATTGACACACCTATTAATTGGCTACGGATGTTAACTGTCCGCCAATTAGCGTTAGCGTGCGTAACGAATTAACTAATTAATTGATTACAAAGTTTTCAATTAAGCATGAAAATTAAACATGGTATTAAATCGTCTATTGAGTTGGACACTCCGAATCGGCGGACTCCGAAAGTGCGAACTGATCTACAATTCAAATCTGTCTATTAGTCATTGAAAATTAAAAAAATATTTTTTAATTTTCAATCACTAATTCTAAACGCAACAATTTTTTTATAGATTGGTTTAAACTTTGGCTTATTTTTCGGCGGGTATAGATTCTCCTCAAACTTCCCACTTTTCGCAATTATTTAATTCAATTCAATTTATATATTTCATCGGATAACAAAAATCCATTTGAGTTAGTAACATTGTGAAAAAACCTGTACGCCATATTTTTTTTTTAAAATAAATTCAGGCTCCCCCTTTCATTAAAAGGGGGATAATCTCCATAATGTTGTCAAAGGTGTGTGAAGTCTGCCAATTAAAATTCTAATTGGTAGACTTCACACACCAGCGTGGTGTAGTCCACTTATTTTTTGGAGGCAAGACGTAGGCAAGAGGAGAATATTAGTCAATTCCAGCTTGTCTTATATTATATTCTTTTTATTTTAAAATCAAAACAGCACTGGTAGCATGGGCAGGAGATAAAAGTTTTATCCCCCGATTTTATCCACTGACAGGGAATAAATTATCTTTTCCCTATGCTAAAGCATGGCGACAGTGGAGAATGCGTGAAATACTTGAAATACAGTGAAATACTCGCGCGGGAGTTCAAACGTGAAAGACGTGCGCAAGGTGATTAAACGTAAAATTAACTAACTGAAGTAACTATTCAAGTGTCGAGTGAATTATCTACTGCAAGTTGCCTTATTTACTGGTTCCATCTTTGTGCGAAAATAATGAAGACTTGTGAAGGATGTTCTAAGCAGTTCAAGGATGGCTCAGGCTTGACCTGTGCCAAATGCAAAAAAAGTTACCATGCGAAGTGTATAAATATGTCTGCGGCGCGCTTCAACAAGCTTAGGAATAAGTCCAATTGGAATTGTCCGACGTGTCCTATTAAATCTGCAAGGCACGATGACACACCAGTCAAGACTTCAGCAGACGCAGCGGAGGAATCCAGCAGTTCCGAAGGCTCGGAAATCCAAGATATTCCATCCGACCCTCAAAACAGCGAAACGGCGAGTCCTACTCCTACCCTCACAATATCGTCTCCGGTCGGGGATTGTCAACCTTCGGATCTATCGCAAAATACTTTACTTCATAATATATCCTTGCAAATTTCCCAATTACAGACGCAAATGACAGCTATACACACAATAAAAAACGATGTTAGTGCTTTGAAAAAGGACATTTCGGAGCTGAAAAACAGTCTCTCTGCCAAGATTGAAGACTTAGATAATCGTATGTCCGATGTCGAATCAAAATTATCTCAAATGAGTAATCTTCAGTCGGAACTAGAAGAACTTAAGTCGAAAGTCGCTGGCATGATAGATCATAATCTGAAGAATGATCAATGGGTGCGTCGTTCTAATATACAAATAAACGGCATTCCAGCCAGAAAGGATGAGAACCTCATCAAAGTCATAAGTACCTTGGCTGAGAAGAGTGGTTTCTCCTTAGATCCAGCAAGGGATATAGACTTCGTCACTCGCGTTGCTGTTAGGAATGACGTCGATACCTCCTATCCGAAGCCTATTATATTGAAATTATTATCAAGGTACAAAAAAGACGACTTTATAGCTTGCCTGCGTCGTCTAAAAGATTTGAAGGCGTCGGACGTAGGGTTTCCCGGTAATCAGACACGTATATACATAAATGACCACTTATCAGCTTTTAATAAAATGCTACTACAGAAAGCCAAAGCCTTGGCAAAAGAAAAGAAATATGAGTATTGCTGGGTACGCAACTGCACGGTTATGGTCCGACAAAATGAAAAATCGAAAATCTTGCACATTACTTCGGAGGAGTCCCTAAAAAAATAGTTTAAGTGATATCTACGTGTGTTGGTATCTACAAAGAACTCAATACTTATTGAATGGTATTGAAATGGTAGTATTTTGTGTGATTCATTCCATTAAGTGGCATAATTACGTTGCGTCTAATTATTCATCAACCCTAAGTAAATCAAAAGATGATAAAATACGAAAAATGTTCCTGACAACTGATTTCTGGCGTGAGTGGCCGATCCTTTTGTTACTATACCGGTACTGCGATAAAGTATGTAATTGTTATTTACCTTATTGCATACAATACATTGCTTGCATAGTAAGCGCATACTTGCAAAGAGACGCTTCGTATAGCGCAGTGTATTACAAATTAGTTTTTCTTATCATATATTTCATTTGTATTGGTGGTCCTATAATCTTGGTATATTGTGATTGTTACTTTAAATTAACGTATATTATAATGTTATTGTGTTTGTCAATCAAAAGAATGTTTCATATAGATAAATTTATAGTTGTTATATCTTTAGCTGCGATTTTAAACTTTCTAAGTCATTGTGTATTTAGTGCAAAATTACTGGCAAGGCATATCATGCAAATCTGCAGTACTAGTAGTGGATCTCTTAATAATGTTGTAGTTATACTCTTTTCGACGTACGTTATATTCAGAATTAATATCGGACATGAATTGCAGCCGTGTTAATTAGTGTTTTTTATCAAAACGTTCGTGGATTACGAACAAAGACTACCGGATTTTTTAAAAATATGTTAAAACATGACTATGACATTATATGTTTGAGCGAAACTTGGCTTTTGCCAGGAATTAACGATGCAGAGTTATTTGACTCCCGATATAATGTTTATCGTACTGATCGGGACTATGAACGTTTAGGAATGACATTGGGTGGCGGTACACTAATCGCGGTACACCGTACGCTCGCAACTAGCATCTCAAATATTCGTGCATTACCGGTGTTTCCTGATGCCGAAATTACACAAATAAATATATCTTTATGTCGCGGTCCGACTAGTAAAAACCTTCGACTATTTTGTTGTTACTTCCCACAGAATGCACATCAAATATGGTCTCAACTACAATTTTTCGAACATTTGTCGGACTTACACATCGAAAATCCTACTGATGTATATTTAGTAGTGGGAGATTTTAATATACGAAATGCCGAGTGGCAACTAAATCACGGCGATATAAATTACGTTATTTCGAACCCAACTGTAGATCAACTCACAACCCAACTTTCTTCATTTCTGTATTTTACAGGATGGTCGCAATTTAACTGTATAAGTAATACCAATAATAGATATTTAGACTTAATTATTTCAAGTTCACTCTGCTCAGTGTCAAGGTCAGAACCTTTATCCCTTCCCGAAGATAATCACCATCCAGCTCTCAATGTAAATGTAAATGTGGATTATTTGCAGCCTGCCTTAAGACCACCCCCCCGCCTTGTGCGTCGATTTCATACAGCTGATTATGATGCCATTAATGCCGAATTAGCAAATATAGATTGGAGTGAATGCCTCGGCGATAAACGTGTGGATGAAGCAGTTGATGAATTTTATGCAATCGTGAATTCGATAATTGATAAATTTATTCCATCAAAGCTCGTTATAAATGGTTCTAGATATCCTATTTGGTATTCACGCCCTTTAATAAAACTTGTTAATAAAAAGTTAAGAGTACATAAAAAATGGAAGATATATGCCCGTCAATCCGATTATATTTTATTCTCAGATCTACGGCGAGAATTCAAGAAACTAGAGGATTCGTGTTATAGTTTGTATATTGAGCGTGCAGAAGCCAACATACTAACTGCTAATTCTAAATGTTTTTGGTCATTTGTACATTCAAAACAAAACACTAGTAGCATACCTGACACTTTATACCTGGATGATGAAAAGGCCCAAGAAGGGCAACGGATAGCTGATTTATTCAATAAGTTCTTTGAATCAGTTTTCCAAAAATCATCCAACTTAACAATAAATGATGACCATGTTGAATCTTCACATGCTCTAATTGGATATGTTGGGTTAAATGTTAAAACTGTTCAAAAATATCTATCCGCTTTGAATTCGACCAAAGGGACTGGCCCCGACGGCATACACCCTTTATTTCTTAAGAGATGTAGTAAGCAATTAGCCACTCCTTTGACATTTTTATTTCAAAGTTCGCTGAGCTCTGGTATTTTACCAAAGACATGGAAACGTTCAATTGTGGTACCAATCCACAAAAATGGTGATAAACATAATATACGTAATTATCGTGGAATTTCCAAATTATCAGTTATTCCTAAACTTTTTGAGAAGATTATATATGATAAGTTATTTCCTGCAGTACGGCCGTTATTAACACCGCTGCAACATGGGTTTATAAATAAGAGATCCACTGAAACTAATCTTTGCGAGTTGCTCGATGTGACCTTAGATGCGATGGACAAGGGGTTTCAAGTTGATGCTGTGTATACCGATTACTCCAAAGCTTTTGACAAAATTTCACATGATATCTTAATCAAGAAGCTGGGAGCAATCGGAATACACGGTGATCTTTTGAGATGGCTCACATCATACTTGCGTGATCGTACCCAGGCAGTTACAGTTAAGGGTTTCACCACTACTTTTGTCCCAATAACATCTGGCGTGCCCCAGGGCTCTCACCTCGGACCGTTGCTTTTTAATATTTTTATAAACGACGTTGTACAGTGTAATAAACACTCTAATTTATTATTATATGCAGATGATACCAAAATTTTTAAAGTCATCCGAACAATAGAAGACTGCTTAAATCTGCAGGAAGATTTAGATCGCATAAGTAAATACTGTATAAATAATGGCTTGGATTTAAATGTAGATAAATGTTGCACTATTACCTACACGAGAAAAAAAAACTTTATTCACCATACCTATCATTTAATTGGAAAACCATTACAACGAGTCACGGAGGTGAGGGACCTGGGAGTTCTGTTAGATAGTCAATTATTATTTGATTCTCATCTGACTAAAATTAGAAACAAAGCGTATAAAATGCTAGGATTTGTTCTCCGTCAGACAGTTGATTTTAAAAACCCAAAAACCCTTATCTTGCTTTTTAACTCATTTGTTAGATCTCACTTAGAGCACGCATCTACCGCTTGGAATCCACAGTATGCTGTTTATATCAATTTGTTAGAAAATATTCAGCGCAAATTTTTAAAATGTTTAAGCAAAAGATTTCAGTCCTTCAATACCACTGAATTAATTTCTTTAGAACTTAGAAGGGAACACAAGGATCAAGTTTTCCTGTATAAAATTCAAAATGGTTTAGTTGATTCTCCCTATATGCTTGGTAAAATTAATTACTTTGTGCCAAGGTTGTCAGTGTTGTCACGACGTAGTGTCAAAACTTTTAGCCTCCCTCGAAGTAACACAAACTATGGCCAGAATAGATTCCTAATCAGAGCATGTAACGTATTCAATAAAAAATACGTACACTTGGATCAATTTCATCACAATATCAGAAAATTCGTATCAGAACTAAAAAAAACTGCATAAAGTACATATTTTCATATTTTATATTATAGATATATATTAGTAACTATATTTAATTCTATTTATAAGGTATTAATTGTAACTCTTATTTATTATTGCTTCTTTTCTAAATTTATTTTATGTGTAATATTTCACAAAATAACTCCCGCACCATTAACTATTAAATTAAACGTTTAACAGTGAATACTTCATAGGCTAGTGTAATATCTAGATTTAAGTAGCCATATTATGTTTTTATATATGCTGTATGTATTCCAATAAAGAGAAAAAAAAAAAAAGAGAAAAAAAAAAAAAAAAAAAAAAAAATGCGATGTATATATCTATAAGTATATCCACTGAGTGTTATTTCCACCGCTGTGCCCATGCTCGACGGGTGGATAAAGCTAAGCGAGGGGATAAACGTTTTATCCTTTTCCCGGGGATAAAATTTCTCCCGCCCATGCTACCAGTGCTGATTGTGTGTGACGGCTGCCAATTTGCAATGGGACAGCGTGGTAGACTATTATATGGTCTATAATCTTGAGACATGCGCTCAGTAGTATTTAATGTGGCAGGTATTATAAAACACCTTTTCTTATTTGCAGATAATGCCAATCGCTACATGAAAAACACCTACAAATGTGTGAAACAACGCACCATGATGACAAATGAGCCAATATGGCGGACTTAGAACTGAAACCGCGCGCACACAGGGATGGTTCCGAATTCGAAAATAGAACGGTAACGCGCAGGAAACGATGGCCGGATGCGTGCATTTGGATCCTGCTGGCGGACATCTTGTTTGCCGGTTGTCATGGTTACCAGGAACAGAGGTTCGCGATGGAGCCGCAAGATCAGGTTGGCTTGTAATCTTTTTTATTTATTTAATACGTCATCTTGTAATTGCGATGTTGCCTTAAAAATAAATTATTTTTTACTGATTATTTATAATATGGGGCGACATTTATCGAGATTTAAAATTCTTTTTTTTAAACAGAAGAAGAGTAGAGCGAAGACAATCTTTTTGACGATTGTTAGTACGTTGTACGTTGTACTTATGTTAAGTATTTTGGTTTGCGGGATATACTAAAATCGTTTTATTTCTATATTTTTTCACAACAACAACCAATTTAAGCACTCGTTAATACGTTTCTTTACGTTGTTAGTAAAAAATAACTATTATAGTAGTACATATTAGTAGTAGTAGTATAGAAGTTATAGTATAGAAGTCGCGGCGCAAAACCGCACCTTGTAGTTTGAATAGGATACGTAAAAATGATAAAGCTTGTTCGTCGAACATAATAATTATTTAAATTTTACTAATTGTTATTTACTAATAATAATAATATGTAGTTATTATAATTTGCCTCAAACCAAAAGTAACCTTGGTCAACATAGTCCGCGTATAGAATGAAATTTTTTGCAAATTGTTACAGAGATGCTATAAGTAAATATTTTCTGTGACAATATACCGAATATAAAAATTAAATTAAGTACACTTAAGTTAGTATTTGTTTGCCATTTTTGTTTTGTTACTGTAGTATGTAACCTTTCGTCACACATGCCACGTCCACTTCGAAAAAGACTCGATTGCATAAGAAATAATTTCCTAAACCTGCTTTATTAATCCAATGTAAGCAATTGTAGTCTGTTTTGTGGACTAATAAAAAAAAAAAAAAATTATACTCGTATATCTACGTGGTTATTATTTCGTTGCTCTGGTTTCGCAACCATTGCATCCACGTTGCATCATTACCGCTAGTCATAAACCCAAAAGTGTCGTTATAAAAGTTAAGTTTTATGTTCTCTATAACGAGTATAGAGTTCACTTTATCAATTTCATTATATGGATCTAAATGTGGGCCCATGAGGGCATTGACCTTTTTAATTTATCCTACACGGATATAAACACGAAAGTTCATACATTAAAGTTTATTTAATAGATTCTATTATTGTGATTTTCTTTAGGTGCGTTAAGTGATATTTGGTAGGGAAAATTGCTCAATGTATGTCTACCCAAGTTTTGTTTAACAGTTTAACATCTGGTTTAATACGTTTGTTGCTCAGAATACAGAAATTCTGAGGTTTGTCTAAATATATAAAAGGCAAAGGTGACTGACTGACTGACTGACTGACTGATCTATCAACGCACAGCTCTAACCACTGGACCGATCGAGCTGAAATTTGGTATACAGGTAGCTGTTAGGACGTAGACATCCGCTAAGAAAGGATTTTGGAAAATTTCAACCCCAAGAGAGTTAAATAGGGGGTTAAAAAATCGAACCTAACGTGAGCGAAGCCGCGGGTTAAAGCTAGTTGCATATAAATATTTAAATCATCAGTATATTATGACCTGTTTACAAAGCTTCCCACAGAAAAACCACATAGTTTTTTGTTGATGAACAATCCAGGGGCCCAAGTCTGCTATTGCAATTGTAGTTCAATTGTCTATCAATGACATCCCAATTGCTACTTTTAGCAATTTTGGTAGTCTACTAATTCAATGGCGTCACAATTGTTTTCCGATGGTTTGCCACTGACACATCTAGCTTTGAATCTAGCTTAAATAAACGTTTTTAATATGTATTTTTTTTTTTTTTAAATTCATTTCTGCAAACGTTTTTTAAGCTAATGGCAATACCGAGGTATCATTGAATTACAATCCAATTATAAGAAATCGAACGACCATTGTGAATTTAGTAGACTACGAAATTTTGGATCAATGATTATTGAATTGTAATTGTACTGAGGTTCAATGACAATGACATGTAAAATAGCAGACTTGGGGCCCTGAAAATAGTTCCAAGTTAGTCCGCTCCTTGCTACCTATACCTACCATATTTGTCAAAATTCATAAAAAAATTAATGGTTGTAAATATTTAAAATAATATTTCTTGAATAAATTACACTTTTTAGTATCACCATAACTTCAAAGTTATGAATATTAATAAACATAATCTATTTATCGCAGATACCTAATCAATATTAGTAAAAAATATCGAGATGCTTAATTTTTGTATCATTGGCTTAAATAATCTATATCTATATACCTATATAAAATTCAAAGTCCTGACTGACTGACTGACTGAGATATCAACGCACAGCCTAAACTACTGAAGTTAGAAACTTGAAATTTTTACAGTTGGTTCCTTTTATGACGTAGGCGCACACTAAGAAAGGATTTTTGAAAATTCAACCCCTAAGGGGGTAAAATAGGGGTTTGAAAAATCGAACTTAACGTGAGCGAAGCCGCGAGCAAAAGCTAGTTTTGTATAAATAACTTTGGTTAAACAATTATTGTCTAATAAATAAATCCTAGGAAAACCTTAGGTATCTACGAAGAATCATGGTTAAAATATATCATAAACCGTGTTTTTAAATTTTATTTACTTATTGATGACAATACAGCTTATCTTTGATCTCACTTGATGGTAAGTGACGATACAGTCTAAGATGGTAGTGGGCTTACATGGAAGTGGTATGGCAGTGTATTTAACCCACACCCCTAATCGGTTTCTATACGCCATCGTGCCGGAACGCTAAATCGCTTGGCGGCCCGTCTTTGACGGAAGGGTGGTAACTGGCTACGGCCAAAGCCTCCCACCAGACACAATTTAGTGACTTTGTAACCCAACCTAGACTTTATTTAATAGACCTTATTATTATTTATAGAGATATAGAATAACAAGAAATAAATAAATAATAATTAGAAATATTAGCATGTGTTTTGGTAATAGTTGATACATATACAGTCGTCATATGGAGTAATACATAATTAAATATGTAGTTATATATAGGTATATGATATGTACTATAATTAATAACAAATAAATGACTAAAGTATATAATACATCACTACATAGTATAAAACAAAGTCGCTTTCTCTGTCCCTATGTATGCTTAAATCTTTAAAACTACGCAACGGAGTTTGATGCGGTTTTCTTTAATAGATAGAGTGATCGAAGAGGAAGGTTTATATGTATAATAACATCCATTAACAGTGAATGACATAGGCTATATATTTTATACCCGTGCGAAGCCGGAGCGGACCGCTAGTAAACAATAAATGAATAGTTTAAATAGTATAAGTAATGACAAGTTTTATATGTATTTCGCAATACATATACAATAGTCTAGTATCTGTTCGTTAGGCGAACTATAAATATCAAGCTCCCAGGCAGGTCAGATTGTAAACGTTTACTATTCTGTATGAATATGTATGAGTCGAAATCTAGATAGTAGCAAGTTATGATCTACGAATTCCGTTTTATTAATAAACTCAGCGGCCTTGTTGGTCGGAGTTATTTTATAAACTTTGATATTATTAGCGTAGGGTAGGTACAAGTTATAGGAGAACACTCATTTTCAATTAAGAAGGTATTGAAAACTTTTTCAAAATACCCTCAATAAATCTTCATAATATGAGGATTTTTTAATACACTTAAACGTAATAATAATAATATTGTTATTCTAACGCTTAAGTATATTAAGTAGAAGTAGATAATATAATGTTATGTTACCTTTTCTTGCAAAAATTTATCTGTGCTAAAAGTTAAACTCTTTACTTAAGTTAAATTTTTCAACCCTCCTCCTTTTATCCTCTTAGGGGTTGAATTTTCAGAATCCTTTGTTAGTGGATGCTTACGACAATAATAGCTATCTGTATGCCAAGTTTCAGTGCGCTCTGTCCAGTACTTTGAGCTGTGCGTTGATAGATCAGTCAGTCAGTCACCTTTTCCTTTTATATATTGATATTGTCACCGCGCAAATACACGGTGAAATTTCATTGGTTGTACTCCCTGAAAGAGGTGAATGTGCTCATGAAACTGAACAACTTTCAGCAAGAAACATAGGTCGAAATATGAAAAAAAAAATTTGGACCTCCCATAGTAAATCAATCAGCTAATCGTCAATTTTGCATGGAGGGTCCAATTTTTTTTTTTCATATTTTGTCCTATGTTCCCTGGGGAAAGTTTTTCAGTTTCATGAGCACATTCACCTCCTTCAGGGTATACAACGAATAAAATTTCATCATGTATATATAGGAAATATCAAGTTTTCTAAAAACAGACTAATTTGAATAGCTTAATAGTTTAATTAACTTTGTGTTTTTTGTACTTTCCAAAGAGATAATAATATTATCTCTTTGAATCATCATCATATTATGATGATGATTGCAAGGATCACCACAGGACATGATCTTGTGCCGTTTGTCTCCAGCGGCGCTTAACGATCGAAAATTGATTATCTTTTCACATTTATTTTTATTGCTTTGGATTATAATTAAGCCATAATGTTTGTTGAAAACTTAGGTTTCACTCTCGCTACCGACTATAAATTAACCCAATTAAATTAGAAATGTCTTGATTTGAATACCTAATTATTTTGTTAATTTACATAGGTATTTGATCGAAGGTAATACGCCGTAAATTTTTGGATAAAATATATATTTGAGAGGCGGACATTTGTAATTAAATCTGAATGCCCTAATAATTTTTAATTAATAAATTGAAACCTTGCTGTCTAATGTCGTTACCCTTGTCATTTATATTTCTTTGCATGGATTTAAGTATTTTTATTTAGTTCCATAAATATATTTTATTATAATAATGAATAATTCAATATTGAATTGCTTCTAAAATGTTACCGCAGCGTAGGTGGCTGACAGCTCTTAGATTCTCCTTAGACTCGATGACCTTTTTAGAAAGTTTCCATAAATGTTTAATTAACTTTAACTTATTAAATTATAAATAAAATTAATTATCCTGCAACATCAGTTATCGTCACGTGAAATCGCGGTCAAAGGCTATTTTGTCACCGAATATAAAATTAAAAAAATATATGTGCAACGAATTTAGGACTCGAGATAAAGACCCTGTGCTCTAACGACAAGGCTATAGCGGTGTTCCTTGTACTCCGACTTGTTATGAACCCAATGTGATAACTAGGAAGCATGTAAACACATTTTATATTTCCTGTGTCTTTATAAAGTGGTAAACATAAAACTGGTATGGAAAGTAGACAATTTGGAAATAAGGTCAAACACCTGGATTTTTATAGTTTAAGTTAAATTGTACATAATTTCGAATAGGCTTTTTTGAAACAGAAAGGACCAGTTGCACCACAGATGGTCAAAGTATATAGTAAACGTTAGTCCGTCTGTTCCACAAAAAATTAACTTGTCCTTTCTATAAAAAACAAACAAAGTTCGCTTATTCAGTATGCAGTTTATTTAATATATGGATAAATTAGCCTTTAGTAAATCTATATATATAAAATTCAAAGTCCTGACTGACTGATTGACTGACTGAGATATAAACGCACAGCCTAAATTACTGAAGTTAGAAACTTGAAATTTTTACAGTTGGTTCCTTTTATGATGTAGGCGCACACTAAGAAAGGATTATTGGAAATTCCACCCCTAAGGGGTTTAAATAGGGGATGGAAGTTTATATGAAACTCCGTCATTTTTCAAGCTGTTTCCATCAAAGTTGGTATTTGAGCTTTCAGTTAAAAATAAAGAAGTACGTGTGTCACAGTTTTTGAAAATTCCACCCGAAAACCTAATTCCACGCGGACGAAGTCGCGGGGGCAAAAGCTAGTAATATAATATATAGTTAGGAGCTGTGAAACATGACAGCAACTACCAATAATCACTTTTTACAAAAAATTTAACCGACGACTTCTGTCGTCTACTAAAAAGGGAAAATAAAATATAAATGTTTTTAGTCTTACTAACTAAGCGTCTAAACGAATGTAAGTAACTAATTTTGAGGCGACAAATTTTTCTAAAAGCAACGAGTAATTTGTATTAAAAAAAAAAAAATTTTTTTGAAAAGGGCAACCGCTGAATTTCTTGCCGGCTCTTCTCAGCAGAATCTACATTCCGAACCGGCGGTGGTAGATTTATGACGTGTCATAAGAGCTACAAGTTGGCCTACATGAAATAAATAAATTTTGAATTTGAATTTAAGCATGGCTGTGAGATACCTTTAAAAATTTTAAATTGAGAACCTTAGTTAACCCTTAGTTAAAGCTTAGTGAACTCCAATGAGTTTATGTTTACACCAAGCTGTAATACTTTGTAAAAAATTTGTTGTTTTTGAATAAAAAAAAAAAATCGTGGTATGGACCTAATATTTTTTAATCGATTTTTAACAAACTCATATAGGTATTTCAGCAGTATTCGCTGCATTTAGTTTTTACTTTTGCTACCGGATGATTGAAAAAGTTTTTTCAGTAGTTTTGACCGATATTTTTGCACTCATGCATACCAGGTATACAATGGTAGTTCAAAAACCACTGGCCTACTACCATAAATTAAAAACCAACGAGGTGCGAGAATGGTTTTTGAATTTTGCCTGAACAACTCATTCGCTGAAGTTAGCAAGTGAGTTATGTTCATTTTTATTTAATTCAAAATTTAAAAACCAGTGTTGAATCAACAATTAAACCCACAGTTAAATAAATATCAAAGTGTCATCTTTGATTTTTGCCCTAAATTAAACTCAAATTCCGAGAACAGATTTTCTGAAAAAGAAAAGTCTCAATTGATTTTAATAGTGTGAATTTGAACGTAGAAAGTCTAAGGCCTCATAAGAAGGCTCAGGCTCACTCAGCGGGTGATGGAGAGAGCTATGCTCGGAGTATCCCTGCGAGATCAAATCAGAAATGAGGAGATCCGAAGGAGGACAGTTACCAATATAGCTCAGTGAGTCGCGAAACTGAATTGAAAATGGGCGGGGCACATAGTTCAAAGAGCTGATGGTCGATGGGGTCCCACGGTGCTGGAGTGGCGCACCGGGAAGCACAGTGTTGGCAGACCCCCACTAGATGGACCGATGACATCAAACAAGTCGCAGGGAGCCGCTGGATACATGACCAAGGCCTGTGAAAGTCCACGCAAGAGACCTTTGTCCAGCAGCATCTGTAGTGCTTTTGCATGCTTAAAACCCTACTTGATCAATCAAATATGGTTGAGCGAAGCAACGGCTGGATCATGCGTCATGCTCGTGAACGGGTGGCACCAACGGGAATGGGTCTGCTTTCTGTCTACTCGTCTTAACATGCATTGGATTGTATTTATTTGTATTTGTATTGTATTGGTCTTAGGAAACTTCATCGTGGAAGCACTGTATACATAGCATAGTTTCATTACTTATTGTAATTTTTTTTTTTGAAAAGATTAACCGCTGAGTTTATTGCTGGCTCTTCTCGGCGGGAAAGGCATTCCGAACCAGTGGTAGATTCATTGACGATTCAAAAGCGCTTGTAAAAGTTTATTTGAATAAAAAATATTTCTAATCTACTTTCCTTGTCGCAGAGTGCGATAGTCGGCTCTCGGGTGACCCTGCCGTGTCGCGTGGAGAACAAGATCGGCAGCCTGCAGTGGACCAAGGACGACTTCGGCCTGGGCACCCATCGGAACCTGAGCGGCTACGAGCGCTACTCCATGATCGGGAGCGACGAGGAAGGTGAGCTCATTTTCCACCGCCATTAAATGACATAATATTCTTTATTGTGCTCAGGAACTTTTCAGTTTGGTTCCACCGTCACCATTCTACCATTGAAACGCAAGGCACAGAATAGTTCTGCACCCCTACGTAGTTGAAATCCCAAGGACGCGCACTAAACGCTTTGCTTCTTCGTTCCCAATACGCACCGCTAAAACTTGGAACGCCCTTCCGGCTTTTTTCCTTTAAATACAATTTGGGTACCTTTTGTATTTAAAGGTACCCAAATTTGTACCTAAATTTTTTTTTTCTTTTTCTTTTTTTTTTTTTTTTTTAATTTATTGATAAATTTAGGTACACAAATAAACTTAAAAATACTGTGTCGCCAAACTGGAAAGCCAGTTTGATGGCGAGCTGGCGCTTTGCTGCATCTTCACTTACCATCAGGTGTGATCTCAGCCAAGCGCTAGTCTATATATTTTAAAAAAAACCTAAGAAACAAAAAACAATATGTAATAAAGGTCGCCAGAGGACCAACGAGAGTTTCATAATAATAAAATAACAAATTCACTCGAAAATTTGAAAAAAAGTGTTTGGCTACTAAAGTATAGACAAAAACGAGTACTAAAGTTCATGCTCGTTGCACATTAAAGCCGAGCCGTACGCGTCACTTGCGCCGCAATATTTGCAAGAGCCATCCGCACCGAATATTTTTTTTAAGCCGCATCACAAAAATGGGTGATTCTCGGCGTTTCTTCTATAGTACTATTAGAATATTAAGTTAAAAACTTAAGCCCGACTGCTACTCTCAACAATTAAATAGCAATCGGAATAGTTGACATTTTCGTAAAACACTTATTGAGATTTAGATTCATTGGTTAATGTTTACGGTAAATGTACGTTAGGCTCTTTTACGCGTTGCGTATTTTTAAACTATAATTTGGCATTCGGAACAAACTAAGCAGCGTTGCATAGCAAATAGCATGGCGAGTGCGAATCTACTGGCGTACAATCGGCAGCGCATGGGGTTTGGACACTGAACACTGAACGAAATCAATTGTAGTGTGTGAACAGTTTTATCTGACAGTTTTTTGGGTTACCGACGTGCCTAAATTTAAATTACGAGTGTTGTGTGACACATTTAGGTATTTGAGAATTGCTGTCATAGTTTTCATGTGGCCATGACTTTAATATTCCTTTTATTATATTATAATAGAGTTTTTAACTAGTAAATACTACAAATATGTGTTTAATGGTAATGGAAAACGTCGTGAGGAAACCAGAAGGCCTAAGAGTTATTCTTAATGTTCTCAAAAATATGTGAAGTCTGCCAATTCACACTTGGACTATGGCCTAACTAAACCGTTAGCACTCTGAGAGGTAATAGAAGCATAAAAGTATTTTATTTTACTACTATAACAAAAGGTACACACAAAAAGAGATACATAATAAAAATTAATAACTGGTCAGATGCGAGTCGGACTCGCATAGGGTTCCGTCCCAAAAGCGCCGAAAAAAATCACATTTCCAGTAGGGGACTCCCCTTTAATTTTTAATTTATTTTTATTATTTGTTGTTATAGCGACAACAGAAATACACATTCTCTGAAAATTTCAGCTCTCCTATTACGGATCATGAGATACAGCTCGCTGATAGACAGACGGACAGACGCACAGTGGAGGCTTAGTAATAGAGTCCCCTTGGTTACCATTCGGGTACGAAGCCCAAAAAAAAAACTATTTCAAAATTGACTTTTGCACCCATTTATTGTAGATTGCAGAAGCAAAATGGTACCGAGTCAGCATTATTGCTGCAGATTATTTGGGTGCCTTCAAATGAAGAGTGAATAGGCATCTTCTAGGCAAAGCGTGTTCCATCTTAGGCCGCAGCTTCACTTACCATCTTGTGATCGCAGCCAAGCGCTAGTCTATATATATAAAATTCAAAGTCCTGACTGACTGACTGAGATATCAACGCATAGCCTAAACTACTGAAGTTAGAAACTTGAAATTTTTACATTTGGTTCCTATTATGACGTAGTTGCACACTAAGGAAGGATTTTTCAAAATTCAACCCCGAAGGAGGTAAAATAGGAGTTTAAGAAATCGAACCTAACGTGAGCGAAGCCGCGGGTAAAAGCTAGTCTATATATTAAAAAAAAAGATTTTTAAACCTCCGAGCGCCAGTGTTATACCGATAACGGTTAATTAAGAGAAACAGACATTGATTAACTCGATTAAGTTAATCAATACATCTGTTTCCACTGATTAAGACCAAGCTAAATTATGTAACATTAATCCCAACGCCAGTGTTCCCGGAACAGTTTATCCGGATCCGTCGTGTTTACAACTTTTATAAGCTAATGACGGACAAAACCAGTGCCGTGACCGTATTACTGACCGAAAATAAATTGTACAACGCCATTTACCTAAATATTTTGTACTAACCTCTCGCGATTCAGTCAGTGGAGGGTTTTCAAAAATCCCGCACGAACCCTGTACTTTTCCGAGAAGAAAGGTACAGGATCTACAAGTCATCAACTATACTCATGCAAAAAAAATATTAAATTAAAAAAATCTAAAATAATTTAAAGTAATTTATTTACGCAGTCGGTTTTTTGATTTTTTAATATTTTTATTTAATACTTTTTAGTTCGGATATTAAGACGGTAAACGCAAATTAATTGAGGGAGTTCATTGAAAAAATTACGTTTAAATGATACCTCACTCAATAGGTATATTCGTCGACTTTAATCTTTTTCTTTTTCAAAATATGGCGTCTGGTCGCCATATTGAATTTTGACTACAGCCATGTCTTTAGTGACACTCCCAAGATTAAAACGAATCGATTGACGTAAGAATCATCAAAATCGACCCACGCGTTTGGTCTCCAGAGCACCACATATATATGTATCACTATATGCAGACTGATAAACACATTACCCTCCCTTGCGACACGCAGTTGGGTAAAAATCACGTCAATCTATTTCTCCGTCTCAATATGAGCAATGGAATCGAACCCAGACCACTAGAAGCTGTACGAAGACGCTATTTACGCTTGACTACATCAAGACTTTCATATTATATGAATTCTCATTACGTTGTTCATATGAAACAGAATTTATTATTAGAAGTCATACGCACGAGGTCATTGCCCCCACATTTTGGCTTAGGAAAGCTATAACGATTGTTCGAAGCATCTGGTATTCAAAATGTGCGCTCAAGGTTGGGAATATTTCTTTTGGCAAATATACAATGGATCGATGATCGCTAAATTGATTTGAAAAAAGACTCCTTTCTCCTCCAACATCAGACCTCGATTCTCGATCAATCAATATAGCTATCTAACACCTACTCATTAAGACCATTCTAATGAGCCCAAACACACTATAGTGTGTTTGGGCGGGAATGATTGCCCTTATTAAAGGATTAGGTACAGCAATTATAAGGACATTGCCGTTGTAAGCGATTTTAATGTAGCAGATATTAGTTTAATAAACTTACTGCTAGCCGTATTAAAACATGTATAAGAAATTCTTAGCTTATAATAAAGTACTTATATGACACTTATATAGTTGTTAGCTTTATAAGTTGCGCCCAAACCCACACTTATTAACGATAATATGGCTCTTATAAGACATATATTTTTTGGCTTATAAGCCTTTATATGACAAATTTTGCTACTTGGGATATCTGCTGTAAGTTGCTGAGGAGTTGGGTATCCGCAAACTTCTTAATGCTGCAGCATCAGCTCAAAGCCATACCATATCTTGGAAATAACCCGAAGTAACAGGACACCAAATTTCAAATCAATTGCACCAGTGAAGGTTCGTAAGATCCTTTAATCAAGTAGGAAATGAGCTGATGATCTTCAAAAATTGTAGCCGAAATCCTTTCCGATCACGTAAGCTTTCAAACAGAAAAAGTTTCATTAAAATTGATCTATTCATTAGGGAGCTATTCGAGAACAGACAGACACACAGACACAAGAGATGTACACAGATACTGTCAAACTAATAACAACCCTCTTTTTCAGGATTAAAAATCCTACTAATATTATAAATGCGAAAGTTTGTAAGTATGGATGTATGTTTGTTACTCTTTCACGTAAAAACTACTGAACCGATTTGGCTGAAATTTGGCATAGAGATAGATTATAGCGTGGAATAACACATGGCTACTTTATATCCCGGAAAAAAGAGAGTTCCGGGAATCAAAAAATCTAAATCGAAAAGAAGTCGCGGGTGTCAACTAGTCTAAATATATAAAAGGCAAAGGTGACTGACTGACTCTATCAACGCACAGCTCAAACCACTGGACGGATCAGGCTGAAATTTTGCATGTAGATAGCTATTATAACGTAGGTGCCCGCTAAGAAAGGATTTTTGAAAATTTAACCCCTAAAGGGATAAAATGGGGGTTTGACAAATCGAACTTAACGTGAGCGAAACCGAGGGAAAAAGCTAGTAGATTATAAAGGGGGCGCGTTTAGCACCCTCCGGGCGAGGAGCCTTAAAAAGATTTCTTTTCTTTCGCAACGCGATATTATTAACGTCATATTTTATGAAACAAAGGGAAACAAAAGCTGTTCTGAATACAGCATTTGTCTATTTACAAAGGGGCACTTAACATTTTAAAAAGCTCGCATTAAGAATGCGATGGCCGATGCCCGGGTATTTCGTGTCTACAGGTGTTGTCTGTTTTAACCTAGTTTCAACGGCGAATATTCGCAATAGTTTTGTGTGATACTAGTTGATTTTTAACAGTTTTTTTTTTTTTAAAAAGAACATTAGCCAAGCTGAAGTTGACTAATATCCTCCTCTCCCCTCCAAATAAGCGGAAAGCTTGTGCTAGGACTGGGTACGACAATAGTGCAACGGGTGGGGTTCGAACCTTTCAGTTTTCAGTTGCTTTCACCTTTAACCGTTGGGCTATTGAGGCTTTAAGTTTAAGTTGCTATAAAACTGATTGAAAAAGTAGATACATATCACTAATTTCGTGGCTGACGTGTGGTTCGGCCGTGGTGTAACGGTTAACACACTCGGGCGCGATTCCCAGGGAGATGTGGGTTCGAATCCCGCCGGCCTCGGAATTTTTGATATGTATTTATAAACCTATTAGGTTATACTAGTTGATGCCCGCGACTTCGTTCGCATGGATTGAGGTTTTTGATTCCCGCAGGGACACATTTCAGACAAACCGGTTAAGTCGTTGCGGCGTGATTGAGTAACAAACATCCATCCATCAATCCATCCATCCATCCATCCATCCATCCATCCATCCATCCATCCATCCATCCATCCATCCATCCAATTTGCTCGGCTTCTAAGGGCCATACCGTGATGTTAAATCCTCATGAATTGGGCTATCAAATGCAAAAAGTTTTTTTTATATCCGACGGGTAAAAACAAACTCATCCGTTTTATTGTATTAGTATATCTAAATATATAAAAGGCAAAGGTGACTGACTGACTGACTGACTGACTGACTGACTGATCTATCAACGCACAGCTCTAACCATTGGACCGATCGAGCTGAAATTTGGCATACAGGTAGCTGTTAGAACGTAGACATCCGCTAAGAAAGGATTTTGGAAAATTTCAACCCCAAGAGGGTTAAATAGGGGGTTAAAAAATCGAACCTAACGTGAGCGAAGCCGCGGGTTAAAGCTAGTGTTTTATACAATGTGTCCCAGGGCTAAGTGACCCCCCGGCGATTATTGAATATTTGGGCAAAATTATTAAGCAAATAGCCTTAAACTAGAGGTCTAATCCATATAGTATTTTTTTACTGGGTTTTTGATTTTTTTTGTAGAGATTCCTGACTTGTTGCGCTATTTTTAAATTATTTTTTTTTTTGGTTTTTACTGTTTTTTTCATTCTCTCTTTATTTACTAGTTTAACGACTTCTAGTTTAAGGTTATTTGTTAATAATTTTGTCCAAATATTCAATAAACGCCGGGCGGTCACTTAGCGCTGGGACACATTGTATAATTTTAACATTTATTTATTTATATTTCTGTTTTTGGATGATTAATATTTTGTTATTATGATACAAATATTCAACCACGTCCCATCTAGATCGTTTACGATCATAACTTAACCGGTTATGCAAATGTACAACACTATTATAGTATCGATATATCTGTAACTCTAATGTAATACCGGTTAGCAGTTGGCCGGTAGCGAAGGTCATAAAGCGATCATGTGTAAAAATTAGTAACTTGACAGCTAAAACACGAGACGCCGATCTTTGAACCAATTCATTTTATCGATATGAATAATAGATTGCCTTTTTCTATTGATTGATAGACCGGTATTGAACATAATAACCCTATGTACCTACTAGTTAGTGATGTATGAGGTATTCGATCGCTAACTCGATAATTTCTGTCTGTCAAAGAACGGGTAAGACGTTTAGGTAGGTGGTATAAGTTTGACGTGTCCGTGGGTGTATGTGTGTGTGTCTGTGTCTGTGGCATCGTGGGTGCCAAACGAAAGAAACTTTTGATTTTGTTTTTTAAGCTTTGCATAGCTTTTATCGCGGGCCTTGAGCGTGGAGACCGAATCCAGAAATTCCGTAACGAAAATAACCTGACACGGGACTCCTCTACGGTGTGCCGCTAGATGGCGTTGATAAAAAATGCTATGCAATAGCTTTACCGCGGCAGTTCCCGAGTGCCTTTTCTTTTTTTTTTTGAGAGTCTTTTTTTTTGTTTGAAAGGTGAATTAGTCGGGAGTGTTCTTAGCTATGTTTGGTGAAAATCGGTCCAAGATGGCCGCCGCCACAAAATGGTGGATAACATATTTTTTCACTACTCTCTCAAAATGGGTATAAACACCCACATTATAGTTATTTGGAAAAACGGAAGCCGGAAAGGTATTTCAAATTTTTGCGGTGCGTATGAGGAACGAGGAAGCAAAGCGCTTAGTGCGAGATCGTGGAATTTTTTTTTTTTTTTTTTTTTTATTTTTATATTTTTAGCGAGCAAACGAGCAGGCGGGTCACCTGATGTTAAGTGATTACCGCCGCCCATGAACACTTGTAGCACCAGAGGCACCACCAATGCGTTGCCGGCCTTTCAGGAATTTGTTGGTCCGCCCCTTGAATAACCCCATGTTGTAATTCAGTGGAAACACCGTCGCAGGAAGTTGGTTCCACAGTTTCAAAGTACGTGGAAAAAAGGATCTGGAACTTCGACCACGTAGGTAGGTACCCAACTAACAAAATGGTCTTAATATAAGTCATTTAAGAATTGTGTAAACGTTTTCGAAAAACTGAATGGCATGAAAATAAGTCATACAAACACTTATACAACGCGATTTTGGCGCAGTTACTATTTCTATAAAGTCGTATAGCTGTCATTCAAAAGTAATAAGCGAGAACGTAGTAGTGTTGTAATATTATCATTGGTATGAGTATTTAGTCCTATAGTTATCAAAGCATTCATAGCGCAGACGTTTATCGGAACAATGAATCTATTTGATGCAGTATCGAAGCGCTTTCAATTATAAGTAATAGAATTTAACTATTAATAAATTCTGCATGTGTGCAGACTATATTTTTATACTATAAGTGTAATCAAATTATTTACAAGTTTGAAATGGGATGTGTTTATGTTTAAGTTTGGAAAACTTAATGCGAATATTACTTTAGGGACCAACTTTTTAGGTTTATTAATAAATTTTAAATGCCCCCTTCATTTATTGTGTATTTAATTATTATTTTTTAAATAAAAAATAAATTATTATATGTCATAATGCCATTATGACTTACGAAATACTTATATACCATGAATACTGCTGTGTTAAGAGTTAAAACTCCCTTCATCGTGCCATTATAAGTTACAAAATACTTGTATACGATGAATACTGCTGTGTTAAGAGTTATAAACTCTTAAAGAACATGGCGTTCTTTCATTACGAACCTATCAGAGTTCCCTAAAACATTTTAGTAAACCGTTATTTGTCATTCCAAAAAATAGTTTTTTACATTAACAGAACATTTTAGAGGCCATAAGTTTTTTGGGAATGCGGCAAAAAACATATTTTGTCAACGTGGAAAAATGACATAATTGTCGGTTCCCAACTTTATCCGGGGACTAGGGGCCGTTGTGTTGTGTCGTTAACCATGGGAGGTATGGCCATAATGACTTGATTGACATGATTAAGGTTTCTTTAATTATCAGGGATAAAATGTAGCCTATGTGCTAATCCTGGGTATGAGCTATCTCCATTCCAAATTTCAGCCAAATCGGTTCATTCGTGTTGACATCGATTTTCAACAGAAAAAAAAAAGATACCGACCGAATTGATAACCTCCTCCTTTTTGGAAGTCGGAAGTCGGTTAAAAAATAGGTACGGAACCATCACTCTCTGTCGCGTTAATTGGGCTTGGCTGGTTTACATTACTGCGAATATATTTAAAATGTCATGTTCACATGCATAGTCTTATAGCAGCGTTATTAAGGTTGTAATACCAGCCAAAATGTCCCGCCTAAAACGTTTGTATGACTGTGTATTTTCTACGATTAAATTGCTTTATAGCTATTTCATACAGACGTTTGTACAACGACTTTTATTACCAAATTGCATTGAAACTTAAATGCAATATACATGATGCCTGTACAACGTCACATTTTAAAACTTGCTAATATACGACACCTATGTGACGAAATAATCATAAAAGCTTAAAATCTTATGACCATTTTGTTAGTTGGGTATCTAGCGCTGCAGATTCGTACGATGCCTTGCGGTTCGGTGGCAGAAAGGTGATATTTGAAGGATATGATAGAGCCGTTCATATTTGTTTTTTAAGCTATTGCATAACTTCTATCGCGGGCCAGAGTGGAGACCGAATCCAGAAATTCCGTAACGAAAATAACCTGACACGGGACTCCTCTACGGTGTGCCGCTAGATGGCGTTGATAAAAAATGCTATGCAATAGCTTTACCGCGGCAGTCCTCGAGTGCCACACGTCTTTTTTATTTCTTCTAAGATATGATTTCAGAATATCAATGAAATAACATAATTTCCTAGAAACGGAAACGGAGAACATAATGCTTTTATCCCATCCCAGAAATACAAGAAAATAAATACATTATGAGCATTGGTGGGCCTAAAAGCTATTTCTAATTAAGTAATTGATTCCTTTATTCCCCAATAAAAGGGCGTACCCTATCAAAGGGATCATGCTCTTTCTATAGAGTAATATAAATAGGTACTCTTACTTAGTTATAGCTGGATCTTATTATGCTACATTTGATTAAAACGGCCTCTGTTTACATTGATTCCTGCTCTAGGGTTTCTTAAATATACCTATGCTTTTGTCCGCGGCTTCGTTCACCTTAAGTTCGATTTTTCACCCCACACCCCTTAGGGGTTTAATTTTTAAAAATCCTTTCTTAGCGAATCCTTAATGCCTACGTCGTAATAGCTATCTGTATCTCAAACAGCTCGATCGGCCCAGTGATTTGAGTTGTACTTTGTTAGATCAGTCAGTCACTCAATCAGTCACCTTTTCCTTTTTGAAATATTTACTCGTAGATTTAAGTACCCTATATCTGAAACTGAATATACTGTTTGTTGCAGGCGATTACTCACTAGACATAAGAGATGTGACTTTAGAAGACGACGGCAGATACCAGTGCCAAGTTAGCTCCGGCCTTAATGGTAAGATTCACTTAACTATTTCTTATAATATCTTCTTGACGACCTCCCTGGTGCAGCGGTGAGCACTGTGGTCTCATAACTGGGAGGTCTCGGGTTCGATGCCCGGCGGGGCAATTTGGTAATTTATAACTTCTGAATTGTCTCTGGTCTAGTCTGGTGGGAGGCTTTGGCCGTAGCTATAACTAGCTACGGCCAAAGACGTGCCGCCAAGTGATTTAGCGTTCCGGCACGATGGCGTGTAGAAAGTAGAGACAGATTAATATATTTTTTATTTAATGACAAGATAGTCCTTGACTGCAATCTCACCTGACGGTAAGTGACGATGCAGTAGACGACCGTAGCGGGCTAACTTGGAAGGGGTATGACAGTGTACATTCAACGCATACCCCTAACCTGTTTCTACACGCCATCGTACCAGAACGCTACATCGCTTGGCGGCACGTCTTACGGTAGGGTTACCACTCTAGCCAAAACCACCAGACCAACCCAAAAAAAATCAGAAATTATAAATTCCCAAATTGCCCTCGCCGGGAATCGAGCCCGACACCTCCCAGTTATAAGACCACAGCGCTCACCACCGCGCCAGGGAGGTCGTCAATAGTCGTCGTTTTTAACCGACTTCCAAAAAGGAGGAGGTTATCAATTCGCCCGTCATCTTTTAAGCTATTGCATAGCTTCTATCGCGGGCCTTGAGCGTGGAGACCGAATCCAGAAATTCCGTAACGAAAATAACCTGACACGGGACTCCTCTCACCGCTAGATGGCGTTGATAAAAATGCTATGCAATAGCTTTGCCGCGGCAGTCCCCGAGTGCCACACGTCTTTTTTTTTTAATTTTTTCTGGTTTAATTAGGAGAGCCAGCCATCAGGTCGCGGTATGCCCAGCTGACAGTGCTGGTGGCACCCGACCCGCCTCGGATACTCCAAGGGGCGTTCATAGATGCCATAGAAAACCAGCCAGTTGATATTGAGTGCGTCTCTGAGGGTGGAAAACCTGCAGCTGAGGTAAGCAGCACCGACGCAATTTTTTTTTTTTTTTTTTAATTTATTGATTAAGATCTGTACACAATACATTTGATTATTTTATATGCCATCCTCAGGAAACTTTGCGTTTATGTTAAGGATGTTCGCATTACTACACATCATCAACAATCGTACACATTATTTATTTATTTTATTTATTTATTTACAGATCCTTGCTATGCCTACAAATTGATGCCAAAGCGCATAGCGAGCTAAACTATTAATAACTTACACTAATTCAAAAAACTGTTATTCAAATTCAAATTCAAAATTTATTTATTTCATGTACGCTAACTTGTATCATAAATTTACCACCGGTTCGGAATACAGATTCTGCTGAGAAGAGCCGGTAAGAAACTCAGCAATTTCTCTTTTAAAAAAAAAAAAAAATTTTTTTTTACAATAGTTAATAAAACTAGCTATATATACAATATTTCCACAATGAAATTTCAAAAATGCAAAAAAATCCAATACATGTTAAGACAGGCAGGCAAAAGCAGACCCATTCCCGTTGGTGGCACCCGTTCACGAGCATGACGCATGATCCAGCCATTGCTTCGCTCAACCATATTTGAGGGAACGTAACAACCCGCCCCACACAACACCACTGCAGAAATTTCAAAATTCACAAAATTCTTATACTATGTCTGATCTATAAAAGAAATAAATCTATTTATGTTTAAATATTAAACACATCCAGGCTCTGGTGCTGAGCAATCAACTCATTTAGCATAGAAAATGCGCCTTGTCGCCTCACGCCTGTCTATCTATCGGTCTTCTATCGTATATATTTTCGAGACTATTTAAGGTTAAAAACAAGTTAAAAAAAGAAAGTGTGTTATATGCAATATTAAAAACCGATATTTCTATATATATAAAATTCAAAGTCCTGACTGACTGACTGAAATATCAACGCACAGCCTAAACTACTGAAGTTAGAAACTTGAAATTTTTACAGTTGGTTCCTTTTATGACGTAGGCGCACACTAAGAAAGGATTATTGGAAATTCCACCCCTAAGGGCTTTAAATAGGGGATGGCAGTTTATATGAAACTCCGTCATTTTTCAAGCTGTTTCCATCAAAGTTGGTATTTGAGCTTTCAGTTAAAAATAAAGAAGTACGTGTGTCACAGTTTTTGAAAATTCCACCCCAAAATCTAATTCCACGCGGACGAAGTCGCGGGAGCAAAAGCTAGTTTAAGTATATAAAAAAATCAAATATCCAATTTCCGTAGAGATTAGCCATTTGCGCAGGAGATTAAAGTGTACAAAATGTGTGCGCAAACACAGGTCCTACAGAAACTCTATAATTTCTGGAAAAAATAGCCTATGATATGAAGAGTGACATAGGCATCCGTATGCACGGATCTTGACACCAAATATCCGTATTCAGATCCGTATCCGCGGATATATATTTTTAAAAATCCAGTGCGTCACTAATAGATATACTGCGAAATCAAAATATACAATACCCAGTGGGTAGGTATTATACTGTCTTTGGGAACGAGTAATTTTAATTCAGACAATGTCTAGAATTTGATCTCGCGACTCACACAAAGCATTATTCATTTAAAATGGAAAATGTCGACAAGCTTTTAATGCTGATTCATTGTCTTTTTAATCATTTAAAAGGATGATCGAAAGCTTTTGTAGTGAAATGAAAACAGGTTAAGCCAGCTTACTGGTAAAGCTGGAAGCATACTTTTAATGCGCGGATCGCAACGCCATGCGAAACTTTTTCACAGAATGGTATGGTAAAATATTATTGTGTCTCAGTCATGTCTTAAAATGAGTATCTTAATATTAGTATTCGATTCGATGCCTTAACATGGGTAACCTAAGTATGTCATGCTCTCTTAAACATTTCTGTGGTGGTATCGTGTGGTGCGGGTTGTTACGTTCCCTCAAATATGGTTGAGCGAAGTAACGGCTGGATCATGCGTCGTGCTCGTGAACGGGTGCCACCAACGGGAATGGGTCTGCTTTTGCCTGCCTGTCTTAACATGTATTGGATTGTTTTGCATTTTTGAAATGTCATTGTGGAAACATTGTATACACAGCTAGTTTTGTTAACTATTGTAAATTTTTTTTTTTTTTTGAAAAGAGTAACTGCTGAGTTTCTTACCGGCTCTTCTCAGCAGAATCTGCATTCCGAACCGGTGGTAGATTTATGACGTGTCATAAGAGCTACAAGTTGGCCTACATGAAATAAATAAATTTTGATTTCGATTTTATTGTAGTAGATCTCTGTCTGTACCTTCTTATGCCTAAACCGCTGTTATTACACGCAGAAATCCTTATTATAAATGTTTGTTTGTTGGTTTGTCATTCAATCTCGCGGCAACAAAGCAACGAATCAATCTGATTTTTTGCATGGGTATAGTTGTGGACCGGGAGGGTGGCCTAGGCTATTTTTAATCCCGGAAAATCATTGAGATCCCGCGGGATTTTTAAAAAAACTAAATTCACACAATTATTTTGCGTTAAGTATTTAGCTTTTAACAATAATTTTGTCTTAGATAAATCAAACTCAAAATATTAATCATTTATTTTAAAACTAGATGATGCCCGCGACTTCGTCCGCGTAGATCAAGGTTTTTCAATTCCCATGGGAACTCTGTAATTTTCCGGGATAAAATGTAGTCTATATTTTAATCCTGGGTATGAGCTATCTCCATTTCAAATTTCAGCCAAATCGGTTCATGCGTTGTGGCGTAAAGGAGTAACAAACACACACACACACACACACACACACACACACATTCACACACACCCACACACATACACATACAAACTTTCGGCTTTATAATATTAGTGCGATAGTGTGATAATATTAGTGTGATGGGATTTATTTTAAAATAACGTCATTTCACGTGGCGTAATGCAAGTATGTTTCTATCATCATTTTTCACCGTAGCTCGTGTTTCCTAGATTTTGAAGAATTTAATAATGTTCTTATAATCTTGATTGATGACGCTGTGAGTGGGTGGGGCCGAGTTTAGAACTATAAAAGCTAGAAAAATATTATTTTTGAATACGTACGTAAGTACTAGTATGTACGTAAATCCGGTATTAGGTACGTAGGTTGCTGAATAATTTATTTATAAGGTACATATCTACGAGATGATGCGCGCGATTTCTTGTGTGAAAATTTTTTCGCAAAATCTTCAGAGTAAATCTATCTCTTGAGCACTTTTATCAAGATCCGCCGTACCTACCTAACCTGACCCTATTTCAAACAGTTTAGCTATTGCATAGATTTTAATGTGCGAGGTGTCAATCGATTCGTTATAATGTTACGAGTGACATAGGCTACATTTTTTACGAACAAAATCAAAATGACTGATGTTATATCTTATTTTACGTGGTCGGGTAACAGTTTTTAATTTTTTTTAATTTTTTTGTACAGATAACTTGGGTCGACGGCAACCAAGTAGTCATAAAGAAAAATGTAGAGAGTAGAGTGGAGCTCTTACCAGATGAACAGAGGTATAGAACAAGGTAAGATAAGATAAGAATGTATCTAAATATATAAAAGGCAAAGATGACTGACTGGTTGATAGATCCAGCACTGGTAGCATGGGCGGGAGAAATTTTATCCCCGGGAAAAGGATAAAATGTTTATCCCCTCGCTTAGTCTTATCCACCCGTCGAGCATGGGCACAGCGGTGGAAATAACACTCAGTGGATATACTTATAGCAATATACATCGCCTTCTCCTCTGTCGCCATGCTTTAGCATAGGGAAAAGATAATTTTATCCCCTGCCAGTGGATAAAATCGGGGGATAAAACTTTTATCTCCTGCCCATGCTACCAGTGCAGTATCTATCAACGCAGAACTCTAACGCTTCTAGACAGATCGAGCTGAAGTTTGGCATACAGAAAGCTATTATGATATAGGCATACTCTAAGGAAGAATTTTTGAAAATTAAACCCCTAAGGCGGTAAAATAGGGATTTGAAAATCTAGCTGACGGACAAAAGCTAGTTGTTTCAATACAACTAAAGAACACCAAAGATCACACAATCATCATAATAAAACAAAATAATGTGTATAAATTATAATTACAAAAACATTAGGTAAAGAGTAAAGGTAAGAAACATGCCCCTCCTATTCCTTACGAATATTACAAATTCGAAAGTGTGTTTGTTCGTTGGTTTTTTTCTTCTATCAAAATAAAAATATATAAAAAAAAATCCTCAACCGTACCCATACAAAAAATCACGTCAATCCATTGCTCCGTTGCTGCGTGATTGAAGGACAAACCAATAAGCACACTTTCGTATTTTTTTTTAAGAATATCAGTCAAGACTTAGTTGACTAATATTCTCTGCTAGGAGTGGGCACCACACAGTGCAATGGGTGGAGTTCGAACCTGCGACCTTTCAGTTTTCAGTTCTCACCTTTAACTTTGAGCTATTGAGGCACATCTAATATTAGTAAAGATTTTTGTTGTACTACAATTAGTATTATAATAGTAATGTTGGGATTTGTGGGACCGCAAACCAATATTTAGCCGCCGCGAGCGTGTCATAGCATAGATAATTGCACAGACATGTCATTGACGTCGATGTTGCGGTTAGTGCCTAACAGGGACCACAACCAGACAATAACGTGCCAAACGCAGAACACCACAAACATAGCTTATGTTATAACCTAAACTATATGTCTTAACCTAAGTATATAGCAGCGATAGCTTTGATTAAGACTTCATCCTATTTGCGTATTAAATTCAAATTCAAAATTAATTTATTTCACGTAGGCTAACTTGTAGCTCTTATGACACATCATAAATCTACCACAGGTTCGGAATGCGGATTCTGCTGAGAAGAGCCGGTAAGAAACTCAGCAGTTGCTCTTTTCAAAAAAAAATTTTTTTTTTACAAAGCTATGCTATGTACCTATACAGTGCTTCCACAATAAAGCTTCAAAAATGCAAAAATGCATACGTAGGTACACCAATCCAACGCATGTCAAGATGAGCAGTCAAAGCAGACCCATTCCCGTTGGTGGCACCCGTTCACGAGCATGACGCATGATCCAGCCATTGCTTCGCTCAACCATATTTGAGGGAACGTAACAACCCGCACCACACAACACCACCACAGAAATGTTTAAAGCGAGCATGACTACTCAGGCTACCCATTTTGAGGCATTAAAACCTCTATAACCCCAAGGTTAATAAAGGTGTGAACTGAAAACTGAAAGACGGTTCGATATCTATTCATATTGTCGTACCTACTTCTAACATATTATGCTTTACGCTTATTCGAAGAGGAGAATGTGATCGGTAAATTAACCGAAACTTCATTCTTCTGCGTTGTTGGTTGAGTCCTCGCCTGCTTATCATTTTTTGTCTAATTTTAAATCACCTACATTAACTTTATTAGTATTTAATTTTTATGTACTATTTTTAACTGTATAATTGTTAATATTATTATATACTAGCTTTTTCCCGCGGCTTCGCTCACGTTAAGCTCGACTTTTCCAACCCCTATTTAACCCCTTAGGGGTTGAATTTTCAAAAATACTTTCTTAGCAGATGCATACGTCATAATACCTATCTGTATGCCAAAATTCAGCCCGATCCGTCCAGTGGTTTGAGCTGTGCGTTGATGATCAGTCAGTCAGTCAGTCACCTTTGCCTTTTATATATTTAGATATTATTATATTATAAATGTCACGTTACAATCTGTGGACCGCAAAGCCAATATCATGAGCCGCTCGAGCGTGTCATAGTATAGATAATTACACAGATACGTCGTTACAGATCGGTGTTGCGGCTAGTGCCTAACAAGGAGCACCACAACCAGACAATAACGTGCCAAGCGCAGAATACCGCCGACAGAGCTTATAGAATGGCCACAGTGCATATCGAGGTAAGCAATGTATCTACATAATATATCGCTCATTTGCAACAAGAGTGACATAATTCAAAATCGACGATGAGAGAATTCTCTCATTAGAAAGTAATGTTTTGTGGATGCTGCGGTCTCGAATCAACACAGCGGCCAACAAAGCGATAGAGCATTAAGTCACAATCTCTCTCGCTCTTATTTTTTTGTACTTAGCGTAATATTGTTTTTATAGCAAAAAGTATAAATGTTCGACACTAAAATTGGTGAATTTTGAGTTATGTCACCCTTGTTGCAAATGAGCGATATTGAAAATTGAATGTTTTGTGGAAAATGTTTAAGGTGACTTGCTACTAACCTACTAACCACGGATGCCCTCTATCTCCGATAATATTTAGTCGATCATGACCAAAATTAGACAAAATATTTCTTATAGTATAGAATTTTTAATAAAGAAAGAATTATCAAATTCGATTTAGATTTGACGAAGTTATGGAGCAAAATCAACAAAAACTTTCATCCCCTATCCCGGATAAACCTTATTTATAAGTATAGATAATCTGATTAATCTGATATCTGAGCTTTATTAACAGTTTGATATGATTTGCAGTGGTATTAATAGCTAAATTTCCACAAATTCAGTGGAAAAGAGACTAGATATACTTAAGTATAGAAAAAAACCAATTTTTTAAACGACTGTTGACTGAAAGTTGCCTGTCTGTCGGTATTCTACAGAATATATTTGTGCTCTCCTGAGCACACTCTCCGAAATTCCTATTTTTCAACTTGGTTCAATCGTCACCATTCTACCATCGAAACGCAAGGCACAGAAAAGATCTGCACCCCTACGTAGTTGAAATCCCAAGGACGCGCACTAAGCGCTTTGCTTCTTCGTTCCTGATACGCACCGCTAAAATTGAATGCCCTTCCGGCTTCCGTTTTTCCCTCTAACTATAATTTGGGTACCTTCAAATCAAGAGTGAATAGGCATCTTCGAGGCAAGCGCGTTCCATCTAGGCCGTATCTTCACTTACCATCTGGTGTGATTGCAGCCAAGCGCTAGTCTATGTATTAAAAAAAAAGACTGAATATAAAAATTATGAAGCAGCTTATTTTAAAGGATCTTGAATCTCTTATAAAACACTACCCACTTCATTTTAAAGTAGACAAGTTGACTTTGCTGCAAATTAAATTGTACATAATATTTTTAACTTAACTTCATTAATCGTGTGTACCTCCTACTTAAAAGCTGCTAATAATTAACACGAAAACTACTTTTAAAAATGTTGCTGCATTTTGCCAGCTTAAAAACTTTAATAGCGTGATGTAGAAAGATATAATTAATAGTAAAGAAAAATTAATTAGGTAACTCAAAAAAAATCCTATGTTTCAAATCTCATTCAAATTGGTTCAGAGATAAGGCCGACGATATCAAACGAGTCTCAGGCAGCAGCTGGATGCAAGCGGCGCAAGACCGAAACCTGTGGAAGTTAAATGCAAGACACAAGTTCAACAGTGGACGTCTATCGTTTGATAAACAAGAAAACAAACGAACACTTTTTCTTATTCTAATACTAGCTGATGCCCACGACTTCGTCCGTGTGGATTTAGTTTTTAAATTATCTTTAATTTTCCGGGTAAAAAGTAGCCTATGTCACTCTCCAGGGACCCCGACTATACCCATGCAAAAAATCACTCAATCCGTAGCTCTGTTGCAGCGTTATTGAAGGACAAACCAACAAACAAACACACTTTCGCATTTATATATTAGTAAGGAAAGTTAGTAGGTTTTTTTTTAAATGAATATTAGCCAAGCTAAGTTAACTAATATCCTCCTATCCCCTCCAAATAAGCGAAAAGCTTATGCTAGGAGCGGGTACGACAATAATGCAACGGATGGGATTCGAACCTGCGACCTTTCAGTTTTGAGCTTGTACCTTTAACCGTTGAGCTATTGTGGCTTATTGAGGGTATGGATATTATATGATTTTTTTGTCATCAGGTCAAATACGCTCCGAAGATCAGCGTTTCTATCAAAACCGGTACAGTCAACGAGAGGATACCCGAAGGCAGTGAGGCCAGGATTCGATGCCAGGTTGATGCCAACCCGCTCGCTCAAGTCTACAGATGGTATCTGAATGGCAATCCTGTGGTCGGGGATTATACGGATGAAATGGTAAGGGTTTTTTCATTTTTACCACTATGACTTGAAAACTGCGTGAAATCAGTTGTTATACATTATGATATTAGCGGCAAAGTAAAATGAACCATAAGCACATAAAATTAGAGCTTAATTTCGTGCATACATTCTTGTACTTTTACGTATACGGATACACTCCAAACTAAAATCGGTTGTACTGAATTTGTGACTTTAAATTAATACTTTTAAGGTTCATTTTGCTTTGATGCTAATGTCATAGTATCGAATACGATCAATCGAATTAAGTCTTATACTAACCCCAGAGAGTTATACTTATTACGTCGACCATCGAACTATAACAATTAGAAAGGAAGTTTCTGACAAAGTTCCGTTTTCCGATTTGTAAAAGTTTATTTGAATAAAAAATTAGTCTATTCTAATCTTATCGCAGGGCCTCAAAATCATTGTCGACATCATCGAACTATAACGCTGAGAAGCGCAATAGTCGACGCAGTAATAAGCCATTTTTAGTAAGCCTTTAAAGGCCGACTACGCAATATCGTCGCGTTAGTACGACGAGCTCGGAGAAAATTATTAAAAAATGACGTACTGTGCTGTGAAAGGGTGTTATAATTAACCATGAAAACGCAATTATCAGTACTAGTACCAGAAAACCAACTTCCTTTGACAGTGTTCCCACTAAATTACAACATGGGGTTATTCAAGGGGCGGACCAACAAATTCCTAAAAAGCCGGCAGCGCATTGGTGGTGCCTCAGATGCTACAAATGTTCATGGGCGGTGGTAATCACTTAACATCAGGTGACCCACCTGCACGTTTGCTCACCAAAAAAAAAGACGTGTGGCACTCGGGGACTGCCGCGGTAAAGCTATTGCATAGCATTTTTTATCAACGCCATCTAGCGGTGAGAGGGGTCCCGTGTCAGGTTATTTTCGTTACGGAATTTCTGGATTCGGTCTCCACGCTCAAGGCCCGTGATAGAAGCTATGCAATAGCTTAAAAAAAATAGCGCTCACACATTCATTGATTGTTTTGAGTTTACGTTTATAGCGCAACTTTGTTAGAAACTTCTGTTCTAAGTGTTATAGTTGGAGTAAGTCTAAACTAAGTGTAGGATGTCCAAAATCGTCATATAGAAGCGACTGCACAGCTTCATATTTAAACAGATAAGTTCAGAGTGCGAAGTTACAAAGCCTTCAAACCACTGTTAGCGATGCTATCATCGGCTGCTGAACATAATTCTCTATTTTCTTGTCAGGATCCCGGATTCCCATAGAACAAGATCTTGTGCTCTTTTTATTTATTTATTTCGTCGAATTCAAAGCCTCCTTTTTTAACCTCCGAAGCAAAAACGACGGGGTGTTATAAGTTTGACGTGTCTGTGTGTGTGTGTGTGTGTCTGTCTGTGGCATAGTAGCTCCCGAACGAATGGACCGATTTTGATTTAATTGTGTTCACGGAACCAAAATAAATTAATACTCATATAAAAGCTTATTAAAAGGAGCATCATTATCAGTTACGTTTACCATGGTTCATGGAACGCTTCATTCTAAAATATTAAAACAAAGCTTAAAAAACGACTAAAATGGATGAAAAAGCCGAAAACACTCTCTTTTTGTAGGGTAATATTTTCTGTAACTTACTATTTTTTTTATCACCTAAACTTTATATTGAAATAAAGCTTATATCTTCAAGTACATAAATACATTTACAATTTGTCGGAATCTGGGACTTTTTTTATTCGAGTGTATGAGGGGCGGAAATTGGGCCTTATCAACCCACCTCCTTTTAGATTTTCACTTGTTTAAAGTCGCTTCGCTTGATCGCTCGCAGCGGACGCAGGTAGCTAAAGAAATAGAATAGCAAGCAAGCTTGTGTTGCATTGCGTCGGGATTAATACAAAATGAGAGAGCGTTGGGTAAACGAAACTTATGTACCCACTCTGTATGTACCATGTAGCATACTGAATGCAATATGTTTCATGCAAACGCTCGTGATACATTTCGGTCTGACGAGCCAAGTTATATTAATATTAGGTAATTTGCTTTTCTACTTTTACCATTACACTTTATTGTAAGTAGACTTTTTTACCATTGCTACCGTGCTAAAATGGTAAAAGTATTTATTTTATTTTTATTTTTTATGTAAATATAAAGAATTACAAGACAAGAAAATATATATGAAGAAGTAGACATAGGTGAAGTATATCTGTAAAAAAAGAAGGATAAGGTTGTCGCACATATATCAGCTCGGCACCAAGCGGACGATTGTGTTAAGAAAACGTATTCATTTGAAAGCTCATATAATGCCCGATAAAACCAACGTAAAATAAGTCTTATCCGAGGATAAATTTGATATTTTGGCTAATTTTCAATACAAAAACTCAGAACGCCCAATTTATTTCTCGGATAAACGTCACTCGACAAAGATAAAATCTGAAATCGGCAACAAATATTGTCATGTATTAATTGATACATAAAAAATACGAAAACAATATTATTGCATGGCATATTAGCATCATCTCAACTTAGGCCGTCTAGAAGTCAGAAACTTCATAGTGAAACGCATTAATCAGAATCTTGTTTCGGCTCAAGATTGTAAACCACATATTCCTAGTCAACTTGCAGTCGCGACTCGCGCTGATGCTTATTGTTTGGTCGCCGTCGCCCTTGCATCTCGCTATCGATGCAGGAATGGTGCACAAATCGCCCAAAAAAAATGTGCCGTGGCAATGCACCATGCAGATTCTGGGGTTACATGTCTGCGTCTGATGCTGAGATCTATAGAATGTGCTCTGACTCAGCTCAGGCTTAAGGTTAAAACGACACACAAATATGCTCTGACATAAATCTGTCTCGTTTTATCTCTGTCTTGAGTCTGAAGTCAAACTCAAAATAGAGGTTAAAACGAGACACAAATATGCTCTGACATAAATCTGTCTCGTTTTGACACTATCTTGAATCTGAGCTGAGAGTGCGGTTTATAGATTTCAGACTCAGTGTCATCGAATCGTTTTGAGGCAAGGCGGTGCTAAGGTGACGTGTGTGCGATAACCTTTATGGTATGGTTTTATCTCCCTGCCTGGTGGCTCATTTTTTTTTTTTTTGAAAAGAGCAGCCGCCGAGTTTATTGCTGGCTCTTCTCGACAGGAAGGGCATTCCGAACCAGTGGTAGATTCATCGACGATTCAAAAGCACTTGTAAAGGTTTACTTGAATAAAAAATATTTCTATTCTATTCATTAAAACCCAAGTAAATCTTAAGTAATTTTTGTTTTAGATAATTTTCAACGTGTCCAGGAAACACAATAAAGCTGTGGTCAAGTGTGAAGTGAGCAACACCGCGGGAAAGAACGAGGCATCGTTGACTTTAAATGTTACATGTAAGTGAATATCTTCTTTTTTTTTTTAATTTATTGATAAATTTAGGTACACAAATAAACTCTTATAAATTCTTCAGTCGTTGCGGCGTGATTGAGTAACATCCATCCATCCATTCATCCATCCATCAATTCCATCCATCCATACATCAAAACTTTCGCATTTGAAGTCTCTTAAAAGTGTTTTTTTTCCATAAGATCCACCGTCATTCCGGACTCGACCTCAAAACGTCGAGGCGGAGGAAGATGCGAGCGTGACGCTGAGCTGCGACGTGGACGGGGAGCCTCGTCCAGAAATACGCTGGTTGTACCACGAGCCTGGACGAATCGGGGTAAGTGACTACCATGACAGCTTTTGAGACTGCACCTGTACGGTTCAGGACCGCACAGTAATGAAACTGCTTGAGTAGAAGTTCAAGTCCGTCCCACCGGAATATGGGAGTGAGGGAATAGAGAGTGCACCTACGTTCAAACACACATTTGTGCACTATAACTTCTCCCGTGCAGATAGCTAAATTGAGAATAAAGCTAGTGCTATAATAATTATTTAATTTTTTTTAAATATATTATTTAATATTGGACTATGGGAGTGAGGAAATAGAGAGTGCACCTGTGCTTGCACACTCTTGTACACCATAACATCTCCCGCGCAGATGGCTAATCTCTGTGGAGCTTGGCCGCCGTGGCCAGATTCGCACGGGAGAACATTATTACATTTCGGTTTAAAGATTTTATTTCTCAAAAAAGAAGGTATAGGTACTTCACTTAAACAGAGAATAAAGTAGGTTTATATTTTTTAGTATATACACAGACGCATGCATTATATAATTCAAAAGCTATCTAACGTAAATTATTATTTATATATTATTATTTATATATTTAATTATTATTTATTATGTATATAAATATTTTCTAAATATTTTCGTGAGATTTTTCCGTGAACGAGCAATACTTCCAGCAGGTTAAGGGGAAGGCTCCCAATCTGAAAGTGTACGTCGACCAGCGCACCGCCGGCCGCTACATCTGCAAGGCCACCGTCGAAGGATACCCGGAGATAGAGAGCGAGGCCACTATCTTCATCAAAGGTACCTAAAACTATCTTCACCATCACGTCACGGTGGGAAATGGCAGTGGGCTGGTCACATTTGTCACAGAACCGATGGTGCATGCCCGGGATCGAACCCGCGACCCGAAGAATTCCTATTCGGGTCCTATTGCGGTCACCTGATCGCAGTTCTAACCACTAGACTGTCACTGCTCCAAACATTAAATATAATATTAGTAAGGATTTTTATCTTAGTAAATAACCATACCATAGTAAGGTAGGTAGGTTTATTATTCTAATCCTGCCCTAGCAGCATGGGCGGGAGAAATTTTATCCCCGGGAAAAGGATAAAACGTTTATCCCCTCGCTTAGCTTTATCCACCCGTCGAGCACGGGCACAGCACAGATCGAAAGTGATACCACTATCTGTAACAAACGTATATTCTGTGCCTGAAATACGGCTAAGTTAATACCTATTATGTCGAGGAATTTTTATATTGAAAATTTTATATCAAAGCAACAGTTTGCAAGGAATATAATATATTTATTCCAAGAACATACTGTCGTACCCACTTCTAACAGAAGCCTTATTTACAGGGGAGAGAGTAAGTATAAGTTGAGCTTGGCTCATATTCTTTTTATATATAAAAAAAAAATGTAAACTTTAATGCTTATCGCTTGCTAAGGTAAGACGTGTGGTGTAAAACTTCTTAGCACCGGCCGGTGCATATCCAACAAGCGATCGCCCAAGGATATCTGTAGATCGAAAGCGAGACCACTATCTTTAACAAAGGTATTCTGTGCCTGAAATACAGTTAGGTTAATACTTATTACGTCGAGGAATTTTTATATTGAAAATTTTATATCAAAGCAACAGTTTGCAAGGAATATAATATATTTATTCCAAGAACATAATGTCGTACCCACTTCTAACAGAAGCCTTATTTACAGGGGAGAGAGTAAGCACAAGTTGAGCTTGGCTCATATTCTTTTTATATAAAAAAAAAAAATGTAAACTTTACCGCTTATCGCTTGCTAAGGTAAAATGTGTTGTGTAAAACTTCTTAGTACCGGCCGGTGCATATCCCACAAGCGATCGCCCAAGGATATCCGTAGATCGAACGCGAGACCACTATCTTTAACAAAGGTATTCTGTGCCTGAAATACGGCTAGGTATTACGTCGGGGAATTTTTATATTGAAAATTTTATATCAAAGCAACAGTTTGCAAGGAATATCTATTGTGTAACTTTAGGTACCTTATAACATATAAACTGCTACGTGTTGGAAATTGGAAAACCGGGTATATTTCGCTACGGTTTGGATAGTCCTATTTATGTCCTGGCGATATAAGTTGCTACCAAATACGTATGATGTAGATATTACTTGATATTAGTAAATACTTAGGCCGAAAGTTTAATTTTCTTTTCCAATATCATGCGTATGCGAAGAAACTATTTTAGTAAATACTAGCGGACCCGACAGACGTTGTCCTGTCTTAACTATGAATATTGAAACTCTTTGACGAAATTGGCAGCACGCATTCTGTCAATGTTATGTCAAACGCCATAAGGTTACATCAAAAAAGTTTGAATTGTAAAAGCGGTTACATTAGAAATAATTTAATATGGTGGTTAATATTTCTTAAATTTTCTAATTTTCCGCGCAATTTTCTTAATTTTTTCTTTCATAAGAACCTTCTCCTGACAATAACAAACACAATAAAAAAAGAATTAGCGAAATCGGTCCAGCCGTTCACGCGTGATGCGTTTACCAACACATTAAGCGATTCATTTTTATATATATAGATTATATACCTAGATAAGTAAATATAGAAGGAAACCCTAAGGATTTTCGAAAATATTGTTTCACACAAGAATATATGTATATCTAAACCATTCATTTTTCACAAACAAAACTCATAATTTTGCGCGGTATACTTTGTCGGTAGGGTGGTTACTAGCCACGCCTAAAGCCTCCACCAGAGCAAAGACAATTTAGACATTACAAATGCCCAAATTGACCCGAGGGAACAGAACCCGAGACCTCCTAGTTATAAGACCACAGCGCTCACCACTGCGCCATAGAGTCGAGTTTTAAAACTATTTCCTTGTTGTAGGTCCACCTAAAATCCTCTCGAACAGAACCCAGACAGGTCCGGAAGGGGACCGCGTGACAGTGGAATGTGCAGCGATGTCGGTTCCAAGACCTGATGATATCCGGTGGTTCTTCGAAGGGCGGGAGATCAGCGCTATACACGATCCGGTTAGTACCTAGCTTTTCTACAACGTGTAATGAAACTCCGAAATAATACTGAAGGAGGTGAATGTGCTCATGAAACTGAACAACTTTCCGCAAGGAACATCGGTCGAAATATGAAAAAAAATTACCTCCCATAGTAAATCAATCAGCTGATCGTCAGTTTTGTATGGGAGGTCCACATTTTTTTTCGCATTTCGACATATGTTCCTTGGGGAAAGTTGTTCAGTTTCATGAGCACATTCACCTCCTTCAGTATTATTTCGGAGTTTCATAACACGTCGTATACATTGCCCTCTCTGCATCGGCATTTTCATTACTGAGGGTCGCGATCGTTAGCACGGATCATCGTCACGTATGATACGAAACGCTTTAGCTCAACGTTTCTGAAACGAACTGCTGAGGCGCGGAACGCATTTCCAGCGTCTGCTTTCGGCCACGTATAACTTGAGTACCTTCGAAACAAGAGTGAATAGGCATTTTCTAGGCAAGCGCTGATGCAATCATTCAATCAATCAGCAGGCAGTGCTAGATTCAGATCTATTCTATTCATCACAATCTCCTAGTAATTATAGGACAATATCTCTCTAATAGCAACAAGTATACAATTTTATCTTCCATAATAAAAGTCTATTGCGACATTTCTTTTAATAGGTCTTTGCCCTTTGTGAAACCTTAGGAGGCTACGCGTGGGTACCCAATCAATTTAGCAGAATCAACTGTAATAGATCATATTACAGGCACTCCTGTCATAAAACGATGTGGGCTCATTTTATTACATACTAGCCGATGCCCGCGACTTCGTCCGCGTGGAAAAGGTTTAGAGTGACTTGCTGCTATCCGCGAGAAGTTATGTCCTCTATCTCCGAAAATATTTAGTTATTTTTTGGGTAACTTGAACCGTTAACGCAGCGCACGCAACGGAAGCCCTCAAATATGAATAATTTTCCCCGTTTTTGCAACATTTTTCACTGATGCTTCGCTCCTATTGGTCGCGTGTGATGTTATATAGCCTAAAGCCTTCCTCGATAAATGGACTATCCAACACAGAAACAATTTTTCAATTCGCACCAGTAGTTCCTGAGATTAGCGCGTTCAAACAAACAAACTCTTCAGCTTTATAATATTAAGGATAGACTAGTTGATGCCCGCGACTTCGTCCGCGTGGATTTAGTTTTTAAAATCCCACGGGAACTCTTTTCTTTATACATTGTAGGCACACGCTTGACCACCATCACACCTGATGGAAAGTAATGATGTGGTATAAGGTGTAACGCGCTTGCCTAGAAGATGCCTGTTCACTCTTGTTTTAAAGATACCAAGATTATACGTGTTAGGAAACACAGATCTTGGAAGAGCGTTCCAGATCCTAGCCGTGTGGATCAGGAATGAAGACTTAAAGCGCTTAGTGCGCGTAGATGGAATATCAATGACGTAGAGATGGAAGCTTTGATTTTCCGGGATAAAAAGTAGCCTATGTCACTCTCCAGGTCCTCAACTATACTCATGCATAAAATGCCTTACCTTAACCTCAAAAACAGCTGAAAAATTGAAAAATCTTCGGTCATTTTGAATAGAATTCCACTTTACTTTTAATAGATGGCGGGAGTGAAGTCACGGGAATATTATGACGTAGGCATCCACAAAGAAAGGATTTTGAAAAGTCCATCCCTAAGGGGTTGAAATAGGGGTTCGAAAAATCGAACTTAACGTGAGCGAAGCCGCGGGAAAAAGCTAGTAGGTACTATTATTATCGTCAACCAAGTGAACACGTTATGACCATAGAGCTACCATAGAATATTATATTCACACCCACGTCTCAAAAGTAGTTAGACCCTTTGGGGTTTGTCTTAGATTGAGTGGGTGGAATTATGTTTTGTGAAACCATTACAATAATATTATATTGTCAGAACTAACGTACTTACTTACTTTTGTTTGTCAGTCATGAATATTAATTCCCTTCATATTCATGAGCGTTCGTTCATCTGTTACCTATGCTGTTAATATTTAAAGGAATAACTTAAAATGTGCTACTGTATCCTCCTCCAAGATTAATTTTATTTATTAAACTTGATTTAAGGCGGCAATGGGTTGGTTGTTTGAATCTTAATAAGACACGGGACACCTATTTTTAACCGACTTCCAAAAAGGAGGAGGTTATCAATTCGGCCGGTATCTTTTTTTTTTTTTTTTCTATGTATGTCCACCGATTACTCCGGGGTTTCTTGACCGATTCACAAAATTTTTTTTAACCGACGAAAAAAGGAGGTTCTCAATTCGTCGCGTATATTTTTTTTGGTATTAGCGAGTAAAAACTCGCGATTTCGTTTGCGTGGAGTAAGATATTTTTTAATTCCGCGGACACCCGAAGGTTACCCGATTATACCGAAGTATTACCGGCAAGGTCTAAGAATAAGTCTGTCTATCGGTCTTCTATCGGATATACTTTGGAGAGTGCGCCCAGGAACTTCACAACCTAGTTCCCGCTTCATCTTTTCACCACAGAACTGCGAGAAGTCGTGAGCGTTGGCATCCTTATGTTGTAGAAATTCAACCTACTCGAACGAAACGCTTCAATTCAACGTTTCTGAAAAGAACCGCTAAGGTGTGGAACACTCTTCCAGCATCCGTGTTTCCTGCCACTTATAATTTGAGTACCTTCCAGGCAAGAGTGAATAGGCATTTTCTAGGCAAGCGCGCTCCAAGCAAGGCTATTTAGTATTGATTGTCTTCAAGCGCAAGCCTATTTCGAATAAAAAAAAAGTACTTTAAATCACGCAGTAACGCAGCACGCAACGGATTTTCAAAAACGTAACTCCACGCGGAAGAAATCAAGTCTTCTTCTTCTAAATCCCTACTAATATAATAAATGCGAAAGTTTTTGTGTTTGTCTTTTGGTTTGTAGCTTTGTTAGCTTGTTGGTTTGTCTTTCAATCATGCCGCAACAGAGCTACGGATCGACGTAAATTTTTTGAAGTTTAGGACCTGTTGAGAGACAGGCCACTTTTTATCCCGGAAAGTAATAGAGTTCCCGCGGAAATTAAAAACCTCAGTCCACGCGAACGAAGTCGTGAGCATAAGCTAGTATTATATAAAAGGAAATCATGACTGACTGACCGATCTATCAACGCACAGCTCCAACCAGTGGATGTAACGGGCTGTTTGGCACAGAAAATTCAACGCCTAAGAGGGTAAAACAGGGGTTTGAAAAATCGAACTTAATGTGAGCGAAGCCGCGCGTAAAAGTTAGTCTTAATATAGAAGACTTAGAATCTAATATGCATTTGTTTCACAGGATTACGCAACATTAGAAGAAAGTTTGCCAGACGGCGTCGTCAAGTCGAGCTTAGTGATTCGCGCAAGTCAATCGAAACACTTAGGATTGTATAACTGCAGTGTCACCAACGAATATGGAAATGCGAACGCTGCCATTACTCTTAAACCTCTGAGTAAGTCTTTATCATCTCATCACCAGTACTCCTTCTTCTATGGGCCCTCTAAAAATACATATGGGTCATCTAACAATAACTTGTGGGGAGTCAAGACGGCGCCCTGGGTTGTGCCACACATGACATATGACCCGGCGCGGCGTTTCTATTGCTTGGGTTTTTGGTAAAATGCTTGAAAGGTGGAAGGTGCTGGTAGACTCCCTATTAGGTGCACCAACGACATCAGACGAAACGCAGGAAGCCGCTGGATAACCGTGGCGCAAGTCCGAGGTATGCGGAAGTCCATGCAAGAGTCCATGGGAGTCCGGTTCAGAAAGGTCTCTGTCATGGACTTCCACAGGCCTTAGTCTTGCGCTGCCTGTATCTAGCGGCTCTTTGATGGCTTCGGTTCACCTAGTTGGGGGTCCGTACGCTTGCCGGTGCGGGGTCGCCACTCCAGCACCTTGGGACCCCAACGCCCATTTCTTCGAACTATGTGCCCCAAGAGCAAGTTCCGGGCGCTCTCCCAAAGATTCGGCCCATATAACCGCGAGGTTGAAGGGGCCACAGGTGGTGGCGAGTCCTCTAAAAATGCTGTTCTTCTGCTTCTTTATCTTCTATGTAGACGTCTTTTGCATGGACTTCCACTGGCTTGGATCTTGCGCCTGAACCCAGCGGCTCTCTGCGCATCGTTTGATATGATTGGTCCAGCTAGTGGGGGTCTGCTAACTGCGCTTCCCGGTGCGGGGTCTTGGGACCCCAACAACCATCAGCTCTTTGAACTATGTGTATCTATGCTGTAATTAGTTAAATTCACGTAATCAGCATTCTCATCAGGATTCGCTCAGCGGGCGATGGAGAGATCAGAAAGCTTCGCTCGGAGTATCCCAGCGAGTTCAAATCGGAAAGAATGAGATTCGTAGGAGAACCAATGTATGGAATAATTAATACTAAAATGATGAGCATGATGAAATTAATTATTAATTATTCATTATGCTCACGTGGGCGACAGGGGAAGCAAAAATTAATAGACAAAAAAATAATTTTCTTTTGGTACAATGAACAATACCATAATCATTCAAATAATATGAAATGAGCTAATCATAGATAGATGTTTAAATTTTATTTATTTCTATAGATTTAACGGCAGAATGAACACTGTTAATAATAATAATTGTTTGGCGTAACAGCTTGCTTGTGGTTTTTTTGTTATCATCGTCCTGAAATATAAGGGTATACTAAACTATTTTTTTTTTGTTTCAGAATCGCTTCCACTCTTCATAATACTGATTGGAGTGACATCAGGCATCATAGCTTTTTCCGGATTTGTGATTCTTCTCGTAATGTGCCATAGAAGAAGGAGAAGGAAGAGCAAGCAAATGAGCGAGAAACCAGACGTTACCGTGACAACGGGAGATATGTACAAAGAGAGTGACAGAAGCTCGAATATAAGCGACTTGAAGTTGCAGTTACCACAAAGCGATGGGAGCTATGACTTGGTAAGTTTTTTTTAACTAATATATTTTTTTAATATACAGGATGATTTTTTAGGTGGTGCACAACTTTTTTTTGGTGGTTCTGTATCGTAAATAGAACAACATAATATTGCCGTTAATAGTTATGTACCTTTTTTGAAATATTTTTTTTACCATATCTGACCATAAAATAAGCAAATCATGGCCATACTATTCGACGAAATTAAAATATGCGCTCAGAGGTCAACGGCCGCCTAATGTATCAACAGCTGATAGATTATGTTTGTAGGGTGACCCTAACCATTTATTCTGTTTAAAAGTGGATCTCTTAGGTACTTAATAACTTACTTAACTTTATATAACTTTGGTATTCTTAAGTAAAAAAAAAGTACGTGTTGATTAAATTTCGTTTAAGTATATAAAACATAAAAAATTTGTGCACAACCAAAAAATCACCTATATAGACTAGCGCTTGACTGCGATCTCACCTGATGTTCAGTGATGATGCAGACTAAGATGATGCGCGCTTGCCTAGAAGAAGAAGACTCACTCTTGATTTTAAGACACCCAAGTTATAGTTAGTTGGAAAAACGGAAGCCGGAAGGGCATTCCAAATTTTTGCTGTGCGTATTAGGAACGAGGAAAGTAAAGCGCTTAGTGTGAGATCGTGGAATTTCGACCACGTAGCGGTGCAGATTTTTTATTTAATAAGATACTTAACCTTTGCGGTAGAAGTTATCTAGTAAAATAGGATAAGTAACAGAATAAGATAAGGAAACTTTTGCAATATTTATTCTTTATATTTGTATTCAAAGTACATTACTAATACATTATTAACATCTCATGAATACTAAGAATAATAACTCGTACGTCTGTGAATTCTGCTTAAATCTGTATTCGAATTGTGTACGAATGTAATAATCTGAAGTAATAGCCTTAGTTGTGGTAACACTTGGTGAATGTGTGTCTGGAACTAATTTGCCGCGAAGTTATTACTACACGTCATGCCAGCGACTGATTACACGAAATACAATATAATTAATTACTATTTTTGCTTATCTTTTATGTTGATATTATGTAACTGTAGCCACATGTTCTTTTGTTTCGCTTCGGGAAATCTATGAGTACCTATATATATACTAATGAAACTGTGCAGGGATAAGGCTGGGATGCGTGGCTCTAACAAAAATGATCACTTCATTGCTGAAGCAACCGTGCCTAAGAGGCTCTAATAGAATAGAATAGAATAGAATAGAATAGAATAGAATAGAATAGAATAGAATAGAATAGAATAGAATAGAATAGAATAATAGAATAGAATAGAATATTTCATATTCAAATAAACTTTTGCAATGTGCTTTCGAATCGGTCTATAGATCTCAGCCTTAGTGTGTTAGATGGATGATAACCTTTATTTTCATTTGTCCAGGAATACACGAGCTCCGATCGTTCCGACTCCAAGAACCCCGCGGGTCTTCCGTTAGCTGGTCCCGTCCCACTGCCCAGCATACGTCACGATGACCCCATGCTGCAGTTTAGATACAGCAACGACTATTCTGACCCTGCGTATGCAGATACTTATTTTAAGGTAAGTTACTTTAACACATAACTTGCTCGGTAAAAAATCGCAAATACAATTTCGAAAAATAAAAGTACCTCGCTAAATGTGAAGACAAGAACAATAAATAATGTAAATTGAAAATTGAAAACACCCCTGACATCTGAAATTAAAAATAAATAAGTATTTCGCCATTTTGTGGTGGCGGCCATCTTGGATTTGAAATTTATCATAGTGTATACTATTCTACTAGTCAAGCCCTCTCATTTGATACCCATATTGAGGGAGTTGTGAAAAAATATGTAATCCACCATTTTGTGCCGGCGGCCATCTTGGATCGATTTTTATCAAACATAGCTAAGAACACTCCTGAATAATTTTTGTGAGCTGTGCACATCATCTGTGCATCTCACATCGCTGTGAACAAAGTGAAGAACATTTATGAATGAACTATTCATAAATGTTCAGAGGAAAATTTCTCCCAAAATAGCTCTCGCGTGATACGGCTTGAACTAAACCTCCACGCAAGCATCCCCGCCCGCGTTTTGCAAAGCTATCGTGAGGTATTACTATTGGTTCGAGGTTGCTTTCGAGTTTCGTTTGTCACAAATTGTAAATCTCTCATTTTTCGATACTTATAATATTTTGTTTTTAAATACCAAGACAAAATTATTTCGCTTAGGGAAAACAACGATTAAAATTTCAGTGTGTATAGTAAAGATTTATTGGTTTACAATGTTTTTTTTATTTCTGTAACATAGAATCCTGCGGCGTATGTCTACGACTATCCACAGGGCTACGCGCCACCTCCTCACCTCAAGGTGCAATCGCCTACGCAGCTTGAGGTGCCGCCTACGAGCAGGTAATTCTCTCTCACTGTCTCTTTGTCTCTCTTTCTCTCTCTCTCTCTGCATTATATTTATCAATCGCCTCCGCAACTTGAGGTGCCGCCTACGAGCAGGTAATTCTCTCTCTATTTCTTTGTCTCTCTCTCTCTCTCTCTCTCTCTCTCTCTCTCTCTCTCTCTCTCTCTCTCTCTGCATTACATTTATCGTTCCTTTTTGTTAATCACACTATGTGAATAATGAATAGCAAATAATTTTTTTTTTTTTATTTTAGACCATATTTTTTTATTTAAGTACGTAATTGTGATTATTTTTAGTGACTAAAAAACATTTTTTTAGTTTAATATTTTTTCATTATTTTGTGGATAGATAATTAATTAGAGTATACCATTCGCACACAAGTATTTTTAAATGTGTTAAATAAATGCTAATTTATAAGTTATTCTACAAAAAATCATAAGAAGCATAAAGTATTCTGTATCATAAGTTGAACTTACCTTTGGTTTTATATAGATCGCTCCAAGGTTCATTGACGCGGAGCATCGACACCGCGTCAACAATCCCATTGTCAGCAGGCAATGGATCGCAGAACAACTCTTTGCAACGAACGAACAAATCCGACGAAACTGATGCTATAAACAATTTGGGGTTGCCTGTCGGTGGAGAAGGTAAATTAAAAGCATTTAGAATATATTTTTTAATTACAAAAATTTAGTATTAAGCCTAAATATATTGTCTAAAAACGATTGCTGCCGTATGATAATTGCAATCACTTTTGATAAAATGGATTAATGCAGCAAAAAGTTCTTATATCCAATCAGAGGTGATTGCGATCGTCACTCCGTATCGGAAAACCAATTTTGGAAGATAATATCGTGGACGGAAGTATCTCATATCTACTCGTATATCTGTTAATAATACTCGAATCAGAGTCCTAACTGAAAATCAGCGCTTTATGCCCTGATGCATGTATAAAGCATACAGCATTATGCTGAGTTGCGATCTTTTTTCCGGGTTGTGCCACACATGACTTAGTTGTTCCGGCGCTTCTTCTGCTTGACGCCATTTGTCTTTAATCTGGATAACCTAATCTAGATATACATACTTGGTGATGTGTGACACAGTTTATAAAATAAACGTATCTTTTTTTCTTTCTTTCTAGTAGTCATTCTGTAACATTACAATAATAGTTTTCCCTTTAGCCCCACAAGCACAAGGGCAAGTTCCAGTGTACGCACAGACGGGCCCTAAGAATAACAGCGGCGTCGATTTGCGATACGCCGCTACTTATGGAAACCCTTACCTTAGGAACAGTTCCGTAGGTAAGTTATAACATACAGTTATCATTATTATCATTTATTAATTTATAGTACCTAATTATTTGATATTTTTATTTACAATATCTTTTTTACCGTTATAATTTGTTTTACGCAATTACGTATCTTATAAGTGTATTTTAAGAAAAAATAGTTAACTCTTAAGTGCGTGCTTGTACTTGAAGTCTTCTATATTTCAAACTTACCTTTTATGTACCTATATCCAAAGAAAAATTCTTACCAATCACCTTGCCTTACCAACTAATTCATTTTTATTTTATCTCTTGTTCAATAAAACAACTTATGAAACCGATTTTAACAGGTCAATCAAGTTTAAGAAATATTTCATGTTGTTATATTTAAGACTTACCTTCTAATGAAGGTAATTATGCCCCTATATCTTGGAACTTACCCTCAGGTTACAACAACCAAGTGCACACCGCAAAGCCGGCGGCCACGCCCGCACCGCCGCCTTACTCCGCCGTGCGCAACTCCGTAGCTCTACCAGGTACATAGCACCGAGAATACTCGTACACACAATGGTAATATTACATTTCATGGTTAAGCACGGGTTAGATGCATTGGTAATCGTGCATGGAAGTCCTGTTATAGTACTAATACTTCAGTATTATCTAATGTTTGTTTATTACTGTTTGTTATAAACTTATAATTATTATTATAAGTACATATTTATAAATACGTTAATATGCAAAAAGCACCATGAGCAAAATGTCTTCTTTGATAATAATACGAATATTACTTGGGGTTTAAACTTCAGCATGTAGTTTTGAAAACTAAAAAATATATATAATGCTTGAGTATTTCATTTTATAATTTTTATATTTTATTGATGGAAAACCTGACATAGTTATTACAAAAAAAGTTACTCTAAATCAGCTTTTAAAGAGCATGATACAAATTTTATTTAATGGTTTTTTATTACTAAAACACTCCTTTATCTCATCTGGTGGCAAGTGACGATGTAGTTTATGATGATAAATCATCAATCATCATTCGCAGAACCCAGTATTTTTACTACTTATAAAACTACTGTAGCTCATCGCTGTGCCAAAAGGTCTTTAAGAAAGACATAATATACTTAGTCATTTGCATGACGCATTTTTTTTTAATTATCAAAATGAACATTTGCTACTTACTAAACTATATTCTCTTATCTACTCTTTATTTTCGTGAACTAAAAGTTTGAAAGTATGCTTTTAATTTTATTATATCTATCTTTCTTAAAATAAATTATAAGTTATGTATGTTTATTTTGACAGTTGGAAATTTACCATACAAGATATCGACGTTGGTAATTGTTAGGCGAAATAGTAAGTTGCGTGTTATGAGTGGTAAAGTCGCTAGATTTTGTTGAACTTGTAGGAATAAAAAATAAACTTTATTTACATTATCAGTGTCCGCACTTCATAATATTATTATTATCGATTGAAATAATGTCAATTAATTTTCTTATGTTATATTTCCTTATATTTAACGTGTGTTTAATTCTACTCAAATTATGCGACATAAATCTTTTATGTCGCATAATTTGAGTAGAATCGTTAAATATCATACTACAAAATTTTAATGAAATCGGTTCAGTTGTTTTATGTCAACAGACAAACATACAGCCAAACAGAAAATAGTCATGATAGGATCGATTTTATTTTTTCAAAAATATTCACTAAGTATAAAGTTATTTTCCTCGTCTAAAAAAAAATTTTTTTTAGTTCATTTGTGTGTAAATGTAGTGCTAGAACTATATTAACCTTTTGTCAATTTTCTTTTTCATTTAATTTTTTTTCCAGGTAACGGAACGCATACAACGCAGGCGACGCACGTATAGTAATAGTGTAAAAATATTATTATAATAATTGTGTAAAAAATGCACTTTTTACAAAATAAAAATAGCTACAGTTGTAATTGTAATATATTAAGTTCCTATATACGACTGAAGTGTAAATACGAATGTTAGGCTAGGTGTACACGTGTAAAATATACCTAAGGACCGTCCCATACTGAGGAAAACTTGTCAAAATTACAAAAAAATATATTTTTGTTTGTTTTTGTCGGCTTTCGTTGGATTTGTAAGTCGATGTTATATTATATATGCTTAAAGTGTATAACCACTGTAAAAATTAAATAAAATATTTTCTCATTCATTTTTAAAAATATTTGTCTACTCAATTTTTTGTTTAAATATAATTATGATTTTTATCAAATAATATTTTAGAATAATAGTATTGCTCAAAAATAGTAGGGGATATTGTGGATTTCTTTCAATATATTTATTATTTGTAGCCCCATATTTAAAGAATTTTGTACAGCAATTCCATACTTTGTAGATTAAAATAATTAAAAATCCTTTAAAGTAACGACTAATTAAATTGTATACAAATAAAATGTCTTTGGTCTGGTCTGGTGGGAGGCTTTGGCCGTGGCTAGTTACCACCCTACCGTCAAAGACGTGCCGCCAAGCGATTTAGCGTACCGGCACGATGACGTGTAGAAACCTATTCGGGGTTGAATGTACACTTACCCCTTCCAAGTTAGCCCGCTACCATCTTAGACTACATCGTCACTTGCTTGTAAAAGAAACGAAAGGAAAAATGTTCTATGTGGAAATAGGACAGTTATTTTCTTTTTATTCCTTACAGTAAAAAATTTGTGTACAAAATAATTAGATAATATTATAATATCTCAGACTGAACTTAAAATATATTTGCTTATTTTTTATTAAACAAAACAAATTTGTTATTAAAGAAAATTTTGAAGGAAAATTAAATGTAATGATTAGATAGAGTAAATAATAATTTAGTGGAATCGCTAAATGATGAAACGAAAAAATATTCTGTGATAATCTAAATAATCTAATAACTTTTAGTAAAATGCATTTTTAATGATTTTAACGACGGACCTACAATCAACTAAACAAGCTTCAAGTTGACGACCTCCCTGGCATAGTGGTGAGCGCTATAGTCTTATTATAAGTGGGAGGTCTCGGGTTCGATTCCCGGCGGAGACAATTTGGGAATTTATAATTTCTGAATTGTCTTTGGTGTGGTCTGGTGGGAGGCTTTGGCCGTGGCTAGTTACTATCCTACCCTTAAAGACGTGCCGCCAAGCGATTTAGCATTCCGGCACGATGGCGTGTAGAAACCGATTAGGGGTATGGGTTGAATGTACACTGCCATACCATTTCCAAGTTAGTCCACTACCAAAAAAAAAAAGTTGGTTAGGTTAGTGAGGGCTAAACTGAACTGTTTTTTCGTACCAAAAGCCATAGTTTGTACCGTACTTTATAATAAGTCTTAGTACGATGACAAATCGATTCTGTACGAATTCATGTGGCACTGGCAGTATAGTATAGTATGCGGAAGGATCTAGGAGCTTATCGCATAATTATCTTTCAAACCTCCTTAATGATAAGAGACTTTCAGTATTGAAGAACACAGAGAGAATAATTTCTCAACTTTATGGTACCCATTTTTATTTCTTCTTGTACACTGGCGTGCTCTTTACAACAATTAAAATTGTATAATTACAGTTGTAAAGAACTCGATATCGAAAATTTTAATAACTCTCACTAGGGGGACAGAATTTGTGTTATAAGTGGAATTTGAAATTCATGTCAATTCGATATTTAAAAAGTTGATAGTAGGTCTTTGATATTTTTTTTATCTATATTATTCAAGCATTACGTGTGTTAAAATAATAATTTTCTTTTATTCGAACCATATTACTTAATTTTATCTGTACAAATATTTTCTTTTTAAAGTGAATTGTATAAAAATATTTGCATGATAGTGTTTTTCGTTCTTTGCATGCGAATATTATTTGCCATTTTTTTTATTGTTCTCGAAATAAATATGTGACAATATATTTTTGACGTTGTTTTAATCTACCCTACATTCCCTCATACAATTAATTTTTTAGTTTATAAGGGTGAGGACGGACGAGCCTAATAATAGAGTTTTGTGTCGCGTATTTTTGATACTTATGCCGAGTCTATCAAAATCCCTACAGAATTTAAATGAATTTATTAAATTAAATTAAAATGAATTCCACCATTCTACGATCGAAACGCAAGGCACAGAAAAGATCTGCACCCCTACGTAGTTGAAATCCCAAGAACGCGCACTAAGCGCTTTGCTTCTTCGTTCCTGATACGCACCGCTAGGATTTGGAATGCCCTTCTGGCTTCCGTTTTTCCCTCTAACTATAATTTGGGTACCTTCAAATCAAGAGTGAATAGTCATCTTCTAGGCAAGCGCGTTCCATCTTAGGCCGCATCCTCACTTATCATCAGGTGTGATCGCAGCAAAGTGCTAGTCTATATATTTAAAAAAAAAATTTTTTTCACCCGAAAAAAAGGGGTTCACATCTCATAAAATTACGCTCGTCTTAACCCACTCTATTATGCAAAAGCATCTAAAAAGTCCAGAAGAGACGCTAGGTTACAATCGACGCAAGACCGCAGCCTGTGTAAGTAAATACTCTTCAACAGACTTATGTATATATCGATGGACTTATGTCTTTAAGTGGACATTTATTGGTTAGGGAACAAAAAGACAACGATATTATTTCTAATCTATAGAGCGTGCTATGACTTAGCTCAGACTTGAGATAGAGTTAAAACGAGACATAAATATGCTCTGACATAAATCTGTCTCGTTTTAACTCTGTCTGGAATCTGAGCAGAGTAAGAGTGCGGTCTATAGATTTCAGCCTAAGAAACAGATAATAGTTATTTGTGTTATATGGGGCCAAAGAAAATTTTTGTTCCCCGAGGGCGCTATTTTGAATTCAGAGCGAAGTGAAGGATTTTAAAGTAGAATCCTGAGCGTAGCGAGGAATTCAATATACGCCGCCCGAGAACAAAAAATTTGGCCCCGAGTGACACACACTATTTTTCATCATTATCTATGAGAAAAAGCTAGGAGTATCAACCTTCTATGATCACGTGACTTATCGAAGACAACAGCTGCTCAAAAATTTTTAAATTTCGAGTTTTTTGAATTTCTGCAACGATCGCAGTAGTATTAAACACATACTAAAGCACGAACGCGGACCAATCAGAAGAGAGAAATGAAAACTCCCATGGGACTAAAAATTAAATTTTGCTCCCGCTATCCTCTGAAGCCAATATTCGTTTTTCGAATAGGTATGATGAAAAGTAAATTTTAATACTCTAAGAACATAATATTGTTTAAAAAGCCATCAAAAGGCACCGCTATATGATTCTAGATTATTGTAAATAGAAAAAGTTAGAAAATTGTCAAGACATCATCATTATCTCTTAGTGTAGCTGCTGATAGGTCTTGATAATGATCTGGACAATTTAAAAAAGCAATAATTTCCAGGAATTTCATAATCGAAGCCTGCGATGACATTATTCAGGTTAGTATTTTTAAAAAGTCAACCGTTTTACAGGTATAGTTTAGGTAATGTTTTTGGGATTTGTTCAATCTCAAAATATGTGCTTCTAATCTATTTTTACATTCCATTTATAAATGAAGGACCCTCTAGTTTCGAATTTCACGCTAGTAAAACCAAAGGCAAAACCTAGTGTAAATTAGTTACATAACAATTCATTTCAAAAAATAATAATTTCATGTCTTGGTTTTTTTAACTGTCTCGTTGATCTAGCTAGTGGTTAGCAAGTTCAACTGCAGATGACGATGTCCTGGGTTTGATTCCTGGGTCGGGCCATAAAATGTATTGGGTTTTCTGTCAAGAAATTCTCAGTATTACTTAGCCCGGAGTTAGGAAGTTGGCGGTGAATCACCCCCGTGCCTCGGAGAGCACGTAAAGCTGTCGGTCCTGCGCCTGATCTCTCTCCGGTCGTGTCGGATTTCCGTCCCATCGGACTATGAGAGTAAGGGAATAGAGAGTGCACCTGTGTTTGCGTACATACTTGTGCACTATAAAATCACCCGCGCAGATGGCTAATCTCGAGAGATTGGCCGCCGTGGTCGGATTCGATCGAGAGGACATTATTATTTTTTATAATTTTTTTATACTGATATACTAATTGCTGCACTCTTAATTAATGTTCATTAAATTGTATCAAGTCATTAACTAATTATCATTATATCTTTTAATGAGCTTTCATTAAAAGCGTTGAACCGAGTCTGAAAGTGTATTAGGAGATCTATTACCAACACCGAGTGCGCTAGTTAGGGAACTAAACTTTAATAAACGTCATAAATAGATTAGAAAATCGGATACACGAAATAACAAACTTATAAACAGTAATCGCTACTTAGCTTTGATGTTATCCGCTTTATTATCACTTCAAAACCCACCTTCTAAAACACCAAGCCAACCAAATATCACCCTAATTATTATCACGATAAAGTACATATCGACCGCATTTCAGTTTTGTCTTGCAAACTTATTATGACTCAAAGAATCTTCAACTTTGTTGCAAGCACAATAAGATTGACATTTGAGTGATGGGCTTTTTTTTGCTAGTGATGTGACTTCAAACCAGTCGGTCAACATTTCTTAGGACATTCAGGCGACCGCAATGGGGTCCTGTGGTCGTAATGCCATATTAAAAACTGTGAACAGGAATTCTAAGGTTAAGAGTAGTACACACTTATTTTAATAAATTAAAACTTAAAAACTGCTTTAATTAATGTTCTTTAATTATATGCCACATAACATAGAGAATATTACAGTAAAAACGTAAAATTTAATACAATCCTACTAATATTATAAACGCAAAAGTTTGTAAGTATGGATGGATGGATGGATGGATGTTTGTTACTCAATCACCCCGTAACGACTGAACCGATTTGGCTAAATTTGGCACAGAGATAGATAACTCTGGATATGTCTGGAATAACACATAGGCTAATTTTTACCCCGGAAAATAAGAGAGGTCCCGCGGGAGTCAAAAAAACCTCACTCCACGCGAACGAAGTCGCAGGCATTAACTAGTTTTACCATATCGCTACCTGGTAGTTCGTACGTTCGTATTCGTGTGGTTAAGCAATACTTTATTTAACTAATTAAAATGTAATTTGAAAGAATTTTTTCCAGTGTAAACTAAGCTTTACTATGAGTTATTATCGATACATTGACATCTGAACTAACGGCACTTCTCAAGGCACGGGCGGTGTTGCTAAGTGCTAATTCGATATTTTTTGAATACGTAATATAAAAATAAAATAGAATGTTACATAAAAATTAACGATAAATTATGTAAAACAAACTATGTTTCTGTAGCAGATAGACGTGGCTTTAAAAAGCTACCTATCTAATCTAACTTTTTTATATAAATGTGTGTTACGAATAATTTGCGTAGTCATGTACCTACCTCTAATCTAAATGTATAAAAGGAAAGATGGCTGACTGATTGACTGATCTATCAACGCAGAGCTCAAATCACTGGACAGATCATACAGATAGCCATTAGACGTAAGTTTTTTTTTTATTCGATGACAAGATAGCCCTTGACTGCGATCGCACCTGATGGTAAGTGACGATGCAGTCTAAGATGGTAGCGGGCTAACTTGGAAGGGGTATAGCAGTGTAAATTCAACCCATACCCCTAATCGGTTTCTACACGCCATTGTGCCGGAACGCTAAATCGCTTGGCGGCACGTTTTTGACGGTAGGGTTGTAACTAGCCACGGCCAAAGCCTCCCACCAGACCAAAAATTATCCGCTAAGGAATGATTTTTGGAAATTCAGCCCCTAATGGGGTAATCTATCCTTACTAATATTAAAAATGCGAAAGTGTGTTTGTTTTGGTGGTTGTTCGCAACAAATGAACTGATCGACGTGATTTTTTGCATGGGTATAGTCGAGGACCGGGAAAGTGACAAAGGCTACTTTTTATCCCGGAAAATTAAAGAGTTTCCGCGGGAATTTAAGAACTAAATCGGAAAAAGCCATTCACCAAAGGAAAGAAGAAAGAACTAAATCCACGCGTACGAAGTAACTAGGTCTGTCATATGTTAACTATGAAATACATGTCTGATATGAATCAAAAAATCAAAATCAAAATTTATTTATTTCATGTAGGCCAACTTGTAGCTCTTATGACACGTCATAAATCTACCACCGGTTTAGAATGCAGATTCTGCTGAGAAGAGCCGGCAAGAAACTCAGTAGGTAGTTGCTCTTTTCAAAAAAAATTTTTTTACAATGGTTAACAAAACTATGCTATGACTGGCACAGTGGCACTAGTCGATCTTTAGTGCTATGACAATTTCTATAAATGTCTATAAATATAGTCAACGCCACTCTAATCCTAAATTTTAGTGCTACCACACGTTTCCAAAGCGAAACCGTGACCAAAGGCTTAAACAAAGTAAAGGCTTGTCGAAAATCGATACTTTTGTATTTTTATAGATAAACTTAATCCCTTCCCTTCATCCATATCCATCTATAAGGCCAGAAGCGAGTGGCCGCGGCGATATACGATTTTTAGAAAGCTTTTTTTTCTTTATCTTAAAAGAATATTAAAAAAGACGTGTGGCACTCGGGGACTGCCGCGGTAAAGCTATTGCCTAGCATTTTTTATCAACGCCATCTAGCGGTGAGAGGATTCCCGTGTCAGGTTATTTTCGTTACGGAATTTCTGGATTCGGTCTCCACGCTCAAGGCCCGCGATAGAAGCTATGCAATTGCTTAATAAATAGAAAAGAATATTAGCCAAAGGCCTTTAGGTACAGGCCGACTACACAGTATTGTCGCGTTAGTACGACGAGCTCGCAGAAAATTATTAAAAAGTGACGTAGTTAGGTACTGTACTGTTCTCGGTGAATAGGGTTGCCAGATTTTTTTTCAGCCTATAAGGGACAAATGGTTAAATGGGCAAAAAAATACGGGATTTCAGCTTTTTACCCGGGACAAATAAAAAACAAAATTACTTAGTATAATTTTTTTCCGAGGATCAAGTCAGTTTTTGTAACATTGTCATTCTGACACTAACACTGTCGTTGGTCGATGCGGGCGGCAAGTGCAAGTTACTTCACACTACACAGTCGCTCGAACCGAGCCGAGTCAGACAATGTAAACCGTACGTTTTATGAACGTGGCGTGTGTGAATACTTAGATCGATTTCATAATGAAAAACGAAGTGCGGTTCAAATACGGGACAGAGCTAGTCCCGCCGGGACATTTTAAACTATGCCTAAAATACGGGATGTCCCGGGAAATACGGGACATCTGGCAACGCTATCGGTGAATCACTCCCGTGCCGCAGAAAGCAGGGTAAAGCCGTCGGTTCTGCGCTAGATCTCTATCCGATCGTGTCGGATTTTCGTCACATCGGACTATGGGAGTGAGGGAATAGAGGGTGCACCTGTGTTTACACACACATTTGTGCACTATAACATCTCCCACGCAGATAGCTAAATGGAGAATATAGCAAGTGCTATACTTTTTTTTAATATATACAGACTTGCGCTTGACTGCGATCTAACCTGATGATAAGTGAAGATGTAGCCTAATATGGTGCGCGCTTGCCTAGAACATGCCTATTCACTCTTGATTTAAAGACCCACATTATAGTTAGTTGGAAAAACGGAAGCCGGAAGAGCATTCCAAATTTTTGCAGTGCGTATTAGGAACGAGGACGTGAAGCGCTTGGTGCGAGATCGTGGAATTTCGACCACGTAGCGGTGCAGATTCGTGCGATGCCTTGCGGTTCGGTGGTAGAAAGGTGATGGTGGAAATAATTGAATAGAAGAGTGAATCTTGATTTAAAGACACCCAAGTTATAGTTAGTTGGAAAAACGGAAGACGGAAGGACATTCCAAATTTTAGTGGTGCGTATCAGGAACAAGATTTTAAAGCCTCAATAGCCCAACGGTTAAAGGTGCGGACTGAAAACTGAAAGGTCGCAGGTTCGAACCCCACCCGTTGCACTATTGTTGTACCCACTCCTAGCACAAGCTTTCCGCTTATTTGGAGGGGATAGGAGAATATTAGTCAACTTCAGCTTGGCTAATATTCTTTTTTTTTTAAAAAAAAAAAGATTTCAACTACGTAGAGGAGCAGATCTATTCTGTGCCTAGCGTTTCGCTGGTAGAATGGAAACGGTGGAACCAAGTTGAAAAGTTCCTGACCACACTCTCCGGAAAACAAAATCCGGAAGGCTGTTTTAATAATTGTTTAAATCAAACGACTCAACACTTTCAATTCAACTCAACAAGCAGTTTAATAATACAATTAGACGCGAGTTTGCGGACATTTTCGCAACTACATCCGGCAGCGATCGTCGCCGGCACGTCCGCCCTAAACTCCGCTCTTAAACGACCAACTAAAACAATATTATTGCGATTGCAACTAAAAACCAACTGAACGTGAGTTGCATAAAACAACTCGCGCTCAAAGTTATGACTTGGAAAGGTTTTGTCTTTTATAAATGACTAGCTTTTGCCCCCGCGACTTCGTCCGCGTGGAATTAGATTTTGGGGTGAAATTTTCAAAAACTGTGACACACGTACTTCTTTATTTTTAACTGAAAGCTCAAATACCAACTTTGATGGAAACAGCTTGAAAAATGACGGAGTTTCATATAAACTTCCATCCCCTATTTAAACCCCTTAGGGGTGGAATTTCCAATAATCCTTTCTTAGTGTGCGCCTACGTCATAAAAGGAACCAACTGTACAAATTTCAAGTTTCTAACTTCAGTAGTTTAGGCTGTGCGTTGATATCTCAGTCAGTCAGTCAGTCAGTCAGTCAGGACTTTGAATTTTATATATATAGATTAGCTGATGCCCGCGGCTTCGTCCGCGTGGATTTAGTTTTTAGAAATCCCGAGGGAACTAATTTATTTTCATTTGTTAGGTACAAATGAAAATAAAGGAGTTACCTCGGGATTTGAGTTTGAGAATTGAGTTATTTATTACAAGCGATAAATTATTTTAGACTAGAAAGGACATGTGATATTTTGAAGTTAATATACCAGATTTTGCCCGCGCCTTCGCTCACATTAGGTTTGATTTTTCAAACCCTTATTTAACCCCTTAGGGGTTGAATTTTAAAAAATCCTTCCTTAGCGGATGCCTACGCTACGTCATATTAGCTATCTGTATGCTTTCCAGCCCGATTCGTCCAGTGGTTAAGGCTATGTTCAGATGGCTGAATTGCGACGCGCGTTTTCAAATCGTGCGCTTAGACATCCTAATATATACCTAGCAACCGTTCACATGCGCGCGCGTTAACGCGCGTCAGCGAGCGTCAACGCGGCGCTCAGAGAAAAAGTTTCTAGACGCAGACAATCGCGCGTTGACTCGCGCTTTGATATTAATGTAATGTCCGTTTGCTGTTCAGTTGAGCGCGCGCTTTCATCGCGATCGCATGTAATTTTGTTAATTTTCGTAATTATATTTTGAGTTGAAGCAAATTGTCGAATGACTTTGTAGACATTCTAAAGTAAATAAAGAATTTAGATTCATGGTCTCTTAGATTCGGATATAGTGTCGCAAACAAACTGGGTCTATTTTTCAAAATTGGATGAACCCAATGTGTACGTTTTCTTTTTTTATATTTTTCTTTATAATATAACCACAAAATAATAGCCTTTTCCACGTCCATTTTCTACGTTCTACCGAACTAGACTGACGAGTATTCTCGCAACGCGCATTAGCGCTTATCATCTGAACTCTATTCAAATTTGATCGCGCGTTGACGCTCGTTAACGCGCGTTACATGTGAACATAGCCTAAAGGCTATGTTCACATGTAACGCGCGTTAACGCGCGTCAACGCGCGATCAAATTTGAAGAGAGTTCAGATGATGAGCGCTAATGCGCGTTGCGAGAGTACTCGTCAGTCTAGTTCGGTAGAACGTAGAAAATGGACGTGGAAGAGGCTATTATTTTGTGGTTATAAATATAAAGAAAAATATAGAAAAAGAAAACGTATACATTGGGTTTATCCAATTTTGAAAATTCCGAACCTATATTCCAAATTGCTGGCCTTTTTCTAATTCATCGTCAATTAGTAAGTCGATGTCAATATCTTCAGTTTCACTCATTTTAAATGCGAAAACAAAATATAATTACGAAAATTAACAAAATTACATGCGATCGCGATGAAAGCGCGCGCTCAACTGAACAGCAAACGGACATTACATTAATATCAAAGCGCGAGTCAACGCGCGATTGTCTGCGTCTAGAAACTTTTTCTCTGAGCGCCGCGTTGACGCTCGCTGACGCGCATTAACGCGCGCGCATGTGAACGGTTGCTAGGTATATATTAGGATGTCTAAGCGCGCGATTTGAAAACGCGCGTCGCAATTCAGCCATCTGAACATAGCCAAAGTTGTGCGTTGATAGGTCAGTCAGTCAGTTAGTCACCTTTTCCTTTTATATATTAAGACTAGCTAATGCCCGCGACTTCGTCTGCGTGGATTTAGTTTTTAAAATCCCGCGGAAACTCTTTAATTTTCCGGGATAAAACATAACCTATGTTTCTTTCCAGGTCCTCAACTATACATATGCAAAAATTCACTTTGATCCGTAGTTCTGTTGCAGCGTTATTGAAGGACAAACCAAGAAACCAACAAACAAACACACTTTCGCATATATTAGTAAGGATTTCCATGAAATGTCGACGTGCATTAGCCCTTTATAAATTAAAATGTCGTTTGTTATAAAAAACTCAATTTAGGTGAAAATGGCTATATCCCTTCCAAGTTAATGTCATAATGTTAATGTGTTAATGTTAATGTTAATGTGTTAATGTTAATGTTAATGTTAATGTGTTAATGTTAATGTTAATGTTAATGTTAATGTTAAAATGTCGCTTACGATAAATTGGCGTTCATGGCTTATAATGGATATTAGCCAACCTGAAAGTTGACTAATATCTCCTCTCCCCTTCAAATAAGCGAAAAGCTTGTGCTAGGAGTGGGTACGGCAACAGTGCAACAGGTGGGGTTCGAACCTGCGACGTACGCATATCGTTTGGTACATACCCTTCTACAACTTCGAGTCCAGAGTCCTCAACGATTCTCAACAAAACAGCAGATATAGCGGCAATAAATATTAGCTTCAAGCGCCGTCTTTTACGACTAAACGGTTTTATTTTACTCAGAAGCGACGTTACCGAATTTCGTGTCGCATCAGAGCGTTATGACGTCATAAAGCGTACAAAAATATTGACGTATCGTAAACATTACGGGCGGGCCTATTATATTGTTATTAATACTTAAGTGGTTGTATCGCTGTTAGTGGGCTGACTAATTTCCTTTTTTTAACGAGGTCCGATATAATAGAGATGGACTTTTTAATTCATGTTTTTTTCTATGAAAAACAGATACTACATAATTATTCTGTTCCTATATATTAAAAACGGGATATAATAAGTCGAGCCGCAGAATTTATTTTGACCACAAAACCTAGCTTCTAATTTTAAATTTTTTGCCACGGAAAGCATTTATAGCTTCATCATAAACTAACTCGCCTTTTTCACAATAGCAACAAAATATTCCAAAGAAAGCATCAAATAAAGAGCCACAATTTTTATTACTTGGCCAACAGATTATCACACATTACCATCTAATACATCGCTATCTAATTTACTAACTCAGCCACGGATACAAGTTAGGTAAGGTTGGGGATGTACATAAAAATTCAGGTTCCCTCATTGAGATCATTCTATTGAGCCGAAAACACAAAATATCTGATATAAGTTGCTGAAGAGTTTTGTCTGGTGGGAGTCCTGCGATCTCACCTGATGGTAAGTGGCGATGCAGTCTAAGATAGTAGTGGGCTAACTTGGTATGGCAGTGTACATTCAACCCATACTCCTAATCTGTTTCTATACGCCATCATGCCGGCACGTCTCTGCCGCCAAGCGATTTAGTGACGGTGGCTTGGTAACTAGCCACGGCCAAAGCCTCCCACCAGACCAGACCAGATACAATTCAGAAATTATAAATTCCCAAATTGTCCCCGCCGGGACTCGAATCTGAGACCTCCCAGTTATAGGACCACAACGTTCACCATTGCGCCAAGAGGTCCTCAAAGTGTAATGCTTATGTAATAGCTCAATAGGAAATGTTTGTCTGAGCATTATCCTAAGCTACGGATCTAACATCTCAAAGAGGGTGCTGACAGAGGATATGTATTGTGAAAGTGAGTGATAGATAGGACAAACATTTGAGTACATACACAGAATGTGTGTGTGTGTGTGTGTGTGTGTACCTACGTATGCATTTTTGAAGCTTCATTGTGGAAGTACTGTAGGTATGTGTACAGTGTATACTGTATAATTCATTCGATTTATGTTACAATAAAATATATTAGATAGCTATTACAAGGTCTACCTTCTGTCTGCCCATTTTAATATGTATTGGAGTGTATGTACCTACGTATGCATTTTTGAAGCTTCATTGTCGAAGCACTGTATACATAGCATAGTTTTGTTACCTATTGTAAAAAAATTCTTTTTTTGAAAAGAGCAACTGCTGAGTTTCTTGCCGGCTCTTCTCAGCAGAATCTGCATTCCGAACCGGTGGTAGATTTATGACGTGTCATAAGAGCTACAAGTTGGCCTACATGAAATAAATGGAATTTGAATTTGAATAGTCAAAACGAGTACGATGCCAATTTTTACCAACCATATTTAAAACATCCCCTAAGTAAGAGACTTTTTGGACCCGATCCAGGAATCGAACCCGAGACCTCGTCAGACGAACGTTGCTAATCACTAGACCAACGCAGCCAACATAAAACTTCCAATGCCAATTTATTATTTAGATATAACTAGCTGATGCCCGCGACTTCATTTCTTAATGCCTCCGGAAACTCTTATTTTCCGGGATAAAAAGTAGCTTATGTGTTATTCCAGACTATAATCTATCACTGTGCCAAATTTCAGCCAAATCGGTTCTTTCGTTGCGACGTAATTGAGTAACAAACATCCATACAGCCAAAGGATAATATTATTATACTAGACGATGCCCGCGACTTCGTCCGCGTGGATCAAGGTTTTTCAATTCTCATGGGAACTCTGTAATTTTCCGAGATAAAATGTAGCCTATGTTTTAATCCTGGGTAGGAACTATCTTCATTCCAAATTTCAGCCCAATTGGTTCATTCGTTGTGGTGTAAAGGAATAACAAACATACACACACACACACA